>KZ309483.1:216075-241425 GCA_000376725.2 Ladona fulva
TATATATATTACTATGAAACTATAATTATGTAAATGTTTAAAGGTCAAAAAGATATTTTTCTTCTAGAGAAAAATTTCTCTGTTGCTAATTTAGAGGGAGACAATGAATATAAGGAAATAATTTATAAATAAGAATAACAAAAATATACTTCATCACTTTTCACAAACATATTAATTAGTATGAAATGGAGAACCATATAAATCACATGTGCATATAAGTGATTTGTCATTATGAATATAATGGGAAATGTATAACCTCATATTAGAAGCACCCTTCTTTTTAACCTTATTTTTTGTAAAAGAAATGTATCTTAGATTTTAAAATGACAAAGAGGTTAGTTTATTTTATTGGGAATCGATTATAACTAACATGGTTACAAATTGTTCTAAACGTTTTGATGATTTTGTCAGGTCTACTTGCAAAAATTCAATTTTCAGGAATCATTACTTTCATTCACAATTATGACCATAACAGAAAAAAGTAATTAATCTTAGTAAAAACTTAATCTTATTGTTAGTAAGCGATATTTGGAGGGACTCCATCTTCAACATAACATACAATGATGAGATTTGTTTTAGTTATTGATCTACCTGACTATAATGTGAATACATCAAAACTTGTGCGTACTAAAAGAGGAACAGTACGAATCACATCATTCTATGTTATCATGACAGAAAACTCACCAACCAAAACATACTATCTCGACCTTAAATATTATTTTATTAAGTAATTATTTGATCATAGAAATTGAGAGTATTCTCAGACCATATTGGGTTGGGTCAGTTTGGTTGATATGTTGTAGGATTGTGCAACTATAATGAAGAAGTCAGTCAGAGGTGACTAAAACAGAAAAATGCTATCTCTGGTTTTACTACAGAGGAATCAAAGCATTCTATAGCTAAATGAAAGCCTTTGGTGAAAGCAGTCTGAGGTTCAAGTCCTAGTGGGGGAGCCATAATTGTGATATGAGCTCAGTTGAAACACTTTCAAAAGTAATACTTGCAGTGGAAAATCATCTCGTAAGAAGTAAACAGTAAGAATTAAAATGCTTTTTAATTCTTAATTTTTTTCCCAATTCTGAGCTTAATAGAGGGCTAGCCCCCAGAGGGTAGTTATATTTAACATAATTAAAGGCTACTAATTTAATGGTGATGAATAGGATATTGATAAATAAGTGTTTTATGAAGATTAAGAATATCAGTAGATTTCCTTGCTGCTGTGTGTCATGAGGTAATCAGATTAGTAGTTCCCTTTTAGTTCTTTCCTATGTAAATGAAAATATTGCATTATTTTTTCCCTCTACTTATCCTGTTGTGAATCAACAGGCAGTAAAACTAATATTCTATAAAATTTGACATGCTACCATCAACAAGGACCATCTGTTAAAAATTATTACTGTGCAGTAGCTAATAGCAGGAAAAAGTACACAACTATCATTGTAATAACATTAATATGACATGTTGTAAAAAGGATTCTCGGGTTTCCAATCAGGTAAGATGATGACAGAGTCAGTCATGGAAACGTTGGCAACAACAATGTCACCAAATCTTACCTGGTTGGAAACTTGAGAATACTTATTACACAGTATCCACCAGGAAAGCTTAAGATCTCTATATACATGAATGTGACCTTTGCATGTAGTTTTCATCTTAATTAAGAGCTTCAGCACATTCTTGATTGCCAATATTGGATTCTTCCCACTTAATTACTTCCTGACACTAATCACAGTATATTTACTTCACAATAAAGATGTAAGATCCTCCTAACCAAACAGGAGTCCATACTAATAGGAATCTTTTGAGAGTATGAATTGCCTCAGTCATGATATCAAATAATACTATTCCCAAGTTAAGCATTAAATAAAATTAAAAAGTAACTACCTGATGTTTTCTAGTTTTCTAGATCCATTGTATCATTAAATTTGGGAAGCATGGAGATAAATGCTAGCAAGCCTGGCTTAAGTGACCTATAGGTGCTTCCTACTTTGCTCTACATATTCCATTTCTCAAAATTCCTTGCAGGACCGGCCAAAAATGCACCTTTGCCCTGGGCAAGGTGTCAGATAAAAGTGTCTCGTAAAAGTATTTTAAGACTAGCTTATTTTTCTAAAGAATATTTTTAGTATTAATTAACATTAATCTAAGAAATTTTAAATTAATGTAAATAATTAAATTTAGTAGAACTATTAATTATTATCACTATAATGTTTTAATTTAAGATAACAGGTTTTATAGAGAGCAAATGCACATTAATTATCAGCAATTATTATCACTTGCTATTCATTGATTCATTAATCTTTCTATTCAGCATGAATACAGTTTTACTCAGGAAAAATGTATCAAACAATTTCCTAAGACGGTTTTTCTTGACTAACTTACATGAAGTGCTCCCCAAACCTTATTGCCCCGGATATGAATCACCCATATCTCAGGCCATCTGTATTTCTAAACATCTCTTTTCTCTCTGTGCTACCTTTTTGTTTTACTATCTCATTCCCTAAGACACCTTTTTTTTTTGTTAATATACTAAATGGTAATATATTAATTACAAAGATTTATTTTGATAATGGACACTACCAGCAATTATGGCTGATGGGCACCTCTACCTTAGGGGCAACCCTGATGTTAGTGTTATACACTTTTATCCAGGAATATCTTAGATCAATACAAACACCTTCTGGAAGCAATGTGCTAACCCCGGAAAGGTAAGCATCTTGGGAATCACTGCTCTACAAGATCACATTATCAGTGTTCATTATCTTAAAGTACCAAGGGTTTCAATAAAGTATTATCTATCTGTTAATTTATAATAGCAAATACTCCACACCAAGTATTTGAAGAGATGGAAAAAAAGACCAAGACCTGAATCCTGAGTCAGTCAATTCTCTGATCAATAATGCTATCTTGCAAACCAGTCTCTTTCCATTTCTATCTCAGGGCACTCTAATTAATTTCCTTCCAACACTAAACTACTCTTGCCTTAGTATTATGGGTTGCAATTCTACAAATCTCTACTTGGAAAGACTTGGACTATATACAATTCTTATCCTTTGTGTCTGCAACGAACAAAAGCTTATTCTTATTTTGATAAGAAAATTACCTGTATGTAAACCATAAATTTCTTCAAAGAGGGAAGGATTACTCTTGTTAGGTGCCCAAGCACCACCCCTTTGAGATCAAAAATTACCACATAGCCAGGTATGGTGCCATCTTCAGATACACACATATCTGCAAACATGAAGAAAGCCTTAACTACTTCGTTGAAATGAAAATGCGACGGTTCAAAGTCGGCCAGTCGACAAATGAGCACTCGATATCCTTCGGGAGTTGTCTGTCTTAATGATGTTAAGTGCCTTCAAACAGAGAAAAGAGAAATTACTATCACATCCGAGTAAATACAGGTGTAAAAACACTCAAGCCGGTGTAAGGTCACACTTTTCAGCGTATTCCTAAAATATCAGCACTTCGCTAAAAAGAACTTACACTGTCTTGTAAGCCGTTTGCACCTCAGGAGACGTTCCGTCCCTCTTACTGAAAAACTCCGGGGCTGCCGTTCTAGCGGTGAAGTACGTGTCAATAGTAGATTTGGTTTTTTCAATACTACCATAATTACTATGCAAAAATAATCCAATGAACTCATCTGGAACATGAAAAAGTAAATACGATGGTAAATTTTCCACAACAAAAACTTTATCATATCTTAGAGATAAATGTCATGATCGTCTACAAAATGCCACTCAAATATTTCATCAAATTGTATTATTTCAAAAAATTGTGTTAGTACAGAAACGCTAGCGCTTAACCGTATTATGCTGGAATTTGAAAGTACGATGTACCCCAAAGAAAGCGGAACTCAGTACAAAAATTAGTTTTATATCAGTTGTCCTCAGAGCTATGATAAATACATTTTGTCTTCCTCTGCGAATATTTTTTCGTACAATGAGAAAATCAATTACTTCAATCAAAAGTCAGCCAGAAATAATTAAGTAGGGCCTCCACATTATCATCCCCAGAACCGGGGAAATATTGTAATTATTATTCACTAATTTATTGTATTAATTTTTAATTATTTATTTTAAAAATTTATTTACTTTCCTTTTCCCAATGCCCCCACAAATACCTATTTACTTGACAATTACAGTGGTGGGCGTGAAAAATAACAACGGAGAAGCACACGCAGCAATTCCCTGACCAGAAAAATCCAACTAGCCGGGATTGGAATCCGTGACCTTGGGGTTGGAGCGCTAGCACGCTAACCACACGCGGCCGATAAAAATCTGGATGACGCGACAAATTGGGCTAATGAATTAGGTTTTCTTAATTTTTATCATAATTGTAAGATAGATTTAGTTTGAAGATAGGTGAAAAGAAAACAGATCCTTGAACCAAGCCCTAGATTGGTCCAATACCACTTGGGAATGCCTTTGAGGACCACTCTCGACTACCACACTTATCCCAAGCAATCATGATGTGCCAATATAAGAATATTGTAAGTGGCGTAAACGGGACTCAAACCTCTACGGGGAGTGTCGTGCCCGGCAGTGATAGGAGTAAGGCTATCTCGATCGTCATTCCAAGAAACCCTTTCCCAGGAAACGACAAGAAAAGAAGAGAGAAGATGGCCAAGGAAACAAGGGTGGGAACCTGGAATGTTAGGACAATGCTTAGGAAAGGAAAGTTGGAAAATGTAAAGGTAGAAATGAAGAGGTCCAACATTAACATACTAGGGCTATGTGAAGTGCGATGGAAGGATGGGGGTGATTTCTGGAGTGATGATGTCAGAGTAATTTTCAGTGGGGGAAATTCTAGCCAGAGGGGAGTTGCGGTAGTGCTAGACAAGAAAGCGGGAAAAGCCGTGATAGCTACAGAGCTAATAAGCGACCGGGTTATGTCAGTAGAAATAAAGGCTGAGCCAGTAAACACGGTGATAGTTCAGGTGTACTTGCCCACTAGCGAACATAGTGATGATGAAGTAGAACTTGTTTATGAACAAATAGAAGAAGTAATGGGAAGGGTTAGAGGCAATAAAAACCTAATTGTAATGGGGGACTGGAATGCAGTAGTTGGGCAAGGCAAAGATGGAGAAGAAGTGGGAGGGTTCGGACTAGGAAATAGAAACGAAAGGGGACAGAAATTAGTAGACTTTTGTAAGAGGAATAACCTCTGTATCACAAACACACTTTTTCAGCACCATAATAGAAGGAGGTACACATGGAAAAAGCCAGGAGATACGGATAGGTACCAAATTGATTACATTTTGGTAAGAAAAAGGTTTAGAAATAGTGTTAAAAATTCAAAGAGTTACCCTGGTGCTGATGTTGACTCAGACCATAACCTGGTCATGATGAAAACCGAGCTAAAGTTTAAAAAGATATTTCGAGCAAAAATTACACCAAAATGGAACCTTGAAGCCCTTAAAAATGGGAAAGCGAGAGAGTTCCAAGAGTCAGTCAGTAAGGCCTTAGAGGATAATGGGAGGGAACTTACTATAGACGGAGAATGGGAAAAGATTAAAAACAGTATCAAGGATAGTGCGCAAGTAACTATTGGAAGGGTCAAACAAAACAAAATTAGGAAACCATGGGTGACGGTAGAAATGATAAATAAAATGGAGGAAAGAAGGAAATGGAAAAGGGTTAACACAGAACAAGGACGTAGAATGTATAGGGCTCTCAACAACGAACTGAGAAGGGAAACAAATAGGGCGAGGGAACAGTGGTGGAAGGGACAATGTAACGAAATAGAAAAGCTGGACGAAAGTGGGAGGGTCGATTTAATGTATAGAAAGGTGAAACAGTTAACGGGAAATAAAACACGAAACAGAACAACCACAATAAAAGATAATAATGGTAAAGTTATACGAGATCCAGCCAGCATAAGGGAAAGGTGGAAAGAATATGTCGAGGAACTATATGGGAAGGACATGAAGCCAACAAACATAATGTTAGAAAGTGAACAAGAAGTGGAGGATGATGATGTTGGACCTGGGATATTAGATAGTGAAATTGATAGGGCCTTGCGTGATATGAAAGGAAACAAAGCAACGGGCATTGACGAGATACCAGTTGAGCTACTTAAAAACCTGAGGGGAAAGGGTAAGAGGAAATTCTATAATTTATGTAGAAAAATTTATGATGAAGGGGAATGGCCAGAGGATTTTACTAAGACAATCCTGATTCCTTTGCAGAAAAAGAATAATGCTTCTGAGTGTAGGGATTATCGTACAATCAGTTTAATATCTCACGCGGCAAAGGTTATTCTAAGAGTATTGAATAGAAGAATTGAAGGAAAAATTAAGGAACAAATAGGAGAAGACCAGTTCGGATTTCAGAAAGGGAAAGGAACGAGGGATGCAATCGGGGTAATGAGGGTGCTAGTAGAACGAAGCCTGGAATTTAAAAAGGATATATGTGCATGTTTTGTCGATTTTGAAAAGGCTTTCGATAGAGTTCAATGGCCAAAATTAATGGGAATTTTAAAGAAAATTGGGTTGGACTGGAAAGATAGGCGTTTGGTGCAAAATTTGTACTTAAATCAAACAGCGCGAGTTAGAATAACTGAAGGAGAGTCGGAATGGGCAGAGTTAGGGAGAGGGGTAAGACAAGGATGCCCATTATCACCATCGCTTTTTAATATATATGCAGAGGAAATGGTGAATGAAGCTTGGGAAGAAATAAGCAAGGGAGTGATAGTTGGAGGGAAAGTAGTAAAGTCAGTAAGATATGCAGACGATAAAGCTATTGTGTGCGATTCCGAAAGGGGTTTACAAATACTAGTAAATGCACTAAACGATAAGGCAAGGGAATATGGAATGAAAATTAACGTAAGTAAAACTAAGGTAATGAGATTCACTAAGGGAAAGAAGGCTAAATTAACGATCAGGGTCGATGGGGAAAAACTAGAGCAGGTGGACAAATTCTCGTACTTGGGTAGTGTTCTATCTTGGGATGGGAGGTGTGGAGATGAGGTTCGAAAAAGAGTAGCATTGGCCAAGGAAGCTTTTATGAAGCGAAGGGAATTAATGACAAAGGGTCTCGATAAAGGAATCAGGAAAAGATTGGTAAAATCCTTGATATGGAGTGTTTTGCTATATGGGTGTGAAACGTGGACCTTACGAAAAGAGGACATCAAAAGATTGGAGGCATTTGAGATGTGGGTGTGGCGTAGAATGGAGAAGGTGAGCTGGGTGGATAGAAAAACAAACATAGAGGTGCTAGAAATGGTTGGGGAGGAAAGGGTTTTAATTGAAGTAATTAAGCGCCGACAAAAGAAATGGGTGGGTCAGATATTGAGAGGAGAGGGATTGCTGAAGAATGTGATAGAGGGTAGAATGCAAAGGAAAAGACAGAGGGGAAGGCAAAGGCAAAAAATGTTAGATGACATAAAGGGTGGGGTAAGTTACCAGGTAACGAAGGAAAAGGCTATGAATAGGGAATAGTAGGGCACATGGACCTACCGAAAGGTAGAACACTTATGCATTATCAGTCATCTACGCATAGTCTTTACAGTGAGAGCCTATGGATGCAAGGGGTGCATTGCATCCGGGCGGTGGCATCTGAAGGGCTGCAACAGAAGCGTAGCCAACCGTTATTGTTATTACAACAACAGTATTTGTTGCTTTCTGTGTGATACACACGACTTATCTCGGAAAGGTTACAATGTGAAATTAAAGATTGGCAAACATATAGAGGAAAGAATTACGGAGAACTCAAGAAGAGAAAGGAATATTTGTGCAGTGGATTTAATCGAAGAATTGGAATCAATAAAAGATTTTCTCGTGTCAAGAATAAATCCTCTTCAGTTTTTGGAATATATATTTTATCGGAGTCTTTCCGAGTTTGCAAATAGTTTTGCGTGTATTATTGACACTTCCGGAGGGTATCGCTGCTAAGATAAGCAAAAGAAATGTTAACCGTGAACTTATATGATTACCATTCACTATGTCAGCATACGGAATATGCATAATTATTTGTTACTGATGTTTTGTGACCAGTAAGCTGGGGAACGAATTCATAAAACAATGGTTTTTCTAATTCGTGCAAAATAATTATTGCCTGAAAATCAGGATATGTTTGGTTTTGGTATCTAATTTTAAGGAGCGGAAAATAATGTTCGTATGTACCCTGGCGGCGGCTGGGCGCGGCTCTGGTGACAGTATTCTTTTCCTGCTCCTTTACGGAATAAGGTGAAACAATGAAATAATTATAGAAGAATAGTCAATCCACAAATCGGATATATTTTATAATTGGCTCATCATTTTCATCATAAAAACAATAATAAATATGGATGGAAACCAAACCATACTGCAGCTTCTTTGAGAAGTGCATGATGTGGATTTTTTCTCCAAGGCCAATCTCTTGCAACTAATTCTCTATGATGAGAAGGAAACTTGGATTTTTTAACACAGTTTTGTAAAATACGATACAAAGACGAGATGGCGAGTACGTCTAAATTAATATCCTGGAAGGTATCGCCGTATAGCAGAGGCACAAATGGTAACTAAATCGATTTTTCGAGTCACTGCAAAAAGTAAACCATTATACTTAAAGGTGACTTTGCTCACCAGAGATAGGCGGCAAATGTGGCTGCCTTTTCAGCCACATTCTGATTGTGTTGATTTCATCTTCACGGCGACTGTTTCCTTTAACACCATCGGTGCCTCCGATGAATGGGTATCGAGGATTTGGTGCAACTGCTTCCGAAGACTGCGTTGGTGAAGGACCCATACCGCTTCTTGTACAAATAAATTTGAAATATTTTTGTAAAGCAGTAGAACGAAAGAGAAATCTCTAGCTTATTTTTCGTTGTGACTTGATACTTTATTGGAGTTAAAGCGCTTCATAATTCTCTTAGCATGTTAATCATGTTCCAGTCATAATTATACTCCTCAATTAATTTTGTACAAATGCAAAAGAGAGGGAAATTGTCATACAAATCTGCCGATAAAATCTATATTTGGATAAAAAATAGGGATTTATTAGATTCACCTGCAAGACAATTTTAAATTTGCTAACACAATTTTCTATATTATGAGAACCAATTTTTTCATACTCTCGGGAACACACAAGCAAATAAAAGCTTCATAAAAAATCTTTGGGTAGAGGTGGTGATGGTTCCCGGATCATCCTAGGAAGAACAAAAACATTATAAAATTTTCAATATTCTTCTTTAATTTCAAATTAAATTTATTTTGCCTATTATTGTCATCTTTTCCCAAGTTCTTCATTATATCGTTCTTTTCTCAAAGGTCTTTCTAGTTTTAGTTCTGTTTACTGTTTTATTATTCACATTACAATTGCTACATGTGTTACGTGCGTGTGAGATTAACTAAGATTTGAGAATAATATTTGAAACAAATAGGACGGTCGAAGGTTAAAGTATTTTTCGTACACAATTATCATTCTGCTGGAAGTTTGATGGAATTGACCAAAATAGCAATTTGAATTAAAGACCCAGAGTCGAAAAAGTTTAAACTAATTTGCATACACAGCTGATGAATATTTAAATAAGACGACTTTTTTACACTCGGGATGCTAATTTGAAAGGCAATAGATGAATAAACGAGGACTGCAGTTACGCAATTTGAGTGACTGGAGAGATTCTTTGGCAACCTTTTATTTGCCCCGAAAGACTGAATAAAATTTATTCTACACGAACTTAAATGTTGTAGAATTTTCACATATTATCATACTTGTAATTTAATATGCTAATAGAATAGTCATCCCAGATGGAAGTAAGGAAACAATTTCACGGACAAACTTATTTCATTCCACTGAAGGCAACTAGCTGACATCCCGGCTTACTTTTGTCGTACGTTTGTTTAAGAAGACACTTTTAAACTGTAAGAGATCTCAATAGTAAAAAAATCATAAAAGTTTGAATTGTGAACATTTATATAAGACTGAAACGGGATTATATTTGAAGATGATTTCACAGAAATTCTTCGGTTCTATCAAACTGGCGAGGTATGGAGGATAATGGAAGGGAAACGTTATTTACAAAACTAGAGAGGTAAATGCGGTGTTTTTCCTGCATGATCCCAGCAAGAAGCAAAAGATTCCATAGAAACACAGTTACGTAGTTGGGCTAAGAGTTTTAAATATACTATACCACAAGAGAATACACAAACACACGACCCAGGTTTCGATGCATAGAATGACGATGATGATGATGCTATGCATATTCTTCGATTATGGCATAGCACCACGTAAAGGCCGAAACTGTCGAAGCTACCGAAGACTATTTCTCTGTTCTGAATACAATGACGAGAGACTCCATCAATTAAAGTATATTTACTTTAAGCCGCACTAGTTTATTTTTGTTCTTTATTTTTATTGATAACCTTTTACTATATTAATACGTTTATATGGGTTCCCTAACCCTCTAAAATATTAAGCCTTCAGAGTTTGGATCGAAATTAAGTAGGCGTAAGTTTTTCTGAATCGAAAGACAATTATTATGTCCCTATATCCTTGAATACCACTCTTAGTAATTTATATAAAGGAAAGCACACCTTTTCTTACGCAAAACCTCAGATAAACATTGGGCATGGGTCACACAACCTTCAGCCTTCGAAGTTTGCTCACAATCTGACGTGCTTAAAGTAACTAATTTGAAAATGATGACCGGAAAAAACAACTAAAATTCGTTTTGAAACAAATTAAGATTTTTCATCATATCACGAAGAATTTAAGCGGGCAATAAAAAACATTTAATTCCAAATAAGGATGGAAAGTACAGAAAAGCCGAAATTTTCTGAGGATGTTCCGTATAATCTTCCAAATGTAATTTCCGAATTTGAGACATAAGATTCTGGAATATTTGGCCTAGTGATTAAGCTTAAGATTAATTTTGCATCACTAAACTAAATAATCTTAATAACTAAATTATCACTTAAACTTTTTTGTGAAATCGATTTAACAACCCCATTTAAAATGCGAAGAAATTTTACAAGGGATAAGAAGATGCATGTTTATTGTGGCGCATTGCATCCTGGAGAGATGGAGCTATACAAATTCTAAATTAGACAGCGAAAGGGATAAATCAGATAAAAAGTAATGAATGGTTCTTATCGGCAAAATGCTACGGAAATGATGACCGTTTAAGAGCAACTTATTCGATTCACTGTGGATTAATATCACTCCTAACACAAGACATTGGCTTCTTGAAACAAAAGCTTCTGGAATATGAATGGCGAAGGAGTGAGACAACTTTGGAATAATCTTCTCTCTGACAAAGAACACAGCACACCTGAGGGAAAATTCGTTAATCCTTTTAAGCCTATGTTCGAAACACGAAAGCACAGTTCACGTCAAACACACTTAATTTAGTAGTATCGGTAAAAGTGCTTTGACAGCCGAGGTCATTTCGCGCACATTGGCCCTCATCGGGAATCGAAGCCGGGACCGCTTACACCGAATGTGAACTGACTACCCACTGGACTATGCGGGAGCAGTAAAGGTGTTAACTTTTGCACGATGAAGTGTGGAAGAAACGCGACATGGTAGTTCAGTGGTTGGAATACCAGCCCGGAAAGTGGGAGACATGGGCTCGAGTTCCAGTCATGTCGCTATTTTTCACACTTGTCATTCCTTACATAGAGGGTGGTTGTCCCCTACACTCAGAGATCCGCCACTCACCTGAAGCAAAACGAAGTGCCGCTTCTGAAGACACGCGAACAAATGCAGTTAAAGTGCGCCCCTCAGCTCCTCCTTTTCTCGAGCACTCCGGCTGCCGAGTCTGCGCAATAGTCCGCCTCTCAAGACGTGCGAGCTGCTGCCGTGGAGTAGAGGTCAGGCTGCGGAGAGGAAGAATGCACTACACGGAGAAAACTTGCTGATTGCCCATAAACAATACAATCATATCTGTGGAGATATAGGTTAAGTGAGGAAGTTTGAAAATAAAAGATCTCTCTCAAAGTTTTCCTATCATTTACTCGCTCGATCTTTACGAAAGATAGCGCGCTGGATTTAATGAAGATAAACCCCGCTGGTTTACGCTCGACGCAGGCAAGAAAAACTAAAAAATTAAAGGAAACAATCTTTATCAGTTATATATCAGAAATTGAAAGTATCAAAATATTTTATCAGAAAACGAGAGATTTTTTTCCCCAGCATGGAACAATGGCAAAAATTATCTTCCTGATTATATTATATTTATAATAACGAATTTTTTACCAATTCTTCCAAATTCTAGTACGAAAAAGCTAATTTACTTGCACGAAAAACTGTAATAAATCTTTGAGGAGGTCTGATATTATAAGTCTTATTCCGTAAGTGAATCAAACGAGTATTATATATTAGTAATACAGAAGGGAGGGGAAATCCATGTCGTGAATTTTGACTTTGTACTACGAAACTTCAGAAAAATAAGATCAACTTTATGGTTAGAGTAATAAAAATTTCTTTTCTGAATCATAATGAAAGTCCATCAGAATTAGAATACTTCGTACCTTTCGGAGAGGAAATTTACATTTTTGGAGCTTAAGATTTAAATATTTCCAAAATTAGTGAAACTCCTAACGATGCATAGAACAAAATAATAATAACATTACTTAGCGATACAAACTTTAATTATCGAATTTTTGATAAACAACTCCGTTACTTCTTCCTCCCACAAAATATTGTTGTAAGTTAGGTTTACGCAGACAAAGTTCTGAGCATCTTAAAATAATCTTTGCCTCAAATGTTACAGAGTGATTTCGAAGAGAAGAATTTATAGAAGATATCAACCTAATTGGGGATGGTTAAATCATTATAAGAAATTATCACATCAAAGCCAAGAACTGTATGTGGCTATTTTAAGATAAAATATAATAAGGATAACGAGGGCATCAGCTTGATGCATGTTAAGATCGGCATTAGCTCTTGGAGAAGGTTCCCTTTCTAATTTCTTTGCAGTTGTCATCTCAAACTCCCCAACTACGTGTTCCGATCAGAGACATTAATAAATAAGATGTGATTGCGGAGAAAAATTTTTATGGTGATCAATTTTTCCCCCGCAAGAATCTCACTTTTTATAAATAATTTATTAAGAATTATGAAACAAAATTATACATAAAGATGTTCCACCAAGCATCACTCGATATGTACCGTTCATACATAATAGTGAGTAGGAGTTGTTGCTTCTTGTTGGGGTGAAAACAATTGAGAATTCAATTTCCTAAGCAATTTAAGCATTTTCCAAATAAGTTGCAGGAAGATTCGAACACCGTGCTTGACGGTGCATGAAATCATTCATGAATAAACGGTGTGGAAAAAGGGGGGAATCTCCAGGAAGAGCGAAGTACTGCACCGATGAGCATTATGTTAGAATCGGTTGGAGGGAAATTCAGCAGCAGTATCAACTCATCTGAACGCTTTATAACGTGTTAACATGCCGTTCTCTTACGTGCCTTTACTGAATTCATAGAAAGTTCTTCAGAGCGATGAAAAAGCAGCGAAATAAGGAGATCCGAAAATGTATCACTCGAGAAGCAATTGCAACGAAATCAAAGAGACAACTTCTTAAGGTTGTCAATCTAATTCTTAAGGGGAATGTAAACGAGACATGGAGGCCAGTCACTATTATAAGTCCGTAAATACGTTCAATCCGTTAACATTTCACCAATTATTCTACTTTCCGATTAAAATCAACGTGTTTAGGCGTTACTTCGTGGAAAGCCATCACAGAGAAGAATAAGAAAAAACTTTGTAATTCTTCCACAAGTTAATATATATATATATTTCCAGAAGTATGTGTATATATATATATAACTTGTGGAAGAATTACATAGTTTTTTCTTATTCTCCTTCTACTTTCCGGGCTGATGCTTTGTCCAATTGAGCCATAACATTCTTTCACGCGTTTTGGGAGACCTCATAAGCAAAGGTAAAGAGGTTTCGTCCGACTTTGCGGTGTCGGACCCAACGTTCTCGTTGAGGAGACGGCCATACTAAGTGGTGAGAAGGAGAACCCCCTACAAAGTACGCATAAGTAAAATACAGTAATTACTGAAAACCGTATCACAGAACGTGGCAAGACCTAATGAAATAAACAATCAGAGAGATGAATATTTTTCTTTCATAACAACGCTCTTGATATAGCAGTACCTTTAGGCTTTTCATCAGAAGGATGTTTGTAGCGTGGTCAGATTGACACGTATTGCTTGCTTTTCTTGTTCCGATCGATCAACATGTCTTATTTAATCTCAACACGCCAATCTTTCACTATCTTTGGCTAATTGGTGATTAGCTTTCCTCTTGCTAGATCGGCGCCAGCAAAACATCCTTGTTCGCGCGGCATAGGTGATAACATGATTTAATATCTTCGCTGAGCTGCAATGTTTTCCGCTGAAAACGTAGCTCCTGTTCCATTCAGAACCAAATTTAGGGTTGGCAATCCTATTCGTCGAAAGAGTGCCATGATTTGTGAAATACGAGACCCAACTGTCGACCACGGCGGACTTGTAAACCGGATTGCTTAAAGTTACCAGAGAATATTAATTCTATTTAGAAAGCTACGGAATGAGGTGCCTTTCCTAACAATCACAATTTGAAGGCGAATGGGATGAGTTGACTAACGGAAGGCGCAATTTTTTATTCGACTGAAGAGACCAAGCGAAGACAATGGGAGCGTTTTCAGAATGAAATGGAACGAATCCAAGGATGACTTTCTCTTTCAAAACAAAAAATTATTAAACTTCCAATTCGTTCTGAGATGTAAATTTACCATTAAATAATATGCAACAGAATGTACTGTTTCATCATTTCGTAAGTCTCGTGGGTATCTAGAAGATTATATATTTGAGGAAATTGATTATTGCAATCATATTTTCATACAGGGCAAACCTGATGAGCGAGGCAACCTCCACAGGGGACGCAAAGTTGGATGTTAAGGCCTTCATTTTCTTAATATCCGATATTTTATTTAGAAAATAATATGAATTTCAGAAAGGAAAGACTTACTAATACTATTATATTTCTAATTATTTCCACCTAAATCGAGGAAAACGGCAGAATGGTTCATCAAGCTCATTTACATTGATAATTTTTCACAACTAAATGACGAATATTAAAGTCGTTGATTCTATTATACCTAATTTTTAGCCTCTTTAAATAATTGCAGAAATTCTAGAATAGGATAAATACATCCAGTAAAAGAAAAATCAATGAGTATTAAAGCTTGCGTTAAGATTTGACGGTACAGCGAAAAAGAAAACATTATACCTAGAGTTTCATCGATAAACTTCGCTATAACTTTTTGATGATTCGACTAAGATTTTAGTAAGAATATTTGGATCGAGCCAGCTCCAGAAGAAGAAAATAAAGTAGAGAATTTATTCTGGATCGGTATTTTATTCTAAAGAAATCCGTGAACGTTGCAAAGAAAAACGAGATATATTATATGAAAATTTATAGGTGCCTTTGATAAGGGTACGTCAATTATGGTTTGGAAATCTATACAATCTCGACTTACGAACCACTCACCATACGAACTTCTCGAAATACGAACTTTTTTCTGACTCCATTATGACCACAAGATGCGACCTTAATTTCGACATACGAACCAAAATATGCCTTTATAATTCTGAGTACTGTATGCGCAAGTGCATGTACATGACCATGCAATAAACCTCTCTGCTGCAATTTTTTGTCTAATTTGACAGAATTTACAAAAATTTACATAGACAAAATTTATGGGAATCGTCTTTATCTTTCTCTATTATAGTAGAAATCTAGTATTTAGGCAGGAAAGATCCCTAAAATGATCACGCTGTCTCAGTATTTAGAATCCGATCGGATTTCATACAAATAGCCTACTCTGCTCCGATACCTTTTTTTGAATTTTCAGAAGATTTTCAAAAGAAGAAATACCAACTGTTAGTGACAAAGAAGTCTACCAAAGAGATCGGTCATAGGTGTCCTTTCTTACTACACATTTTCATAATTTCGAATGTTATATTTGAATATAACCAAAAATGATTAAAATGATTACGGCCATATTTGTATTTCTCTCGTTCCTCAGGGATCATATTGCAACCAGCAGATGTTTAAATAGCGTTTTTCTCAAAATTTCCGAGACAGCCGGAATAATTGATTTCCAGTAAGGTACTATAATGGAAAACTGGGTTTCGAGATACGAACTTTTTGAGATACGAACTTTTTGAGATACGAACTCCGGTCTGGAACGGATTAAAAGAGCGATTTGCCACCATTTTCAAGATGATATATGCTTTCTTTTGAAGAAAATGACATGTAAGTGCCTTTGTTCGTTACAATTTGCCATTTACTCAATTCATCGTATTTAGATTAGCAAGTTGCGATATCACCCACTCGAGATAGATAACAGTCAACTTCAGATGAAAAGATGTTGCCACTACTCTTTAAACTGTGAGGAAGAAGTTTTGAGGCGTAGAGTGTTACAGTCGACTTTCCTAAAGCAATTTTTAAAAGGATATTTAGCCATGAGGTGAGCTCTAAGAGGAAGACATCATAGAATGGAAGTCAGCGCACGAAGAAGCTACCCTTGGCCCATTCCGCGTCTACGCTGCCTCACTTTCGTCTTTCTGAAGTACGTTCGTACGGAAAGACAAAAGTTCGAGTGAAGCTAGGACAGCTTTCAGTAGCAACACGTGTCATTTTGTATTACCTTCAGGAAGGACATTCACCTTCCCTCCACCTCTCTACAAATCAAGGAGATAACTGAAGTTTTTTCATTTGTCAATTAAGAGAGAGGCATCGTAGAAACGGTTTATTATTATTAATTTGCCTTAATATTTTTATCTATTATCATTTAGAAAACGCAGAAATAATAGTTGCAGTACATATCAATAATTGATATAAAAATCCACGTTTTGAAACCGCGAGAGAGACCCTTGGAAGGAAACAGATCATCTCTGTCATTAGAGCATATGCTTCCAGTCTACCAAAATCTTTTTAGCCTCCAATTTTTAAGACTAAATTATTTATTTAGTTCCCAAATTGAAGGAAGGAAATTTCTCTAAACAGGAAAGCCTAAATATATCCATTTTAATACCATATTTCCCGGCTGATAAGACGCACTTTTTCCCGCAATAATTTAATCTAAAATCCGCGTGAGTCTTATGGGCTGTGACTGAGATTCTTTTCTGACTTCCGACTCTTTCTTAGTTATGAGACTTCTTTTCTCAGGAATAGCCATTCACCAGTAATTGTAAACAATGTTGCGCTTTAACTCGTGGGTTTTATCATCTAATCGTCGCGGAAGCCTTTCCACCAATGTTGCGCTTTTCTTTCATTCTTCCGCAAATTGACGCTCTTTTACGAATATCCTTTCTTTGTTTCACTTTATGAATGAAAGCTGAAGCAGCAGATAAGTGTGTCAGAACAGACGCAGAATTTTTAGATTTTAGGAAAACATTTGACAGAGGGTCCCACATTAAACTAATTCAAAAGCTAAATGCCTACGACAAGAACGTGCTCGGATGGATCTTCTCTCGAAAACAGATCTTTCTAATCAGTTGGCATGCGTTGGTCTCCTATTTTATAGTCGAAATCCACGCAAAAGCTAAATGATCCACAAAAACGTGTTCGGATGGATTCAATCTTCTCTCGAAAACAGATCTCATGTCAGTGGAATGCGTTCGACAGAATTTTATCCGAAGAAGTATGCATCACATCAATTGTACATCAAGGAAGTTTTCTATTTTGTGCTTATTTTGTTTCTCATTTACATTAGAGACCTGATGGATAATGTAAAGAGGAACGTTAAATTATTTGTTGACGATACCCTCATATATAGAAAGATTTTATCAGAATACGGCAGTAGTAACTTACGAAACGACCTACGCGTAATATCAAGTCAGTGCAAAGATTGGCAGTTTGATTTAAATGCGAAGAAGTGCGTTGTTGTGTCTTTCACGCGTTCCACTATGGTTATTAGCGAACAAATTATTATTAGCGAGCAAATTTCAGGATATCCATTTGAGTTCGTGCGGCACAATTAATACCTAGATGTTACACGCAGCAGTAGTAAACTAATAGTTCAATGAACATATTCGAGATTCTATAGGAAAGGCGAACAGAATGCAAAGATTAACAAGTAGAACCCTGATAGAATGTTTATCTAGAGTCAAAGGAATTGCGTAATTTTCCCTCATTCGACCATGTCTCGAATACTGCTGCGCAATCTGGGATCCACATTAAGTAGGGTTAGTCTCAGATTTAGAGATGGTTCAACGTAGAGCAGCCCGTTTTGTCAGTGGAGATTTCAGGTTCGACAGAAGGCCATGATTAAAATCCCTTGGGTGGAACTCGCTCCAGGTCAGAAGATCTGATTGCGACGAAGACTTTTCGAAAAATTCATCGGTCCAGAAATTTTGGGCGAAGTAAAAGATACTGTCACTCCGGTAAACAACGAGCGCGATCTTCGAGAGGTGACACCAAGCATTATAAGGAAATGATCGCTAAAACAGACAGTTACTTCCGGTCGTTCTTTCCGCAAAGCATCAGAGAAGCTAATAGGGTAGATTAGGTAAGGAGCTGATACACCCACTGCCATACCCCACTGGCGTCTTGCGGGGTTCAATAAAAAATGAAAAAAAAGCAGCTTACGTTCTTGTGTGTATAATCTTTGCTTCGTTCACCTGAAAAACCACGGCGCGTCTCATAGGCTGGGAAATACGGTAATTATTATTTAAGAATACAAATTGCCATTCGCAAATAGGAAAGTTCTGATCAGCCGGGACTCGAACCCAGAACTTAGGGAGCGCCAGCACAACAACCACACCGAAGCGGGAGAGGATGAATTTTTCCATTTCTCAGGACCGGGAAGGGGTTACCTCGGGATCGGAAAAGGGTATATCATTCGATAACCATTATTTATTTAGCTTTTATTGAAGGGCCGTATTTTAGTCAATTTCGATCATTCTTACAATAAACTCAACGAAGACACACAAACAGTCATGCCCTGACCAGAATTCGAACCTGGGACCTTAATGTTGCAATGTTTCCACGCTAACTACTACGCCACTGCCATGAATTAGAAGCAAGCCTTTGTTTTCGTAGAGCTTTGTTATTATTATATCATTATAATGTGTGTCTTGTACGAAGTGCATAATAATATAGTATTATTATGCACTTCGTACAAGACCTTGCAGTCAGAGCATTTATGAATGCGAACGATGAATCAAACGACAAAAAAGTATAAAATTGGAAAAATCCTTAAACTTGTTCAGTCAAATCTTGGATTGCGAGCGTAATTCGTTCCGGAAAAGCGCTCGTGATCCGAAGCGCTCGTTCAACAAAGCGATTTCCCTATAAGAAATAATGGAAACTCGGATGATTCGTTCCAAAGCCTAAAAATGTTTTTATACATAATAATAATGATTAGGGAAGCAGAGATCACGTGACGCTCAGCAGACAAAACAGCGTATACGTACTCCATGGATTGCAAGACCTCGCTGGTATTTGTCAAGTTAAAATTTATTAAAAATATTTGCTCGTCTTGCGAAACACTCGCAGACCGAGGTTTCACTGTATTCCTCTCGAACAATGGCGAGGGTTTTGGAAGATTTCCACATCGAAAAAAATACATCGAAATGTATTCTATCGGGTTGCCGATGACGGTATTAAAAAATCTATTTCCAGATTTTAAAGTTGATTCTTTTCGTGTACTAGTAATTCTTGTGAATTTCAAAATAATTCAATAAGTATTCTATATTCTACTATAATACACGAAATTGTACGTCTTCAAAGCCGATGATTTGGGAATAAAAATGAAAGGTATCAAGCGATACTTGGTGGAATTAATTCGGACTTTTATGACTAAACTAATCCACAACATTCATAGAAAACGTCTTCCGGTTTCGGCGTTTCGTGAGTTTACGCCGTCATCAAAGCTCTGAGTTCTGATGATGGCGTAAACTCACGCCGAAACCGGTAAACGTTTCCTATTTGTAAAATACTAAATGATTTGGGAATTCTGTTATTGGCAGAATTACGTCGCGGCGTAATTCTGCCGGTAAGCCGGGGAGATGTCTTCGCCGCGTCGAAGACATCTTCCCGGCCATTCCTAAGATACTTAACGTTCTCTCGTATGATTCTCGTTTTGTATGATTCTGCCTAACAATAATCTATCGAATAAAATCTATGGAGGCGGCCGTGATATTGTGGAAATTCATTATATTACACAGATATGTTCTTTTTCCACAGCAATTTATTCGGGGACTACCGGTTTCGGCTACATAGCCATCATCAGGTTCACAGAACACTAAATAAGCAAACAGGCAATAATAAAGACATGGGAATACAAAGAAACACAACCAATGAGGAAGGGGAAGGGTTACTGGTAATGGAGGTGAGAGGGCAATTCCAAGATGGGAGAAAGAAAGTTCATTTGTAAGGGAACAATGAGGAGAGGAGAGGTGTTCTCGAGTCGTTCCAGGGCGTAGAGGCGAGGACCTGCCGTTTCAATTTCAGGCGAAAAACTGCTAGAATGGCCATTCTCAAACAAATGTAAAGTGGGGGATTTATTGAGTACGGCTGTGCGATGTTCGAGAGTCTAATATTCAATTACGAGAAGTTAGGCCATTATATACACCGATTTAATTTATACACCCCAGATTTGTCCAATGGTTGAAATTTGTCTGTGGAATTCACTAAGAGTTTCATTAAATATTATTATTTTTTAAATCAGGAATTACGTTAAATTAAAAGAAAAAGATTTAGCAGTTGGTAAGAGATGGAACCTTTAAAAGGAAGAGCCACCCGCCGGGTGGTTTCAACAGGAGACTGTGTCTCACGGGGAAAGAGACGTTCAGCTATGAGAATGTTTTGTTACTTTGTATTCCCATGTCTTTATTATTGCCTGTTTCCCGAATAAATTGCTGTGGAAAAAGTACATATCTGTGTAATATAATAATCTTTCGTTTGAGATTTGAAAGTAGAACTGCAGAAAAGCCTCACTGCTTGGTATTAATAATTTTTGTCGATGAAATTTATCGTCACGAGAGTAAAGAGAAAAAGTAAGACGGCGCAATGTAACCCAATTCTTTTGAAGACTCGACTGCGCTGAGGAGGAATAGCCAAGTGGGTAAGGCCGTCGCAGCATTTGGTGAAAGCGGTCCCGGATTCGATTCCCGGTGGGAGTCCACGAGCAAATAGCCTCAGCTGTCGAATCACGTTCATCAAAGTAAGATTCCGCAGAGGTGCAAATTCCGTGAGTAAGTTCACTAACGCAAACTTAGCTTTACAGAGGAAATGAAATTGATATTCACCGCGGTAACTGAATAGACTATGGCTGCATACATTTGGGAAAGGGGTTAGAACAACTATAGTATCAATAAGTCATTCTTTTAATGAACTGGGTGGTGGGGCATCCAGATAGCAATGTGGGCAACGCGTTCGACTTCTGTGAAAGCGGTTCCGGGTTTGATTCCCGGTGGGGCTCCACGTGAGAAATTATCTTAGCTGTCGAAGCACACATAAACTTACTACTAATGCTAAATAAATTGTGTATTACGGAGGATATGGCGAAAATATGATTTTATGCAATTTCTAAAGAGGATAAAATGTTAGGAGAAAAGATATCGAATCGATTATGAAACTCCGTTAGTGATTTGTACCACAGCCACCCCAACGCTTGGACGCCACCGATATTTAAGGGAAAGAGCAAAGGGCCTCACTCCTCATTTTGCATAGTAAGCCTCATTCCCTCGCTAAAGCTTTAGGTTGCTAATGGTAGTGTAACAGATTAAAGTCGGCCTTTAGACTAAATACTGTACAGAATGGCAAATTTTTAGTTCAAATTAGAGCTAAATAAATTTACTACAAATTCATTTCTTATAAATTTCCTTGTGGGTCTCCCGAGGTTTGGCAAGATACACGACCAAAACGAAAATTTTTCATTTTCTGTAAAAAAATTACCAATATTTGAAGAGCCATATCTCGGAAATTTTAAATTCAGTTAATTTTGGGTCTAAAATGTGGAAATTTTTTATACTTTCATTCATAATTGATTAACTTATTCTGTAGGACCGATACCTTAGGATATATTGAGTAAAACCCGAAAAAAGTGCAAAAAAGGTTGTTTCTTTGGAATAGCCCAGCTCGCACAGGTTTTTCGAAGTTGCAAAATTGGTTTCCTACTATCGACATTGGTCCTAACACTTCATCAAAACATTAGAACTACATGACCTTTTGTAAGGTCGGATGTATAAATTGACTGGACTAAAAAGAAAAGCACGACCGAATGCCAAACTTTCGCTCGTTCTATTGCCATCTGGTAATGGACCATGGGAAACACTCGTCCTCCGTCCTAATGCTCTTTTTAACAAGTCCTCGGCACAGATGGATCGTAACCTCGTGTTTTTGATCTTAATTCCGGTAGACGGCGGTTCGGATAACCAGACGAACAGAGTTTAGGAGAAGCGAAAAAGTTCTAGAAATGGAAAACAGCATTATAAAAACTTCCGTCTCTTAACCTCCGGTTCGATTCGAAGTATTCGATTGTGTGCGCGAATAAAATCTGAAGAATCACGGGAAATATAAATTTACTGAAAAGTAATTTTTAAAGTCAAGTTTCGAGGATGTGGATGCTTAAGAAAGTTGTTATAACAATACATGATATCCATCCATGAATATCCAATTATGAATAATAGATTGATGGTATGAAAATTAGAAAAATATAATTGTATATTAATATTATATTATAACATATAATAATATACAATTATAACAACAATATCATATTTAAGTCGTGCATCACCGAACTATTAATTGTTTTCTTTAATACGTTATCTCTTTGATTTCATGAACTTCACGGTTTCTCCTACCCTCTAAATAAAGACCAATTTTCAGTACCTCCTTCAATGACTCATTAATAATCAAGAGAAGCGCAATGACTTCATCATCTCCCTCTGATATGAAGAATGTTTTCGGGAATAAGATGACAGTAGCGACTGTTTCATCATGTGGAATTAGCTATATTAATGAGTGCTGTAAGCGCTATCCCTAGAAGCAAAAATAAAGGGGAGCATACAAATTCGAAAATCAATTCCTCAAACTATCATTCCATCGAATTACAAATTCTTCGAAAATAAACCACAGTAAATAAACTGAAACTATGTTAAACTTATTACCTACATCTTAAATATTACGAATTGTTTAGAAAGTTATATTTACTTCATGGAAGTTTGTTTAAATATAAAATTGATAATGCTTTCCATTTAATCCCAATTTAATTTCAGTAATATATTTTTAAGGAATGAAGCATTACATAACAATGCTAANTATATTACATATTATAAATTGCGAATTGTTAAGAAATGTATATTTACTAGGTGGAACTGTTTAAACATAAAATTGATAATGCTTTCCATAAATTTAAGCCGGATCATGGAATGAAGCATTACATAACAATGCTAAATATATAAAATTGTGAAAATATTTATTTTAAGGGCAGAAAAATTCTGGTTTCTTGCAAGCAAAAATAATATTAAGTCGAATACAGTCCAGGGAGATCTGGTGGAACTTCATAACGATGAAAGTATTTATTTCAATACGTGTACAGGTAAGTCCACAAATGGTAAAAAAGTACAATCGGTACAAAGGTTTACCGGTTTCGGCAACTAGTTATGCCATCATCGGAACAAAGAATGAACAAACATTCTTTGTTCTGATGATGGCATAACTGGTTGCCGAAACCGGTAAACCTTTGTACCGATTGTACTTTTTTACCATTTGTGGACTTACCTGTACACGTATTGAAATAAATACTTTCAATGTTAAGTCGTTCTCGACGCCTCGGAATCCCTTTCATCTATTGCCTCTAAACATTACATCCAACGAGCTTGAAAAAACAATTTTTATTAGATTTAAACTACCAATTACTTTTTTAATGTGATTATTTTGTATAGCTTCAGTTTATTTACAGTGGTATAATTTCGAAGAATTTTTCATTAGAAGTAATGATAGTTCGAAGAATTGGCTTTCGAAGAATTTGTCTGTAACCAAAACAGCGGGGCGATGTTTCATGCGGGGCTTTTTATTATTTCACGAAGAAAAGTATATTAGGTAGGCATCCGGGGTGCTTTGATAAGCAGGGAGCAGGTCACACCGTTCACACTGCCCTTAAAACGAATCTGCTTAGAAAGATGTTGTACTCTAAAACATAAAACAGAACATTTAAAACGAATAGGTAAAAGAATTTCCGCTCGGAATATTAGAGACAAGTATAGATTAGAGATAAGTATGGAAACACGTCAAACAAGTCTTAATTTCTCTTAATGTCTTAATTTAGTCCAATGGTACAGATTATCGAAAACGTTAATTTTCTAATCAAAGTTCGAAGCCGAAATCTACAATCAGAAATAAAAATGTGAATCTTTATGGAATTTCCTTCTTATGAAACGTGTCTTAAGTTAATGTGCAGCTTTGCGAGATTTTCAACTTCTGATTTTAGGAAATTTAACCGTAAAATATGTCAAGAGTCCGAATTAATAGACAAAAAGTTACTAATTAATCTCCATTAATTTATTACGGTGCTACGTGATTTTGCTGCCCCAGCGATTCATCGCTACAAACTGTTCGTGACAGTAATAGTTAAAATCTCTAAACAATTTCCTCCTCCTAAATACCTACATATACGCATGATATATTCTTATGGGAAAATGCATGAACTCGAAATCAACAATCGCATTGGTCGTCAGGGGGACGGGTTGTTTACAACCTCAAAATTTCACAAAATATTCGTATATTATATCTAAATTCTCGCAAATTCGTATCGAAAGCGATATTCCACGACCATCATAAGACTCTGTATTCAATTTCCCTTCTTTTGGTACTGATTTTGATTTTCATCTACATCTACATAAGTACCCTGCAAGCCGCCTTCCGGCGTGTGGTGATTTTATGCAACTATTTCTTATAATTTAATTTTGCAAAAGAAATAAAGTCTGTAACCGATAAAATCGAACTTTACGTGTATTTCTTATGGAAATCTATCTGAATGATCTTGGATGAAACCCAGCAATGTTATCAAATAAAAATATGACAGTGCTTCCTTTTGGGCCTCAGAGAACACCTATGCAAAATTTGACGCAAATCGGACAAAGGGTGTGGACTCCAATCTCGGACAAACAAACCCACAAAATTCCTGCTTTATATATATACTAGCTGAAGTGCCCGTTGATTCTCAACGGGGAAAATAGATGTCGGATTAAATATAGTATACCTATTTGTACATAAGAGAAAATAACATCTTGCATCTTAGTTTAGTCCAATGGAACAGGTCATTGAAAACAAAAATTTTCTAATCAAAGTTCGAGGCCGAAATCTACAATCAACAATAAGAACGTGAATCATTATGGAATTTCCCTCTTATTATTAACAT
>KZ309483.1:242279-277050 GCA_000376725.2 Ladona fulva
ACCAGATAAATATATATATCGTAGATAAATGAAAATGAAGTGGTTAAACTTATCATTAATTTAAGCAAATTGTGTATTTTTACATAAAACTTAAAGAACTTTTTATCTTTCTCGAAATAATATTTTTACGCCATCTGAATTATGGTTGGATTGTAGTTGTATTTTTATTCCAACTGCCAAGTGTTTTATTAACCTCCAGTTTGCGAAAACTGACAAAAACTTTTGTAAAATTCAACACTTTCCACAAACCATCCATCATCTTGACAATGACGATGCAACGACGACTTCACATTTATTATTTAGGAATTAAGTAATTTTAGGAATCGATTGGGAAATGTAACTGACCTCCCGCTGCTTTCATATTTATACATCTAAAGGCTGGTGCCTTGTCGATACAACAATTCCTCTCTGTCACTTACTGTTCACTTCAATGCCACGTAGTTGCTGGATCCTATCCTCTTCTTAATCTCATCCAAATACTTCTTCCTAGCCCGTCCTCTTCCTTTCTTTCCTATCAAGAATGTTAGTCATGAATGCATTGTGTCTGATGACATGTCCAATAAATTTTATTTTCCTCTTCTCCATTTCCGTTAATAATCTTCTCTCTTCTTGTACTTCCCTTAAAACTTCCAGATTTGTTTTTCTTTCCATCCAGCTTGTTCTTGTCATCTTCTGCCATACCCACATTTCAGCAGCTTCAAGTCTACTCCTTTCTAATTTGCCCATAGTCCAACTTTCACTTTCATACAGCAGAGTATTTCATACAAGTGTTTTTGCAAATGCTTTTCATGTGTTTGCTGGTTAAATATTTTTCTTAGTCATAAGTGCCTGTTTTCCCAAAGCAATCCGTCTCTTCGCTTACATTAAGCATCTATTGTGCACTGTGATTATACTACCTAGGTAGCAAAAGTGATCCACCTGATCAATTCTGGTGTCCTCAATTTTTATATTGGTATTAATTTCTTCCATATTTTTTCGTACTACCATTACCTTTTTTTTCGCTTATTCTCCTTTAATTTCCATTGTTTAAGAGTGTCTGATAGGACATTTTGGGACTGACATTAGGACTGATACACTACATTTTATTTTGGTTTATTGTTCTTGTGTAATGTGTGTCTAAAATCTGACGAATCCTTGCAATGTACTATATAACTATACTATACCTGCAGCATTCGATTAATTTCTTTTTCGGAGTCTGCAATTATTACGATGTCATCAGCAAATCTGAATAGATATGGAGATAGGGGACATCCTTGTCTAACTCCTTTCCTAATCCTGGCCTCTTTCTCTACCTTACTGATGATTCACAGGAAAACGGGTAAGGGTGATTTTGCGCAAGATGGTGCGCACCCAGGAAAAATCCCAAAGGATTGGACTTGAAAAAAGTCTGACGGGACCGGGAATCGAACCCGGTTCCTCCCTCTCCCTCCCCTCAATGCAATTGCCGGTCGGGTGCTCTGTCCGTTGAGCTATCCCGGCAGAACATTTCTCCAAGCCATTTGGGATACTTTGTGGGCAAGGACGTTGCGAGTTCGTCCACATGGTGGCATCGTTCCATGGTGCTTTTATGAAGCCGAGACAGAGAACGATTAATTTGGAAAGATGAAAGAAGACCTTCTGAGCTATAAGGTCTTCCTGCTTCTTCTGGTTGGCCCCATATCTTTGATGTGGGGGGCCTCGGTGACTTGCCATCCATGTTGGGTTCTAAGTCTCTTCTCTTTATCCTTATTCTCTTTACTTGATGTGGCCCATGTCGCAGAATGCTAACTCATTCTGCGACGTTTCGAGGCGGGCCAGAACGCCTTGTCGATGGAGGCAACAGGCCTTTTGTAGGAGTCTCCGGGATTCCTCATAAGGTCTTTTGGGTCATAACATGACAAATACCTCTCCTTAATGAGAATAAGTAGGGTTAAAAATACCAACCAGATACAATCAAAAAGTTTTGCACCATATGGTTGAACGCAAAATGAAAGATGCTAAAATTTGGTGTCACATGTTTTTCCTTAGTTAGCTCAGTTTTTATTCAATTCCAAACTCGATTATGGATACATAATAAAAAATCTGACTCTTGATATTATCTTCTAACCGTGGTTTTTATTTCAATTGTATATATTATTGTATTTTAAATTTTCCAGAGTTCTTCCTCGTTTTTTTTTAGCCGAAGGTCCACCAGATATGAAAACCTCAGCAACGCATTGCAGAATATATCTTGTCACATGCACATAATAGCTTAACAAATTGTATGTTAATTCCTATAACATTTCTGAAAAGAATTTCCTTGAATCGCCTAAAGAATAATACCTTCCGACCATCAATTTCAATATATAAATAATTTACTCACTCGTCAAAACATCGGAAGTCAACTACCAATAGGAAGCACCGCGGGCGCTGCGTTGTCAACAAGAAAGACGGTGTAATGTGAACACAAGAAACATACAAACGAAACACCTTAAATAGCAAGTTCAATCCTTGAATACGAAGGAAAAACTGACCTCTGTAAATGAATAAGTAGGGTATTTGCCGTTCAAATGTCTCGACCTTGAAGGACTGCAGAAGGCGCCTGTGAACTTGCTTGACTGGTTTTCCCGCGGTTGAGATACGTCGAAACCTATAGCTGAATTGAAGTATATTATAATTTTTCTGGTTTACCGCAAAACAGGAACAAATGGGATAAAGAGAAGTTCACAATTGTCCCGAAGGAAAGGAGAGAAAATTTTTAGAAGGTTATGGAAGGAATAATTACAACTGAACTAAAGAACTGAGTTTTTGGGAAATTGGCATTTACTTCACAGTAAATAATAGCGCTTACCAAATGTTTCCTTTTCAGAACAATTCTCAAACTACATATTCAACGTAATGCGTAAATTATTTTGAAAGTGTAGGTAGAAATTATAGTAATGATGAACCAAGCGGACTAATTCAGTGGTATTTTAAAATCTACACGGAAAATGAGGATCAGGATTCCCTTAGGTGCAGCATTTCATATTGTGCGAGGCTTCCAGGTATCAATTTTCAAAATTTTCTGCGGAAGATAGGCTTTCCGAAGAGCATCGAAAACGCTGATTCATAGTCATCAACTGCGTCTGTATTATTAACGATCAGTTCATATTTCAATGATTAGAATTTAAATAAGCATTACAATATGACTCTTTTTATGTGATTAATACCTTTGTTATTTTTACCACCATGTACGTATGTATGTACCTACTACCTAAGCACAAATGGAAAGTGTTAGCATTTTTGTATTGATTAAGTCAAGCGATATTAACGTTTCCATTACTTTGGCGCTAACATTCCCGGGATGTTAAAAATAAAAATGGTTCATTTTTCATAATATACCCATCTCTGTAAATTGTAAAGTAATAACTGTAACATAACATATATGCTTAATCATATATAACCCAAGGTTTCGCTAGGATCTATTTTCTCAAATCCAAAGAGCAATCAATCAAATTCTTGACTTTCACTGCTATTTTTGATAAATTTTGAATAGGGGAAAAGATGATCAATTTATCTCTTAAATTTATCTAATATTTCCATCTTTCTTACGTACGTACCAAATCAAAACTTACGGGTAAATGGGAAGTTACCAGCATTTTTCTTGACTTTTCATGAAATCGCTGAAATGAACTATAGAATCAGCTTACTCATTGTATCTAACATTCCAGCATTGAAATATATAGGATATTATTGGTGTTTATAAGTGAAAATGTAACTGGAACAATCCGACTCCAATAGAGGAATATTGTCGGAAGAACTCAGAAATTAGGAGGAAAAGCCTTAACAACGTCTCATTTTGGCACTTAAAGAACTGCATGAAGATCATTTGCTGATTTGGGGTGAACCAATGTTTATTTCTTTAAAGTTATGTGCAATTTTTTATGGTTGACAGCTGAAATTAGAACAGGAAAATGTTGGTCAGAATCCACCCTTTCATTTGAAATCCTGTAGTCACCTTACATACGATTGCAGGGAAATATAACAATGATTTCTTAGTATTCATATATATATATATAAAGCAAATGTCTGTCCGTCCGTCCCCCTATTTATCCCAGAAACGGCTTGACTTAGAGATCTGAAACAAACTGCATTGTGTTTCTATGATGCTGAAACCACCAGGAAAACTAATTTCATCGCTGTAAAGGCCCGGGCTCGAACCTATGAGACCATAATACGTTTCCATAAGAGATGAACGTAAATTACGATTTCATGACTTGCACAGATTGTTTCTTTTACAAAATCAAATTAGAAACAATGCTCCTACGAAATTGAGACGAGTGTCTTATTTTAGTCGTGAATCGTTCATATAATTTCTAAATTGCGAGAACTTTGATCAAATACACGGAAAGTTCGTAAAATTTTTCGGAAATAATCAACCCATCCCTTTGACGACCAAAGCAATTCTTGAACATTGATTTAATGAGTTATCTCATATAAATACACGAGGATAATCAGTAAGTATACTTTTCCATAAGAAATGTACGCAAAATAGGTTTTCGTTACCTGCAAAGGTTGTTTCTTTTACAAAATTAAATTACAAACAAGAAATTTACGTAAAGTAGACTTTCATGACTTGAAAACAGTAGAATAAATATTATAAATAATGGTAAGACATATATTGAGTTATTATGATCTTAAAACGGATTTTTCTTGTGCTTAGGAGGACCAGATGTTTTATCAGATAGATATTTTTTAAAACTAAGTTCCGTAATACTTGAGAGAGGCATTTACTAGTACAGTAATAATGTAGGAACTAATGTGCCCCACTGGAGGTAGAAATTTGGATGTCCCGCCTCCATCAGAGTAAACTGTAAAGGCTGATACAAGAAATTCTTCATTTAATGTTTACAGCAACAATATAAAACTTCAATTCATAGATTATTCCTTAATTGTAAGAAGGATTTGACAATACAAGGAATCACTAAGGAAACAATCTATTTTATCTAATGATGTGTAATGAAAATACCAGGGTATTTTCCATCCCCTTTTTCTTCCACATGTTTGAACAACAAATAATACAGAAGTTGGATTATAAGACAATGAGGGATGATTGGACCAGAAGATTTTGGCAATTTCTAGTAACAAAAGCTACCATTTTTTTTGATTTAACCAAGAATTGAACTAAGAATAAAACTTGGATGGAGCACTTTCGGAAGGAACGACCATATTCTGAAATTGAAAATGCCAATGGTCTTGAAGAGAAAGGTCTTCAACCAATGCATTCTACTAGTTTTGACATATGGAAGTGAGACTTGGGTGTTAAATGCTGCAATAACCCACCGACTTCAGACTACACAAAGAGGTATGGAACGATGTATGCTTGGAATCACAAGAAGAGACAGAAAATGCAACACCTGGGTTAGGAAGATGACAGAAGTGACAGACATCATAGATAAGGTAAGATCACTGAAATGGATGTGGGCAGGCCATGTTGCAAGGAGAAACGACAACCGATGGACATCAACAGTTCTGAACTGGATACCAAGAGACGTGAAGAGACCAAGAAGAAGTCCAAGGAACCGATGGAACAGAGACATCATTCGGTATTTAGGGGTAACATGGCAACGAGAAGCTCAGAATAGAGAGAATTGGAAAGCGCTTGGGGAGGCCTACATCCGACGTCGGATTGAAAATGACTGATGATGATGATGGTAAACTGCAACGTTGATGAACAAATAAGATACACTAGAGTGTATATATAGAGTCTGACCTCTTCCTTGTTACATCTGTGCTTGACACCTGCAAAAATGGAAAAAGCCATAATTCCGAGTAATAAACAAAGAGAGAAAAAAAAGAGCATAAAGGATGAAAGCTTAAGATCCTGTATAAAAGACTAACCAAAGGCTAGCTGTTCTTGATATAGCAAATATTTAGATGAAAAATGAGAATACGAAAGAAAGCTGATATCAAAATAGTTGGAGTTTTGAGCAGAAAAGAAACATAGAAAATGCAGGTTTAAGAATATGGACAAGTAGAAACTGCAGTCACAGAAAACACGAAGCTTATGATAAATATATACATCATAGAATAAAATAACAAAAATATTAATTATTAAACCAACAAGTACACTATTGTTCATGGGATCTCTTCATTAGTACCTTTGAAAGGATGTATCCAGTAGGCAAAGTGCTGTCTTAAAAGTAATGAAAGCAGTTCATAAACAAGAGGAAGATGATATAAATGCGAATAATGGAACAGAGGAAGAGTGGACATTATAAGCAAGTATGGTATGTATGAATGGATGTATGGTATGATGAAAAGTAATTAACATCACCTTAACAGATACTGTGGGCTATAAAAGTTTCAAGTATCCAATAGTAACAAGGTTAATAGAAGACTTAAAAGATACAAAACAGAAGAGCTATGGGAATTGTGAATTCAAAGAAGCTCATTTAGCATTAATTGATTTTGGAAATTCTGATAGCATCAACAGAGAGAAAGTATAGAACATAAACCTCAAACAAGGACACCATTGCCATGTTTCAAAAGTCTCAACACAGAAATGTTTATAGTACAGCTAAATGAGAAGACAAATAAAACAAGGTATGAGAAAAGGACCAGTATCTTTCCTTATTTGTATTGACACCATCCTTTAGAAAATAGTCAAAAATCTAGAAACATGCTTGGATTAAAGTACATAGTCTACAAAATTTAATTGTTTATGATGAAAATCTGGAGCTTATGGAAGAGAACCAAGAGAACATTCAAAGAGGTATTTCCACACTAGAACAAATATGCTCAGAATTCAATTAAACAATATCTGAGAACAAAACCAAAGTTATGGAGCTCTTGAGAACTAAACCAATCACAGCAAAATTTTTAGTAAACAAAACTATTCAGTTGCTCAGGTTTCAAACTTACATATGACTTGAGTCAGGACATTGAACAAAAGTTAAACAAATTTACAGCTATAAATGGGATGATCTCAAGAAATCTGGAAAACTAAATTAGAAAGGAAATCCAGTTAAAATTTTATAAAAGTTTAGCTGCATCTACTCTTATACAAGGGAGTGAAATATGTATAATAACAAGGAGATGAGAAAGTAGGAAACAAGCTCAAGATATGAAATGTTTAAGAATAATGAAAGGAAGCAAAAAAGAAGATCATATAAAAGATGAAGCAATCAGAACCAATATAGAAATATTTAACAGAAATGAAAAAATGAAGGAAAATTGAAGTAAGAGAAAGATCAGATTAGCTGAAAAGACAAAGGATTGCAAGTGGAAGTATTAAACTATGATTGCAAAAGGAGAAGAAGTATCTGTAAACCTCTAATGAGATAGGTAGCATAAGAGACAAAAACTGGTTAATACATAAGGCAAAGAGAGTGATTCCTGGGAGAATGATCTCCACTACTCAATGTAATAAATAATCAAGTGGGCAATGCAATCGACTTCAGCAAAAGCACTCCCGGGTTCAATTCCAGGTGGGGGCTCATGTGTGAAATGACCTTAGCTGTCAAAGCACTTTTAATAATAACTACTACTGTAATAAATAATATTTTATAATATGTATCAGATTAAATACAAAAAGTCACAAAAGAGAAGCTATTGTACTTATGCCCTTTTCAGAATCTACAAGATTGATCTCACAATAATCCCACTAATCTGTAGCAATGTTATTTTTCTAAAATCTAATAATTTAAGAATCATTTAAGATAAATCCTACAACCAATTTTCTTCATCATAAATTTTCCTGCACAGATTTTAGAAATATTTCTTACTCTGTTCCGGCAAGTTTTCTAAAAATTTAACTAGAAAATCATCAACACTCATTGCTTTATTTCATTTTGTATTAGGCAGTGCTCTATTATTGACTTCCCTATCTAATATCTCAGGCCCGACATCATCTTCTACACCTTACTCACTTCCCATCATTATTTTGGTAAGCTTCATGTTTTTTGCACATAGTTCCTCTAAAAATTCTTTCCACCTATCCTTATCTTTCCTAGGCCATCATCATTCATCGTGACTAAATTATAGTCTAAGCCTACATTGACACCAAGGTAACTCAGCAAGTAAAGTTTTAGAAACCTCTTTCTGACTGAAATGTAATCAATTTGATATTTAACAGTAGTCCCTTAATTTTCCTCCATCTTCTCGTATTATGGCACTGAACTAGGAGTTTGAGATGCAGAGGTTATACCCCTGTGAGAGTATTTAATGTCTTTTAAGCTTAGAATTATCTTTTCTATCTTTTCCTAGACTAAGTCTCACTCTAACTTTGATCACTTTCAAATAGTACATCTGAATGTTCACAATGTTTACACTGACCCAGCCTTTATCTATTCTGGTTGCTTATTAGCTGTAGCTATCACTTTCTTATTTAAAGATAATGCAACTCCCTCAGATTGGTGTTTCCCACAAATAAAATAATTCTGATATCATTCCAATAATTTCTGAAACATTTTGTTGAGCTTTACCTGCTCTCCTAAGCCAATGTTGCAGCATATCATCTTCACCTCTGAATTAAAATCTTTAAACTTATCTTTCCTTGGTATTGTAATAACAACCCAAGTCTCTACCTTAGTTACCCTGACCCCTAACACCTCTTCTCCTTTTGTTTACTAGGTGAGGATTTTGTTGCATGATAACCAAGCTCCCATCACTGCTGAAAATGTTTCCCTTACAGGGTTGAGACTTTTTCAGCCATTAACTATCAATATATTCTTGTGGTTGGTTAGTTAAGGTGATTTCCCCTTGCCTTCCACAACCAGGTTTTGTGACACCATCTCCCACAATGACCAATCCATTGGGATACAGACACCTTTGAAGTCCAACTCAATGCCATACAGATTCCGTGCAGACTACCACTTGTGTGGCCCCTAATTATAAACCATTTTGGACTAGTTCCAGCCAGTAGGCTCTCCAAGTCAGTCTCTCCCTACTGGTGTGACATAGCATGGTGTAGTGCAATACATTGAGTAAGCTCTGTGTAACATCCAAGTAATATTGTGAATGAAGAAATGAAAGAGAAGAAGTTTGCTGTAGCCAGAACCTGGGTCTCCCACTTTCTGGGCGGTTGCTTTGACCTGGGAGCTAATCTCTCCTTCAATTTCTTGGACTATGATGGGACAAGCAAGTAACCATGCATTTTTCAATGCTTATCTAGCAGTATTGTCTTCAGATATTTAGCTGCCTTTAGTCAACATTAATGCATTTCATTGCGGCTCTCTTTTATTTCAACAATCATGTCATAGAAATATTGTTTATTGTGTTGCCTTCTGTTGTATTTGCTGTCATTATTATTATTCAGCTTTCAATATTGCATTAGTCTTAGTTTCACCATTACTGATGAATATTTAAAAAATCTCACTGGTTAAAATTTACTATCTCTTCATTATCAATATTGAGAAACAATTCCAATGTTCACTTTGAGGTTTCTAAAGATCTTTCTAGACTGTTTGAAAGCATATTAGCTAGTCTGCAAGAAAAATTTCTGAGGAAAGGGAATGTTCCTCTAAGAGGAAGAGACTGATGGAATTTGGAAGAGTGATGATATTGTAGGATGCAAGAATCTTTTGCTTTCTGATTAGTCTAAGAACCCCCAATAGGTAGGGCAGCATCCCTAGTATCCTGCATAGAGCTTTTGTCTGCTAGAAGAACTCCCAACTTCTTCAGCACAGTATATGAACCCTGCTGTAACAACTACCCAGCTTGGTAAGTAGACCAGAATGAGAGGTCATCAAAAATAAGAGCCAGCAAGCATGAATGTGACTCTGCATAATAAAGCATCTGTACTTGGGGGTCAGAATCCACATTTGTTGTTTGGACACAGAAGTGATTTTTCCCCAAAACTGCTTTACAGGAAACAAAAACCTGACTTGCTGGAGACATTGGGATTCACAAAACTCACTAACGAATACTTATTTCACAACCCTTCACCACTCATTTTCTTACCCTAAATGCTTTTTCAATAACAAGTCAGGTGTTTTCCCCATCATCACCTTAACACACTCAACCTTTTCCCCTCCTTCCATCAATCCTTGCTAGCAGAAGTATTTTTTAAATGCTTTGACAACAATTTCTTTTCTTTGTATTGGTACACATATCCCTAACCTACATTGTCAAGGGCAGCCATTTGATAGCTTAGTCTATTGTTGGCAGTCAAGAAGGTTACACATGTTTAGCTCCTCCAGCAATTCTGTCTTGATTTCCTAAATGCTGTCAAAACGTCGCCCTTTCAAGTTTTTTCTTCAGTTTTGGGATTAGGAAGAAATCACAGGGGGCCATGTTGATATGGTGGTTGAGACATCATAATGGTGTTGGTTTTTTCCAAAAATTCATGAACATGCCGTGAGGTGTGAGCTGGTGCCTTATCATGGCGCAATTGCCACGAATTGTTTCACCACAGATCTGATTGTTTTCTTTGGATGCTTCACACAAATGGCATTGAACTTCCAGGTAATATTTCTTATTGACCGTACAACCTGGTGGCAAGAACTCATGATGCACTATGCCATTGATAAAAGAATACCGTGAGCATAACCTTCACATTCAATTGAACTTGACAAGTTTTTTTTTGGTCTTGGTTCTGCAGGAAGTTTCCATTGGGATGACTGGGCCTTTGTTTCTACATCATAGCCATACACCAGTTATGATCCGTTTAATAAGTACTGGATCATCATTGACTCCATTCAGCAACTCTTGAGCAATATTCATTCAGTGCTGCATTTGGTCAAAATTCAACAATTTTGGGACAAATTTTGCTGCCACCTATTTCATGCCCAAAACATCTGTAAAAATTGCTTGGCCAGATTTAGTTAGCATATCATTTGAGCCAAATGATATGCTAACCCCATCAGCAACCTCTCTGATAGTGGTTCAGCAATTGTCCATAGTCATTTTCTTCACCTTTTCGACATTATCATCAGTTGTCAATGAGCTGGGATGTCCAGGGCACTCGTCATCTTCAGTGACTTTGCAACCCTCTTCAAAACGTTTGCACCAATTGTAAATACTCATTTTTTCATTGAACATTCACCAAAAGCAACATTTCCAGTGTGGTGAAGCACTTTATTCCATTTCTAACGCAGAATTTAATGCTAATTCTTTGTTCCACTTTTGCTGCAAGTCAAAAATCGCTGATCACAGTTAAACACATGTAACCTTTTTGACTACCAACAATAGACTTAGCTTTCAAATGGCTGCCCTTAACAATGTAAGTTAGGGACATGTGTACCAATAAACAGAAAAAATTTTGACAATTGGAATTATACAGCCCAAGAAATTTAAAAATTCCTTGTATTTTGTGATCACACCTTGTAGTATTAGTTACCATAATAAAACAGCAACAACATATTGCATACATATATATTTACTCATCTTAGAGAAGGTAAAATTGTTTGAACTAATGAACAAGGGGATATGCTGGTAAAGTATGGGTAATATCAAAATCTTAAAATTTAAATATTACTCCCAAGGAAGAATTGGCTTGAAAAAAGTCTGACGGGACCGGGAATCAAACCCAGGTCTCCCAATTGCCGGTCGGGTGCTCTGTCAGTTGAGCTATCCCAGCAGAACATTTCTCCAAGCCATTCGGGATACTTTGTGGGCAAGGACGTTGTGAGTTCGTCCGCATGGCGGCATCGTTCTAACTTCATTGAAGTAACGGCCACACAAAGTGATGTAAAGGAAACCCCCTTCTGGTTGTAAACAAACGAAAATGGGTAAGGATGACTTTTCCTGGGTGCGCACCATCTTGCGCAAAGTCATCCTTACCCATTTTCGTTTAAATATTACTGTCGGATTGAAGATAGTATAGACCTGGACTTTGACGCGTTGCCCATTGATGATCTGCTGTTATATTGGGACATGTTATGCATCGTTCGAAAAAGTATTTATTTGTCTTTAAAATGATGTACATTAGGAGCCAATATCAATCTCCTGCTTTATGTGAGTCGACATAAACCAAATCAAAACACAGTAAATTCACGCAAATCCATGACTAGGTCATCTTCACATCTTTGTGGAACAATGACCAGAAGTCACAGAAAAACCAAACTTTTAGCAGAAATGGTATATAGTCGTGAAGCAAAATCCGCGTTTCTGACATCCCATCATGATTTATTGACCTTTGATATGCATCTGAATTAAAAATCAATCTCCTCCTACAAATTTGATCCTACACAGTTGAAATTTTTACTACGTGCTATCTGAATTATTTAGAGAAAATAAGCGAGGGCAATTTTTCCTAAATGCATTGGGGGAGAGATATGAGGCAAAGTCAAGGTCTATACTATTTTCAATCCAACAGTAAGTACAGTGGTACCTTGAGATATGATTGCCCACCCATACGAGTTTTTTGAGATATGAGCCATCACTTGGTCCAGTTTTTGCTTGAGTCATGAGCCAAAATTTGAGATGTGATCAGCCTTGGTGATGCCAATTGGCATAGCAAGCCACTGCTCAGATTTGCGAATCTTGCTCATTCAATTCACGTGTTTACCCCACCACAGAAGTATTTCTGTCGTGATGCTTTAATTTAGTGTTTTTTTGGTACTTAGAGTTATTTAGTGAAAATTAATTTGAGATACGACAATTTTGACTTACGAGCTCGGTCATGGGATGAATTGAACTCATATCTCAAGGTACCACGGTATCATTAGCAACTTTTGAATTAATATGAATTTATCAAGAAACAAATAGTAGTGGAATTTAAAAACATCTTTTGTACATAAAAATTTCAAAGCATTTATTTATCTTCACAATTGAAAAAATAATATTGCGTTGTAGGGATGAGAGAGTAGTATAGATTATCTGCAACCCGCATAATCCAAACAAAGATAATCAAGAGTTTAATTTAGTTAAATTACGTGATTAATTGAGAGGAAACCTTTAATTATAGCATCTATGCAAAATTGTGTTGAGGTAATAAAGGGTATATTAGGCAGTAGTAATACTGTAATTATAATATAACAATATATATTACAGAATTATTGACCTCCGAACCAATGTAGGATTGAGCGTTGTGCAAATTATTGGCTATTCTTAAAACTTCAGATAGAGAGAGGGGGAAACACCGTAGAAGTAGAAATAGTTTTATTGGTGCCTCAAGAGCCAATCTGATTTGCACCTTGGGAAATTGCTCACTACCATGGACACAAGAGTGAATCCTCTAGCAAATCACCAATGTAAAGTTGGCACAAAGGCTCATTAAAAATGGAAGGAGTGGAGCAACAAAAAGGAGATCATGAATTTTATATTGGCTGATTTGCCAGGAGTAATATGTAATCAACTATTTCCTGATAAGGTGATACACACTGATGGCCTTGTGTCCTCCACAGTAGACAAGAAGGAACTCAGAAATTAACCCAGAAACCCAAAAAAATTATGATTAAAATATGCAAATTTGAATAATTTTAAAGAAAGCATATTCTCAGATTTCTTACCTGATCTATAGTATGATATTAAAATAAGGGACTCACAGCCCTTAAAAAGAAGCTGTCCCATCATTATCAGTTTAAGAAGAGTTAGCCAGAAATCCAAGAAAGGTTCCTTTCAGTAATTTGCCAAAAAGGAAGAAAATTCTTGATATATCATTTTCATCTTTGCAATTATAATTACAATTAAATAATTTTATAAGTCATATGTATGATACAGATCATATAAAACGCCAGCTTATTTGCTGTAATATAATGCATAGATCACGAATGTAATTAATCATGAATGTTTAGTCTTGCAATAAGACCATTTTTGTAACTTTTATGCAGAGATAAGAGCCAAAGTCCAGCACAGCTTTATTACAAAAAACAATAATGAAGTCCTTCTCCACAGTACCTTCCACTTGAATCAATTAAGTATTTTTTAAATACTAGACACTGAATAACATGATATATTCTAACAACTGAATCACCTTAAATACTGATATTGACTGAATTCGACAGTTGAAAAAGGTCCAAAGTCATCCACCATAATTGGTTTGTCTATCGTTGGAGAATGGACCTTAATTTGACGTATATGAGTATCTCTTCCATTTTGATGGTTGCTGACAACAGCTATCTGCAGCATGAATGCTCTCACAGGCTTTCCATTGGAAAGGGACTTGGTTGGAATATGAACCCAACCAGATGGTTCATTCAGGTCCAGAACTTCAACCTCTTGGAGGTCATTGAAATGTGTACCAGCACGAACAGATATCCTTTGAATAATACAAAATTTTGCGACAAATTAAATGATATAGCCATAAAAATGGTTTTCATAATATGACATTGACGATAGAAATAAACTTTTAATTAAATAAGCGAGATATCTAATGCAAAAGCAAGAAAGATCTAATTTTTTTAGTCAATTACCTAGAAGGAGTGTAGCTTTCGTCCAATTTGTAATCTGTGTATATCGATATGTCTTGCACGGTGGTCTTTCTTCGAAACTGGATATTGACTAAATGAGGGAGCTGACCGTCAGACTGCCAGTACGTATCCATACAATTGTCCCTCAATTGGTCAACTCCAAAACCTAAAAAGCGAGAAAATGAATCGAAAAAAACATAAAAAATACTATGTCTTTACGTCCTAATGACAACGTCCGACAAAAGAAAGCGTAAAGGAAACACGTAAACACCTGGTTTGCAAGAAGACAAACTCCAAATAGCTTGAGATCCAACTTCTCGTAGTTTCCCTAATCCTTCGGCTCTAAATGGATTTAGATCATTCATAGGTCTTGGAAGCATTTTCGACATTGATTATTAGACTTGAGGCAACGGTGGAACCTAATGAATTGAATCAAACGTTCAACGAAACCAATCAAAGTAAATCTAAAACAATCATTTCAGAGAGCCATTTTGTTCTGAAAAGGAACACATTTGAAGAGTATTCTTTTCCAATCTAAGAGTTATTTTGATCTGAAATAACGAAAACCCACAATTTCGCGGGATATGACCAACAAAGCTAATCGTCATTCACTTGATGAGCTGAAGCGTAGGAACCGCACTAGAGTCGTCTGCTGGAGAGTTAACGCGAGGGTAGAATCTCGGTTACAATTAGTGTTTCGCTCCTATAGAATATTTTTGCCCAGAGGCTATTAATTCTTTTTTGTGTCAATTCTTCATAATTGAACGTTCTTTCTGGTGAGGAACTAGTCGAGTTAATTCTTTAAAAATCGGGGATAGGGTTAACCTTTGTTGAGTTGGGTGGCGTTCCTTTGGTTTTTAAGTAAAAAACAACTTAATTCTGTGTTACTTTTTGGCGTTTGTACAAATATCTTTCTTCGGTAACGTATGTACATACGCTCGGTGCAGACTTCTTCCCAGGCGCGTGTCAGGGCACTCCAGATGCAAGATAACGGTATACGGAGCGGGAGGATGTTTGAGTCGTTTGAGTAGTCATAAAACCCCTTCCACTTGGAAAAACCCTGAGCACAACGGGACGGTCATGAACGTCATGACGTTTTAGGTGGTCTTCTCGTTGCGAATAGGGAAAATGTTGTCATTTCTCGTCTAGCTTTCCTGACGCGTGCTTCTTATTGAGTCCGACGGGTGCTCTTTTTCAATTCGATCTGCGATGGTGAAATTTACTTCTCCGTCGTCAGCTTTGGATTTTTTAGAAAAACGCGGTTGTCTCTTACCTAGGAATGGGCAAACGTGTCCTCGTTATGGGAATATCCTCCTCCTCCTATCCTATAGCAAGAATAAACTTCTTTGGAGATATCCCGGGAAGCTGCGAAACCCGGAGACGAGGAAGTTTGTTAGATGCTGATTTACCGCCTCCCGGCATAAGGGTTAGTGTGTAATAATAACGCATTCCCTTTTTTTGGTCGATATGTTATACTTATTTTCGATCAAAATTATTATTTTTATTTCATTTCTAGGTACAGTCATGAGAAAAAAAAACTCAAAAACATTGCGGGTAACATAAGATTCGGGATACTCTTAAAACTCCTTCTGCGGAACATGTTACAACACTATAAGGAGACCATGTCAAACATAACGGTACTTATATTCGCTGCAAGGGTTCGGTTTAAAGAAATGGTAGGAGCATCGCGAGCGGCTACCGTAGCGGACACCCATTTAGAAGGACGGACCTAATTTTAAGAAAGACATTGATGGAAACGTACATATTTACCATGATTTATTTTCAATATGATAAAACTGGATATTTCAGAGCTATTTTCGCACTAACGCGAAAGATTTGTAGAGACATTTTCTAACAAAGTAATTCTAGGAATGTTACGTTTTTATTCAATGGTTCGTTTACATTGACCAATAGGCAGTTTATGCATTATTCTTTTCTAATGCTTCACTAACAGAATGAAAAAACATGCTAAAAGTTCTAAGATACTAACAGTAGACTCAGTAAGGTTATAAGGAACAAAGGGATGCTCGCATACCCATGTATTAAAAACGGCCACATATGCAACCAAATTAAGTAAATCATTAAAAGGAATAAAAACATGTTTATTCTCACTGTTTTAAGATTGATACATTAATGCATAAAATCTCTTAACATAACAATGTGTGGACGGAATAGTCAGGAAAATAAAGTCAAAAAGTAATTTGTGCAGATACTGACATTAAAATTACAGTTGAAGTTCACTATCTGTGAAGAGATCATTTCATTTTTAAACTATATAATTTATTACAATTAAAGTGGCATTGATAAATGAAACGTTCTTACTGTTGGCAGATAACAATATAAAAATAGCTAAACATCACAGCATTTGGACCTCCTAAGCTCTTGTGATTGAATACTACTCCAAGAATTAGAATTTTTTAAGTAATTTTAAAACAGAGAGAATCCAAGGGTCAATGGTTTTCTCCATGAGCATGTTGGATTTATATATACTATATACAGGTGAGTTTTCTGAGATAAAATACCAATGACAGTATCTAGCAAGGCTAGAAAAAATGTCAAATCATCCTCAAAATACCAATTGCAATCAACATCATCTTACATGTTTACTATAAAAATATAAAATACATTGACAACTTCAGCAAAAAAATCACCTCAATTGCTTATTTCAGTACATCTACACAGATGAGTTAAATATTCTCAAAATATTGGACATTAAAATATTAATCAAGACAAATATTTATATAATAAAATATCTAGCGCAACTCTCACACATGAAAATGGGACTTTAATGAAAAAGTAAACTTTTAAAAAATACTTAGGAAAAAATCAACATGCATTATGCAGAAAAATGGACGGCATTTTAGATGAGCATGTATGCGCACAAATAAACAGTTACATCTCTAGAAATTTAGGGTCCATAGAATGTTGACCACCTTCTTGAAAATTAAACTAAATGATCAAGAATAATCACTTTCAGATAACTGCATCAATTAAAGGGGTAAAAGATAACATTTTCATTTTAGATAATCAACTTCTGTTTCCTTTAAAAATCTTTACGAACCAGTAACAATTCAAGAAACATTTCAATAAAAATATGAGATTTCCATTCACATACAATGTCATACATCATAGAAGAATGAATGTTGCAGATAAAAAATGTTTTGATTTGCTTGTAAATATTAATTTATCTGTCATCTTCAAAAAGTTATAATTTTTTACATAGCAATATGTGACGTGAAGTACTATACGATATTTAACTGTGTCAAATAACAAAAACACAAGAATAAATCCACATACAAAATAATACAGTAAAATGTGCTTAACATCTACTTTCATGTTAAAGTAGTAAATTGTAAATAAATTTGGGTAGAAAATGTTAATGCAAAAGGCAAAATGAAAATAAATTAAAATGTAGAACATGCAAATGGTTGGCAAATGACCAATAAAAATCTAAAGATTACAAATATGAAATAATGTGTTCTTCCCAAAAGTTAATAACTGGAGGATCTGAGAAGAGTATTTCAATTTAATAAAATACTGAATTAAATATCCTCTTTACAGTTGCTCAATTTGATACTCCAGAAATCGTTCCTCCAATACAAAACTACACCATCTATCAAACCACTTTTACAAAACTTTCCTTTGCTAGATGTAATAAAAAACATTGCTAAGTACAGCAAAGTCGACCTTCAACACTAGAATATTTTACACAAACTCAAGTCTGTGTCTTTATATGGAAATGTATGCCACATAGTGATATTGCTGAGAAGCCCATAGATTCATCAACACCAAAATGCTAAGACAATTATGACCCAAATTTACAAACAATAACAAAAATCTTCCAAGAAAAATTATTGAAAACTTGAGTTTCCATTATAAAAAGGAATATTGACAGGCAAAGCAATAACAAATATTTACAATCATATTACATTTAAAATACACAAAAAAAATTTATTAAAATACTGCTGGTTGCTTATTAATCTGCAAAGATATTTCAGTTTCTTCTCTGCCTTAAATAAGCTACCTTTAAGCCGATGCTGGAAATTTGAAAACGACCTAATAAATTCAAAATGAATGAAATAAGTTTACTAAAAGTATATGTGCTGACATTGATCCTATTGTACATTCTGATAAAGTCATTGAATAATATCACTTCAAAGGTGTAATAGAAGAGGTAACCGTAGTCTTGCTTTCTTTGGAATGTAAATTTTTTCTGGATGGAGTAATAATCCTCTTCTGCAGACCCCTGTAACAATAAGCTTGATAGTTCAGCCTTAAATGCAATTCTTCACAGTTACTTAAATCTTAAGATTAAATAAATTAAACCTCAAAATAAAATTATACATATGAAAACTGTAAACATTTCTGTAGCAGTAAAACAAAATCAAAAACTTTAATTTATTAAAAAAAATTTAATCTCTAAGATATATTGAAATAAAATTTTTCTAATCCTAGAAAAATTTACTAATGAAATAAGAAAGAAGAGCAAAAATATTGTTTATCTGCACAATAACATTTGAGTAACTCTGTAGCAGCTTTAAGAACACAGATCAATGGTTTTTAGCCTAATACTAAACAGCAATACTTTAATTCACAAATGAAATAAAATCAATTTTTCATAACAAAACCTCTAAATTCAATACATTAATTCATGACATTTATCAAATTTTCTTCATGAAAACAAATGTGGGGCTATCCATGTGAAATAAAAAAAGTCTTTCTGTAGGTTAAACTATACCTTTAAATAAAAATGGGAGAAGTATGTCTCATCTAAACACTGAGTATTAGGTAAATATTTAACCATTTTGTCAAAATTGAAGCTTACAAAAATTATCAGGGGGATTTGCGTAAGTGCTATATGAACATTATCAGCATTAGTTTAACGTACCTCTTCACAGCAACAACATTTAAGAAAGATTATCGGTTCCATACAAATATCAGACCAAGTAGACAGCAAACAATTGCAGCAAAGCTAGAGGCTAATGTGGATGCTCCCATCTAGAAAGAGAAATAGTAAATAAGCATTAGAGTCACAATTAATTATAAATAAGCATTACAGTTACAATTAGAACATGTTCAAGGAAGTTCTGGAAGGTTGAGAATTAGGGTTCTAGAATAGTAGGAGATCTAGGATATAAACAATCTATTACATTCTATGCATGGCAAGATAAACAAGAATGAATAAATAGTCCAGGCAAATAAGAAAAAAAAAAGGGCTCGCCCTTGCATACGGATACCAATTTTGCAAGATGGAAATACTTGTGCGAGCTGCGCTATTCCAAAAAAAACAACTTTTTTGCACTTTTTTTTGGTTTTTGCTCTGTCTCCTAAAGTATGCATCAATAGTTCCATCGAAAATGGCATAAAAGTATAACATTGCAAAAGTGGATTTCCGAAAAAAAAAGAAATAACAATTTTGAACAGAACAAACATCAAAGATATACTAAGGAAATAAGTTGTTAGTAACTTTTACATGTTTTTGTTGTTGTTACTCTTGCCAACCCCTCAAGGACGAAGGAGATTTAAATCACTCTTACTCTACGGTTGGAGGATATTTAAATGTACAAGGACATTTTCAAGTGCTGCGATGTAAGAGTTTCATCTACATCTACATAAATACCCTGCAAGCCGCCTTACGGTGTGTGGCAGGGGGTGAAATCACCTAGCCTTCTGACTATTTTTTTATTTATTTATTTTCATCTTCACTGCAATTTGGCCTTTTAGCCAGGTGGCAGTGTTGGAGGGGAGCATAACACATTAACATAGGATTGCCTGGCATTTGCCCAAGGACGGTAGGGAAACCCCTCCAAAAACCTCCCGTAGGAAATACATTACATAAGACACATACAATTAAGTACATACACAGAGTTACATAAAGATATATACATTTAGATTTAGCTTACCATAGAATGTTAAACTTAGATAATGACATGGAAAAAAATATAATAATACAATACAAGGATAATATTGTTAGTGAATAAGCTAGCTTACATGGTAGATAGTCTATATATAGTCATGTACATAATATTAAGTTATAATTCAAGATGGCTAATTCTACACACTATAATGTTACATAAAATTAAATTACAGCTTTAAACTATGGAAAATTAATGATTAAAAATAGATTTAAGCTTATTTTTTTAAATTTTTACTTTTTTCGGCATTGGAATGAGAACTTCTCCAGCTAAAGCGTTCCATTCTCTAATACCCCAATTAACGAATGAGTATTTTGCGATATCTGTTTTCTGTTCATGTTCTTTGATTTTTAATTCATGATTGCCTCGTCCTATATAGGGAGCTTAAACCTGGATTTCAGTTCGTCCCACCCCTCCACGGAATTCCATGCTTTGTACATCCCGGCTAATCTAAATATTTTCCGTCTCGACTCTAATGTTTCCCATTTCATATTAGCTATCATTTTACTTACACTTTCGGTTTTCCTGTGATTGCCGACTACGTACCTAGCCGCCTTTCTTTGCACGCCTTCGAGCTTTTTAGTAAGACCTGTTTCTTGGGGATCCCAAACATTCGTTCCATATTCTACTATTGGCCTGACCAAGGATTTGTACGCTCTTTCCTTGATACCCTTCCCACTTCGTTTTAGGTTCCTCATTACGAAATGGAGATTCCTATAAGCCTTCGCAACAATTTCCTCGATGTGTTTTCCCCATTTAAGATTTTCAGTCAGCCTAATACCTAGATATTTGCAATCGGAAACGACGTTAATGTTTTCGTCAGTTTTACTATTATCAAAATTTTTAGCCTATTATTATCACATATAGTTCGCTGGAAAGAATGAATTCTTATAACGACTTGTCCTAGCATCTACTTCTCTTATTTTGCACTCATTGTCGGATCGTCCAAGGTAGCAGGGGGTCTCATAATATCTACTATATCTTCCGTAAATGTACTTTCCCTAAATTTATCGAGCAATCGCAATCTAGCTTCTAAATCTATCTTTTAAAGATTCCCAACCTGCATCTGACAGCATTTTGGTAATGATTGCTTTTTTATCGTAGCACTTCTTAACAAAACGTATCGCTTTTCGTTGTACTTTCTCGAGTTCACAGAAGCATGTTTCGTCTGCCGGATCCCATATACTTGATGCATATTCAAAGTGAGGCCTAACCACCGTAAAATAACATCGTTCTCTAACTTTTTCATCACATTTACCTACAATATGCCTGATGAAACCGAGTTTCTAGTAGCTTTAGCACAAATGTTACAGATATATGCGTGCTTCAGATCATGTTATTCATAAGAGTGATTTTACAGAGTCCACTACTTTCATTACTGTTCCGCTAATACTGTACAATTTATTCTGCCACAACTGTTTTTTTTCGAAAAAATTTACTACGGAGCATTTTCTTGTGTTTAGGTTGAGTTGCCATTTTTTGCACCACCGTTGAGTACGAACTAAGTCGTTTGCTAGGGATTCCCAGTCTTCCTCACTTGATATTTTTCTATATATAACTGTGTCAATCGCGAATATCCTCACTTTACTATCGATTTCTTGGCTCAAGTCGTTTATGTATATCAAGAAAAGAAGGGGCCCAATCACGCTGCCCTGGGGTACGCCTGAGGTAACTTTGACTCTGTTTGAAGTAACGCCATCGAGTACCACTTGTTGTTCTCTATCGCAGAGAAAATCACTTACTTCCTTATTAATTCCAGCTAATTTTAATTTGTAAATTAATCTGTTGTGAGGAACTCTATCAAAAGCATTCTTAAAATAGAGGAAAACAGCATCCACTTGCTTACTACTCTGGGCAGATTTTAAAATATCGTGGACGAATAGAGCAAGTTGAGTTTTGCATGACCAGGACTTTCTAAAGCGGTGTTGGTTCTTATTGAAATAACTAACGCTATCTAAAAACTTCATTAGTGAGCTAACAACGATGTGCTCCATTACTTTGCCTGTCAGTGAAGTTAACGAGATGGGCCTATAATTTCCTGGGTCATCCTTTAACCCTTTTTTGTCAACGGGCGTAACATTCACTAATTTCCAATCCATTGGGACGCTGGCTTCATTCATTGATTTGGAGAACACAATTTGGAGGTATGGAGCGACGACTAACCCTTTTTTGTCAACGGGCGTAACATTCACTAATTTCCAATCCATTGGGACGCTGGCTTCATTCATTGATTTGGAGAACACAATTTGGAGGTATGGAGCGACGACTAACCCTTTTTTGTCAACGGGCGTAACATTCACTAATTTCCAATCCATTGGGACGCTGGCTTCATTCATTGATTTGGAGAACACAATTTGGAGGTATGGAGCGACTCTATCCGGTAGTTGTTTCAATACTCTAGCCGGAATACCTTCAGGTCCTGGGGATTTATTTGGCTTAATTGTACGCAAGAGTTCAGCGATTCCATCTTCAGTAAAACAAATACTTGCCATCAATGAGTTTGTGTTTGTTACCGGAAGGCTCTCTGAGCTATTATAGGCTGCGAATACGCTTTGGTAAAAGTTGTTAAGGATGTTCGCTTTCTTCTTCGGATCACTAGTAATATTGCCATCGCTATCCCTTAATGAGCAAATAGTTTGTAATTTTCCCTGCGTCTCCCTAACATACAACCAGAAGGCTTTAGGGTCCTCCTCTAAGCTATCACCTAGAATTTTCCGCTTAAAATTACATAGGGCGTTTTGCATAGCACACTTAGTAGTATCAGATTTCACTTTCTTGTGCTTCTGTAATAATAACGTAGTTTTTGAGCTGAAATCAACTGGTCTGTTCCCGTAAGGGCTTTTACTTTTCCGTGAAGTGCTCTCTGTTTCCGAAGTGCGTTTCTAACCTCTTTATTGTATCATCTAGGTTCGCAATAATTTTTTGAGAATTTTGAAGGAATACAAAGGTCTATGTAACTATGCCTAATTTCTACAAACTTTTTCCAGCTTTCTTTGGAGGACAGATTAGTGACGTGCGACTTAAATGAATTAAAATTGGTCAGTAAATTTTCAGCAAAGCTTTTGAAATTTGCTTTGAAGTAGAGGTGGAATTTGCGTTTAGGCTTCTTATGCTTATTTAGTTGTATGTCGATGTCTACGTATACGCCCTTGTGGTTGCCAAGTCCATCGTCGATCGAAATGATCTTTACTTGCTCACAGTTTAATATTTAGTATTCATAAATCCAAATCACTTCAAAATTTAAATATCTTTTACTGAAGGATTAGTTATATCATCTTATATTTTCATTAATCTACATTGCATAATTTGCAATGCAAAAGCTTATGATTGTAACATTTGATCATTTCATGGATGTTTGCTGCGATTTTTAGCGCCAATGCAACCAATATAATGCCTCATTGCGTCCCCTTACAGCATACTATCATCGTATTCTCGTGCTAAAGCTATAGTAGTTTTTCAACTTATCCTGCTGACCCAGTAAAAATATGCCCGTGGTCCGACTGCTCGATGGACCGAAGGCATCTTTGGTTCTTTCATTTTTCAAAACAAAGTATCACCATCAAAAATGTTTATAGAACACTCCTCAACACTTCGTAAAGGCAGTCAAAAGCAGATAGAGTATTTCTCTTTTTTATCTTATTCTCAAATGCATCGTCTCTCTTCTGTTACTTCCTATGTTGCCCATTCAACCTGAAAATGGAGATTGAATAAAAAGCAAAACACAGAAACATTAGGGAGATTCAGAGAAATCCTTGGCAATTCCCTTCATAGTTTGGAATGTGTTGGATGTGTGGAGGGACAATGTATCGTTACTCCCAGAAGAAGTAACAGAGGCCATCAAGAAGATGAAGAATGGAAAGGCAGGAGGAGCTGATGGAGTTTTAGCAGAATATCTGAAACTTGGTGTTACAGAAATTTCTCCTGTCCTAGCGCAGTTATTCACTAATTGCCTTAGACAAGGGAGAATTCCGAAGGAATGGAACCATGCAAAGATGGTCCTTTTGCACAAGAAAGGAAGCAAGGAAGATTTGAAGAACTACCGCCACATCAGCCTCCTTCCTGTTATATACAAAACGTTCATGAGAGTAATAGCTAAACATCTGAATACGTCCCTGGCAGCTGCCCAGCCCAGAGAACAAGCTGGATTTTGCAAGGGATTCAGCACTATGGACCACATCCACACGCTGCAAGAAATTATCAGCAAAATGAACGAACACGAGATGCCACTAGTACTCTACTTCATGGACTATGCCCAGGCTTTTGACTCGATAAGCACCTCCTCCACACAGGAAGCACTGGGAAAACAAGGGATAGATGCCAAGTACATCCAACTTTTACGCAGCATCTACAAGGACGCCACAGCCTCTGTAATGCTGCATGAAGAAACAGAGGCATTCCATATTGAGAAGGGAGTGAGACAAGGCGACTGCCTTTCACCAATTCGTTTTACAGCCGTTCTGGAAGAAGTATTTAAAACCTTAGACTGGGAGGAAAGAGGCCTACAGATCAATGGAGAGCACATCAGTCATTTGCGTTTCGCAGATGATATAGAACTCTCTCTCTCCCCAAAATGGGAATTAGCGCAAAATATTATCTGGGTTTCCTGTACAGTCATGAGCAAAGAAAACTCAAAAACTTTGCGGGTAACATAAGATTCGGGATACTCTTAAAACTCTTAGCATCGCGAGCGGCTACTGTAGTGGACACCCATTTAGAAGGACGGACCTAATTGTAAGAAAGACATTGATGGAAACGTTGCATATACACGATGGTAGCTCAAAATGTATGAGTTATAGACAGTGGAATTTCGCTGGAATTTGTGGAACAAAGTTGCAAGGGAAATTAGAATATTCTTTCTTCATTCCTTAGCATTTATGATTTTTAGTTATAGCCTCGATAAGAATTTATCGCACACACAAAATTCGGTTAGGAGAATTAAAGAACGTATATTCATTTAAAACTTCTTTTCGCTCACATTCCCAGGAATTACCGCAGAACATATTATGCTCCCTTAGCTTAATATTTCACTCTAGAGTTGATTGGTTTTTCTTTAATGGAAGTTTCTAAGGAGTAATAAGCGGTGCATCAGGAGGAACTTGGATCACCTGCATCCAAACTCATTTCTGAAAGAATGAATGTATTACTTTGAATATTGATCGCAGATCCCTTCGGTGTTCGCTTTCAATTAATTTACTAATTAATTACTTTCAAATTTTGTATCGATGAAAGTTAAGGCAACAATAATGAAAAACACCCTAAAACAATCTACACATATTACCGAAAACGTTATCAGCACCGAAGAATAAAATAATCACTAATAACATTTATGGAGTCGTTAACTTCCTGTTTCATTACTTTCAATACCTAAACCCACTTACGCAACATTGCAGAGGTTAGTGTTACTAGAAATATTATTACTAAGGATCCAATCAAAATATCCGAGATATGGTTTGCCATCACTTTTTGGAACAGTTTTCTGAGATTACATATCGGGCATATTTGTGATAATGTTGGTGACAGTAGGTAAGAAAATATGACTGTTCTATGCACCTGTTCTCCTTTTGTTAGGGAGTCAGCGAGTCGTAGGTCCATAACGTTGATTTTGCGGTAAAAAGACGTATTCGACTTGATTGACGATTCTAAATTGCGAATTTATTCAATCTGCACTGTCTATAACTCATACATTTTGAGCTATCATCGCGTATACGCAACGTTTCCATCAATGCCTTTCTTAAAATTAGGTCCGTCCTTCTAAATGGGTGTCTGCTACGGTAGCCGCCTGCGATGTTCCTACCATTTCTTTAAACTGAACCCTTGCAGCAAATATAAGTACCGTTATGTTTGACATGGTCTCCTTACAGTGTTGCAACATGTGTTCCAGTGAAGGAATTTTAAGAGTATCCCGAATCTTATGTTACCCGCAATTTTTGAGTTTTTTTTTGCTCATGACTGTACATTTCTTATTGAGTAAAAGTTACCATGCCCTGGCATCGAATCAAGGATCAATTTAGAAGTTCTTAAGCTTCAATATGAATTATATGCATTAATCCTATTCATTTTCTGAATATTAGTTATTTGGCTATTTAGAAAGTCAGCCCATGTAAATGTTATGGGTAAATTTTAATCCATCCTAGCATCAAACCAAGTACATTTGCAGTAGAAGTCCCTTTATTATTATGATTTAGAAGTTCCTCAAGAAACTATTGCTCAGGTAAGTATCCCAAAAAATATTTTAAAAAGATACACTATGTATACCTTATGGGCAAATTTTGATGTGTCCTAGCATTGAATCTATGGCCACTAGAGCATGTCTTTACATGATAGAAATCCATGTTCCCATAATATTGTGAATGTCAATCCTTTATCTTACAGAAAAATAAAAATATATAAACTAATTATTAAAAATTCGTTCAATTTAAACGGGAAAAGTACCTTTTTTGGGGCATCCTAGGATTGAATCCATGATATCTAGGATTGATGTCATGCGAGTCCCGATTACATTTCATCTTAACACTGGCAAAGGTTGAAAGGTGATTATTTCTTTGACATAACAGATTGTCATTTTTTCTTTGTTAAGGCCTGAATACACTGTGCATTAACTTGTACAAGTTAATGCATGAACCATTTCATGTACAAAAAAACGTACGTTTGCATGAACGAAATTCATGAATGGGTGTTTACACAGTGCATATTTTCATACAAGTTTTCATGCATTTTTTAGGAAGTGCATTATACGATTATTTTTCCTCAAAAAAGCGCATCATTTAAATAAAGAAAAGGGTTAAGGTGACTTGGGGCAAATCATTTAAATGTTTAACAGATATCGACAACTCTGAAGCAGTTCATTTATCACATATTCCGCATATGGGTTTTCCTTAATTAGTTTTCCGTGGGGACATCATGCAGTAGAAAGCGGAAACGTCAATTTCAGCTACCCTGCTTGCGTAGTTCTGTTTGTTTACGTACGAATTGGGGTTTATAAATTTATTTTGACCTCTGCTTTGTTTGCACTCTGCTCTCCTGTTAAGACCCTTGCACCTTTTTTTGGAACTCTCTCTCTTTCTCCTGTTTTGACCCTTGCTCCTCATTGGACTTTTCTCTTGCGTTTTCGACATTTGGACATACAGTGGCCTGGACCAAGTGGCAAGTATTATAAGTTCATAAGAAGTTCATACAGTCCAAGATAACTGGTTTTTATATTATGTGAAATTGAAACAGCAAATTATAAATGCAATTTTAATCTCCTACGGCAATTTACTTTGTATTTGATGAGTCCATAAAACTTCAATACTCTTGATTCTTTTGAAAGAAGACAATTGCACCCGAGAGATGTATATAGTAAGTGAATGGAGAATCCTGATGAATATTATATCAAACATTGGTTTAAGAGGTGGATTTCCATTTTTCTGTACTTGGCTTTTGGTATTTTGTTTTTGTGTAACATAACCTTATTAAATATTTTTGTATGAAAGGTGAATGTGTGAGTGCTTTGTGAGTGATTGTTGAATTAACAGGTTGTCAAAGAAAATGCAGTAAAGAAATTTTTAGGATTTTTTGGGATTCTTAAAATATAATTTTTAGAATTGAGGGGTTTACCAAAGTAGGATAAAAATTTAGAGCTCTCATGATACAGCAGGAACAGTTCTGTCAAATAGAGAATCACAGTCATGATTCTCTATTAGATCAAATTAGAACAGGTTAAATTTTCCGTTCATGCATTCATACATTTTGGTGTGTTTACACGGTGCATTTTTGGTGGTTCATGCATTCGTACATTAACTTGTACAAGTTAATGTACCGTGTAAACATGCCTTTAGAGGCAGACAGCACATTAGGTTTGCGCATTTTTAATTTGATGCACTTCCTGAAATGAATTCTGATCGAAACTATAGCAATAGTTAAAAGTGGGGGTAACAAAATGTAATAGACAACGTTTTTAAGTAATATGGCCATTGGTTCTAAGCCAGGCTGCTTCCTTTTCTCTGTGGGAACTACTCTGAGGTGAACCACTGGACTTATTTAAACAATTCACTTAGACATAGGTGACTGCAACATGGTATGAGGAGGAAAGAGATCTTTAATATACGTATAGGCATTGCTAAAAATCAAGTGACCTTCCTTTCAACTGTCAGTTGCTCGATATGCTCTTCAACTAAAAATCAATTGGAAAATTGGAATAAGTTATCCAAGATGCTCAATCTTTCATTGGCAACCTGAATGTTTACTTGTGGCCCATGTGGATTTTGACAGCTTCTTAGGTATTTATGTATGTTTTAGGGCCCCGGGGATATTAAAATCACACTTTAGGTAAATCTATCAGGTAAAATAGCACTGGTTTGAAAGATAGGCTTCTGAAAGCATATGGATGGTTACTTAGGTGTCCTAATGGCCCTCTCTATTATTAATATTATTATTTTATTTTATCAAGCTTCCATTACATAAGGCTAGAAGTTGTGGTCCTGAAGTATCACAGTGTAAATGCGGTAAGGTTATCAGTCTATTCAATTTGTTGCTCGCAATATAGCAATGTAAGTACTGATTGGGAAACAGTTTTGGGGGATTTGTGGTAACTAATCACTCCATAGCTTGCAGGGTGATCTTTTACTTGTATATAACTGACTAAGTGTGACACATAAGTAAAACAGACCTCTTTGAAAAACTATATGTTTTTTAAACCCACTGCAGTTCTCAAATCCACATAAAGTGACCATCAAATGTTATCAAAGCATTTGTAACTTCTAATTAACCCCAATGAATGTCATATTAGCTGTCAATAACCCAAAATTAATCAGAATTTTATTTAGTTGCATATAATTTAATGTAATTCAGTTGGATTATATCTTAATCAGACTTACATGTATTGCTCATACTTTGCTTTAAGAGGTTAATTATAATAATAAGCTTGAGTAATCGTAACTGCTTTTCAAGATTAGTTTCATTATTTCATAACGAATTAATAACTAAAACAAGAAAATTATCAAATACAACCAACAGAGTTTTTATTTCAAAGCAAGAAACAGTATCAAATCTTGAATTTCTAATGGTAATATTCATTATTTACTTTGGCTTATGGAAGGAAAAGTTTGGTACAAGTGGAATATTTGAATGAAAAGGACACATTTTCACGAATCCTTGATAACTCTAAACTTTTCCTTAATTACCCTACAAATAAATTTAGTTTTATGCATGGAAAGCTGTCAGTTAACATGAGTGATGCCTTACAGAGCTATACATTAAATAATGCATCATAAGTATCAAATTGAAATACTTAAATATATGAAAGATAAACTACATTTCATAATACAATCATTCGCATCATATTTTTTGCAGTTTCTAATGCTTTATTAAGTTAGTATTCACTCACGTAATTAATACTCACAATAACGTAGTAGTTGCATCTGTCCCCACGGCAACATTCCGCACATTTCCAATCTTCATACCAAATATGAGTACAATATGGCATATGCTTCCGAATTGTTCGTTCACAAGTTTCATTGTTTGCACATCTTTTTGAAACGTAATATTGCTTGTCGGCTCCTTGAGACCAATAAGGCTCAGCTAAAAAACAAACAGAATAAATTTCCTTGAACTACAATACACTCTTCTAAAGGAAACATAGTAATGGTAACTTAAAATATGGATGGTATGACAGAAGCTTTAACAGTTAAAAATCAATCTTTTCTTTATACATATCAGTGTCAAGAAAAGATTATCGCATAAATTACTAGCATGTGATACCGCTTATGTATATGTAAAAATCAGGTAGCTAAACTAGAACTTGTTTTCTCTTTCAAAAAATCATACGGCCCTTGAAAGCTCATTACATTAACTTTATTTAGATTACAGGGAACATTTTTCAGAAAACAACGAATGAATGCATAAGATAAAAGTCGCTGCCATCTGAAGACCCCTATGTACGCAGATATATATTGAAACTCATTAAGCCATCAAATCCACCCTCAAAACTGAGAAATATGGTGTGCCAAATGATAATAAAAAAGAATTGATTGAATTGATCATATGGCTTTCACCCGACTTTTGTCACTTAACTTACTTTCTCATTACTTTTTATTTCCAATAATTATCCTTTACGGCATCTTTTTCCGTTTAGAACATCAGAGAACCCAAGTAAAACTGTTAGACCATTTTCCACCGTAAACTAACTCATAGTTACCAATAAACAGCATTTTTGAGCCTCAACTCACACGAAAAGTGCCATTGAAATAAATTGTTTAATTCTGATTTGTAAAAAATTAATGATATCATCAAAAAGAGCAACACTTTTCGTAATCTTAAATGAAATTTACATAATACCAAAATCATCAATAATTATCTACTTACTTCCCCATCTGATTTCAGTAAGGCACATATCCTGTCCGTAATCGCATGTTTTAATGGTGTTCAGACACTTTTCGGCGTTGCTGGACTGGTTTGAGCAAACATAACATTCCAGGGCATAGCCTACGCCCAAACGTAAACACACCCATTACATCAAACTGTTTTTAGAATTATACATAAGAAACAAAACTTTACACTTTGCTAGAGACTTACCTGACGGTAAGGACACTAAAGAAAATGTAAGAAAGGCAACTGGAACTAACAAAGAAAACATTTTTCTGGTGGAGAAAATATTAAGGTTGTTTCAAATTATCATATTCTACCAACTCCGAGTCAAATGGTAATAGTGCTGCTACCTGGAGTCCAGAGTAACAGGTGGTGGCGGTGCGTCATCACCTGTTCTAAGCTGACAAACGAGAGCCGAATACACGATTGTCATATTCTGCAATTCGGGAAGGAAATATTGATAATTGATTCTAATTGAAGTCCAAAAAGTTGTTCTGAAACTCGGTCCCATAGCTCAGTCTTTAACACAAGCTTGTGGTGTATTACATAAGGGAATCGTTGAATTTGAGTTACCCATGAGAACTTTACTGAGAGAGCTAAATGATTCGCTAAGTTTTCGTCACTTGCTTTCCACCTACCTTTTTATCGCTCCCAGCTCTTACGATTTGATTCCATTAATTTTGTAGCTCTACATTCTATCACGTATTAAAACTGAAATTCGACCATGGATGTCTAGCATCCGGGTCTCCTGTTGGAGGAGTACAGTTTTTTCAGAAAGTAACTTTGTTATTTTGTTGGTAGTAAACAGTATACCAAGGATTTTTCGTCCAATATCATGCTGTCATCATCATTGGTTTTCTGCCAAATGGCAGGTCCTTGGCGTAATTGGTTTTAAAATAATTTTATTCCCAAGGATTTAGCTTTAAATTTTGCGTATCCTTCTCTTCCTTTTACTTCATCCAAAAGCTTTCTTCTTCTTCTTTCCTTCCACCGCTCCCTCTACTGCCATTTTTAATAGTCCTTCATGCCTTAGGAAGTGTCCTATCCAGTTTCTCTGCCAGTTTTTATTAATACCCATCAAAATTCTGTCTTCTCCCACGCGCTGCAGGACCTCCTCATTTCTTACTCTATCACTCCAAATTATACCTTCCATTTTTCTCCATGTCCATATTTCAAACGCCTCTATTCTCTTCCTGTCCGCTTTCCTAATTGTCCACGTGCTGTATTGATTAACAATTAGGTAACAAAGATTTACCAACAATTACTCTGCCGAGCAATGCCATTGAAACATGCTTAAAAAAATCTAAGCTTTTGGAGTATTCTCAAAGTCTTAGACCTGGTATTATTATGTATGCTTAAAATTTAATTTCTTAAGCATGTTCTAATTGCATTGCTCGGCAGTGTTTACTCAAAGAGAAAATATCACTTTAAAATAGTTCACTGAGGGAAGCTGTGATTGGAGTCATGGAATGGTTATCAATTCTGTTAGGTTTAACCATCCATGCAAATAAACAAAGTCCAAAAATAGCTGGAATATTGTTTGATTTACCTTGTAACAACGCTACTTAGGCACAACAAGAGCAGCACTCAGGTGTAGCATCTAAATAAATTATAATTATGCCGTTAGAAGTGCACCCAGTTCCACATAAATCTTACCACCTTGGACGCAGGGGCAGTGAGTTTCAGGCCAGAGAGCCTTGAGAAGAGAGAGAAGAAAAACATTGAGGAGATACTCCGTGTCCTAGCTCCACTTGCAGTGTTTGTGTGGATATTTTTATGTTATTAATATCACGAGTAATCGTAACTGCTTTTCAAGATTAGTTTCATTATTTCNTTCTGATGACAGTGGCTATAAATATGAATTTTATAATTAATTTTAAATGTACACAAAACTACCTATATTAATTGATTCAATTTCTACCTACATTAATTAATTAAAATATGCGAACTCTTAGAGTCTTACTAAAATTCCTTTTTCTTTAAATGTAATGCCAGCCCTACATGTATCACATGGGGATAAGAGGAGCATGTGGAAATTTCGCCCCATTCAGTGGATGACTGGCTCTGCAAACAACTCACATATTTGGAGAGAATTTTACTAGTTGAGATAAATCTGCAGGTGGTTCGATACACACAGTCTCTCTGTATATTAATTGCTTGGTGATATTGAAAAAATTTCTTCATATTTAAAACGTTACAGTTACAGACGGAGTGAATGAAGCTTCAAAACGGGGACTGGCTGGGAAGAGGTAGATAGGAATCGGGAAGCGGCAACAGCTGTAAAATGCTACAATATATACACACATGATTTTAGTAACCGAAAGTGTAGGAGGTTTTTTAATCCCAGATCTTTCCCCTGAGTTAGTGACAATTCCTCGTCACCCTGTTGGTTACTTTAAGCAGGAGCAATGAACTCCCTTAAAAACACAATTCACTCATCTTCTCTATTTTCTCATCCAATATAAATTTTTTCTTGCATATGACTGCCATCAGAGAAATTACTTATTTGTCAAATTTAGATGATATCTCAGTCAGAAATGCTTAAAATTCAGGCTAACTCATCTATGGTTCTACAATGTTATAAAACTGAGAGGCGATTTTCATGGAAGCTAATAGCAATGAATGTTTATGATAAAAAAAATCAATATTTTCTGCAAACTTCTCTGATATTTAGTTACCAATAAACAGCATTTTTGAGCCTCAACTCACACGAAAAGTGCCATTGAAATAAATTGTTTAATTCTGATTTGTAAAAAATTAATGATATCATCAAAAAGAGCAACACTTTTCGTAATCTTAAATGAAATTTACATAATACCAAAATCATCAATAATTATCTACTTACTTCCCCATCTGATTTCAGTAAGGCACATATCCTGTCCGTAATCGCATGTTTTAATGGTGTTCAGACACTTTTCGGCGTTGCTGGACTGGTTTGAGCAAACATAACATTCCAGGGCATAGCCTACGCCCAAACGTAAACACACCCATTACATCAAACTGTTTTTAGAATTATACATAAGAAACAAAACTTTACACTTTGCTAGAGACTTACCTGACGGTAAGGACACTAAAGAAAATGTAAGAAAGGCAACTGGAACTAACAAAGAAAACATTTTTCTGGTGGAGAAAATATTAAGGTTGTTTCAAATTATCATATTCTACCAACTCCGAGTCAAATGGTAATAGTGCTGCTACCTGGAGTCCAGAGTAACAGGTGGTGGCGGTGCGTCATCACCTGTTCTAAGCTGACAAACGAGAGCCGAATACACGATTGTCATATTCTGCAATTCGGGAAGGAAATATTGATAATTGATTCTAATTGAAGTCCAAAAAGTTGTTCTGAAACTCGGTCCCATAGCTCAGTCTTTAACACAAGCTTGTGGTGTATTACATAAGGGAATCGTTGAATTTGAGTTACCCATGAGAACTTTACTGAGAGAGCTAAATGATTCGCTAAGTTTTCGTCACTTGCTTTCCACCTACCTTTTTATCGCTCCCAGCTCTTACGATTTGATTCCATTAATTTTGTAGCTCTACATTCTATCACGTATTAAAACTGAAATTCGACCATGGATGTCTAGCATCCGGGTCTCCTGTTGGAGGAGTACAGTTTTTTCAGAAAGTAACTTTGTTATTTTGTTGGTAGTAAACAGTATACCAAGGATTTTTCGTCCAATATCATGCTGTCATCATCATTGGTTTTCTGCCAAATGGCAGGTCCTTGGCGTAATTGGTTTTAAAATAATTTTATTCCCAAGGATTTAGCTTTAAATTTTGCGTATCCTTCTCTTCCTTTTACTTCATCCAAAAGCTTTCTTCTTCTTCTTTCCTTCCACCGCTCCCTCTACTGCCATTTTTAATAGTCCTTCATGCCTTAGGAAGTGTCCTATCCAGTTTCTCTGCCAGTTTTTATTAATACCCATCAAAATTCTGTCTTCTCCCACGCGCTGCAGGACCTCCTCATTTCTTACTCTATCACTCCAAATTATACCTTCCATTTTTCTCCATGTCCATATTTCAAACGCCTCTATTCTCTTCCTGTCCGCTTTCCTAATTGTCCACGTTTCAGATCCATACAAAAACACATTCCAAACATAGCATTTCATCAACCTCTTTTTCAATTTCATATCCAGCTTGCTTGTCAATAACCTTTTCATCTTGATGAATGCAGTCTTTGCCATTCCTACTCTTTCTTTAATTTCTTTTAAGCATTTCCAG
>KZ309483.1:277064-302337 GCA_000376725.2 Ladona fulva
ATCGGGAAAAATCATTAAAATTAATATTTTACGTTGTTTCTATTGACTTGTAGGAATTTACTTGTTTTACTACCTAGTGATAGGTTGTGTTTTATTAATTTTGAGAGTTCTTCTACAGGTTAAGCTTGAACGATTCTTTGTCAGTGTATTTTTCAAGATAATGTCTTTTATCTTAGCTTTCCTAATAAGTTTTGCAGTTTTCTCATGTCATTTCAATTCTCCTTCTCGAGAATATTTTTCTGCAAAATTAATGGGTTGAAATACAGTTGATCGCCTTTTTATTCCATATCATTATTTGCCTTCTTCATCTGTCAGTGAGTTTTTGTTCATCTTTTAACTTAATATCCTAATTATTAATAATCCTACATTTTAAAAGCTACCATAGATTATTTCAAACGGAAAAGTTCGTCCTATGGATATAAAGAGGATAAAACCTTATGAAATAGTTATTTTCAATTATACTATGATGTCATATTTTTATTAGAGGATAATTGAGGTAGCAAAAACAATTTTACCTGATAAGTCAGGAGAAGAGTAAATTAATCGTAAGATTCAGGCCTAATTGAGGAAATCTGACCTTTAATCTTTTGTAGTACTATACTGCTAACATAGTAAAAAGTTCCGAATTATCTTCAAGAAACTAATGTGCCACTCTAATAGCCGGTACAAGACATTTCAAGACTTTCACAACAAGGAAGAACCGGATGTTTCTATGAAGCTTCTTGTTTTGGACACTAGTGCACTACAAAGTTCACTTCTGATTGGAGATTGGCCAGCAAAAATAGAACTGGCTCCGATTGCCATATTGGGTGAGAAATTGTTGGAAAGATTGGGGGATTAGAATTGGGTTGGAAATTGGCATGTGACAAGCGGGACACAATCCAATCTGCAATGCACTGACCAATAAATTGGACCATTTTGTACGGGCTTTAGGTAGACTTGTTATACACAGTATCCTGGCTGGAAGCTTCCAGATAGCCAAGTGGGCAGCACATTTACCTTTAGTGAAAGAGGTCCCGCATTGAATTCCCAGTGGGAGCCTATGTGCAAAGGGGCCTAGGCTGTCAAAGGACTTTTAATAATACTACTACTAGCATTCAGTTTAGTGAGGAAAGCAAACTACCTCTTTCTTCATCTTCCCTGGATTTTTCATTACATCTCCAAAGCTTGGGGTAGCTAACTGTTGAGGTGATGAAGTTCTAACCACCATTTAGGCTGGTATCTTTACAGAAAGACAATTTATCTGATCACTAGATGTGTGCATTTGACAATGCACAATTGAGAGAATGTCAAGTATTAAAGATATTGACAATGCACAGTTTGAATGAATTAACTCTTTATTAAGGTGAGGTTAGACCAAGTTGGTCTCTCTTTTACCTAACCTCAATTGTCAATACAAAGGGAAGTAATTTGATATTTAGATTGGGAGAATATAATAAAACAAAAAGATCAAGTTTGTGAAGGAAAATCTTCTCATCTGGAAGTTGAAGAAGCTGTGCAGGATAACACCCACTTAGAAGAGGGGTCACAAACCCACAAGAAAACGGAGTATTTAATGTAAAAGGAAAATTATTATAAATAAATGCAATACATCAACTAATACAATGAAAAGGATAATATAAGTCAATAAAGTTAAATCAAAAATCTAAGAGCAACATAATTCTGTATGACAGAATGAATGTGTGGTTGTCAACATGATTCAAAATTATACAATAACAATATACATTTTATAAAAGTATTTAAATCACAAACTATTAGCTGATTCATACATAAAGAGGTTAACAAATATGGTTTACACAATAAACTGATTGAAAAGATAGGTCTGGAAGGCTGCAATCTTATCATAATATTTCTTTCCATTCTTATTATAATCTTATTTTTGAAAATTGTCAAAATATATTTCTGTCACTCCACAACAGTAGGTTCATGCTATCCCATTTGAACACTATGCCCTTGGGCATAAAAAATTTTTTCATCAACTCTTGCGAGTTTTTTTAGTAACTTCAAGGTAAAGTAAGGGTTAAATGGGTCGGCTTTTGCTGTGCATAAGAATTTGTGATAAAGAAAAGAAATAAACCATGGTGGGTCCTGCTACCATATCTTGATGAATGAAATATTTTTCTTGTGATATTGGATACCCCTCTCTCTACCAAGAGGTAGAGAGGGGGCAACGTTCATGGGGAACGAGGCTGCCGATCACAGGGACAAGGAGTATCTCCTGGGATAAGGAGACACCCCTACCAAGTGCCAACGGTCCCATTGGAGGGTGGATGAGTGGGTAGAGGAAGGGCACCCTCTAGTCCTTGGGGTGTGGAAACTGCTCCTAAAGGCAGAAGAGCCACATGTCCAACAGCATAGGATGGAGAAGGCAAGGGGAAACCACTCCATTAAAGATCCGTAGGATATCCCATGCACAATGCAACCATGGTAGACGATATTAATGAGGATTTAGTTACTGATCATGGAGCTCAGAACCCAAGGTCTGGCAGGAGAAGTAAGAAGGCTTTTCAGGTTATTATCAAGCAAAACTGGTTGCAAGATGCAATGAAGATGGGAACATGGAATGTACGAACACTACTGAAAGCCAGAAAACTGGATGAAGTGAAAGACCAGATCAGGAAGAATTATATAGATATATTAGGTCTATGAGAGACAAGATAGGAAGGAATTGGGGATTTCTACAGCAATGAGTTCAGAGTCATTTATTGTGGTGGTGAGGAAAGAGGCAAGAATGGAGTGGTAGTCATAATAAGAGGAAAATGGTCAAGTAATGTTTGCAATACTTATCATGTCAGTGACCTGTTAATGATGGTTAAAATAAACAGTGTATCTGTGGACTTGCTAATAATTCAAACATATTTCCCAACATCAGATCATGACTTAGAAGTAGTGGAGACCCTGTATGAAGATATCAAAGAACTTTTAAAACTGGCTAAATAAAAAGATAACGTTGCAATAATGGGTGATTTTAATTCAGTAGTGGGATCTAATACAGGTAATAGGACAGTAGGAAACTTTGGCTTGGGGGAAATAAATGAAAGAGGTGAAAAATTGGTATTTCTGCAATCAAAATGATATGGCTATTACAAATTACATTATTTAAAGTTCCACTTAGAAGTAGGTATACATGGGATGAACCAAATAAAAGATGATTTCAATTAAATCATATACTAACGAAGCAAAGGTATAGAAATCAGATAAAATCATGCCACAGCTACCCAGGTCCAGACATAGATAGTGACTGGTGCTAGCCAGTTGCAAAACTAGATTTAAAAGAACCAAGAGATCTGTCAATAAGAAATAAAGAGCTTAGGAAAAAGGAAACTAAAGCCCAGAAAACCTTGGATGACAGAAGAGATACTAAACCTCATTCAGGGAAGGAATAAGCTTAGGAAGGAAAACAATGTAGATGACTACAAAACAATTAAAAATCACATAACTACCAAATGCTGAGTAGAAAAAGAGAAATGGACCAAAAACATAGCTAAGGAGATTGAGGAAGAGCAGAAAAGGGGAAAACAGGGTCAAGTTTTCAATAAAATCAGAGTCCTGCAGTACAAACCTAGAACAAAATCTGTAGTAGTAAAAAATAAAAATGGAATATTGCTGATCGATAGTGATGAGGTATGTTCTTGGTGGAAAGAATACATAGAAGGATGAAAATAATCTAATTGAAAATATCAGTGAGTGTGAAAGAGAAATGCAAGGTCCTCCAATCACGAGACATGAATTTGAACATGTCCTTCAGAGTCTCAAAGACGGAGAAGCAACTGGTGTGGATGGCATCCCTGCCGAATTGCTGAAAAATTTAGTTAGTAACATGAAAGACCAATTATTCAGAGTAATAAATAACTACTGCAAAAAAGGAATCATACCAGAGGACTTCACGCAATGCAGGACATTACCATTCCTAAAATAGGAAAGGCAGTTGACTGCACCAATTATAGAACACTATCAATGTTATCAAATGCCTCCAAAATACTCATTAATATAGTTAAGAACAGGATAAAAGGAAACGTAGATATATATATATATATATTGGGGAGGACCAATTTGGATTTAGAGGAGGCAGAGGAACAAAGGAAGCAATCCTGGCCTTATGTATGGTATTGGAGAAAAGAATGGATACGAATAGAAGGACATGCCTTTATTGAAATAAAAAAAGGGTTTGGCAATGTGAACTGGGAGCTACTCCTTAGAACTGTGAAAAAGATGGAACTGGACTAGAAGGATAGAAGAATGATTATTCTACTGTATCAGAACCAAAGCACAAAAATAATCATCAGTAAGGTAGAGAAAGAGGCCAGGATTAGGAAAGGAGTTAGACAAGGATGTCCCCTATCTCCATATCTATTTAATATGTTCATTGAGAAAGCTATTCAGATTATGAAGCAGAAGACAATGGGAGTAAAAGTCAATGGTGAAAGAATACATAGTATCAGATTTGCTGATGGCATCGTAATAGTTGCAGACTCTGAAAAAGAAATTAATCAAATGCTGCAAGTCCTATCAGACACTCTTAAACAATGGAAATTGAAGGAGAATAAGCAAAAAACGAAAGTAATGGTAGTGTGCGTGTATGTATGTATATATGGTAGTATGCATGCCTGGTAGAGTTTGCAGAGTGCACCAATATGTACATAACGAATACATATTTCAAGAAGAATCCTACAAGGAAGTGGACTTCGAGAGGTCCTAATGGAATAAAAAATGAAATAGACTACATATTGGTTAACAAACTCCACACAGTTACTAATTGTTAAGTACTAAACAACTTCAACACCGGAGAGTGTAACCATAGGATAGTTCGATGCAGAATGAAGATTAACGCCAGAATGGAGAGCAAGAAGTTGGTCTCAAGCAGGAAACAGGAGGTAAGTATTGCAAAATTAGAAGAAAATAGGAAAGTTCCAGCTAGAACTTAGAAATAGGTTTTCAGCACTTCAAGAAGTAGAAATGGAAGTCAAAGTCATGGAAGTCATGAAGGCAGCGGCAGAAGAAGTAGCAAGCACACCAAAAAGACCAAAGGATAAGAAGTTCAGCAACAGAACCAAGGAAATGATGAAACAGAGAAAGTAACTGAAGCACTCACACTTGCCAAAGGAGAATATCGAATATGTCGAGCTGTGCAAGTCTATCAGAGTGGCGATGAAGGAAGATGTAAGGAATTTTAACGAAAGAATTGTGCAAGAAGCTATAGAGAACAACAAGAGTATGAAGAGGGTCAGACGACGCCTAGCAATGGGAAAGAAACAAATCTTAGTCGTCCAGAAAGAAGATGGCACAACAACTTCCAATAGACAAGCAATACTGAGGACAGTAACCGAATACTTCACCAACTTATACAAGAAGACAGAAAATGTTGAAGAGGAAAACCAAGAAGAAACACAAAACTCAGAAAATCCACCCTCTATTCTCCCAGAAGAAGTAACAGAGGCCATCAAGAACATGAAGAATGGAAAGGCCGGAGGAGCAGAGAGAGTTTTAGCGGAATATCTGAAACTTGGTGTCACAGAGATTTCTCCCCTTTTAGCACAGTTATTCACTAATTGCCATAGACAATGGAGAATTCCGAAGGACTGGAACCATGCAAATATTGTCCTTTTGCACAAGAAAGGAAGCAAGGAACATTTGAAGAACTACTGCCCCATCAGCCTCCTTCCTGTTATTTACAAAACTGCACGTCTGAAGACGTCCCTGGCAGCTGCCCAGCCCAGAGAACAAGCTGGATTTCGCAAGGGATTCAGCACTATGGACCACATCCACACGCTGCAAGAAATTATCAGCAGAATGAACGAATACGAGATGCCACTAGTTCTCTGCTTTGTGGACTATGCCCAGGCCTTTGACTCGGTAAGTACCTCCTCCACACTGGAGGCACTGGGGAAACAAGGGATAGATACCTAGTACATCCAACTTTTACGCAGCATCTACAAGGACGCCACAGCCTCTGTAATGCTGCATGAAGAAACAGAGGAATTTCGGATTGAGAAGGGAGTGAGACAAGGCGACTGCCTTTCCCCAATTCTTTTTACAGCCGTTCTGGAAGAAGTTTTTAAAACCTTAGACTGGGAGGAAAGAGGCCTAAGGATCAATTGAGAGCACATCAGTCATTTGCGTTTCGCAAGTGATATAGTACTCTTCACAACCAACGGTGAAGATCTAGCATCAAGATGTCAAGAACTGAACACGGCTGGGCAGAAATAGGACTCAGGATAAACTTATGGAAAACTAAGGTAATGTATAATTCTTTTGCAGCACAAGTACCAATTCAACTACAAGAGACAACCCTTGATGTTTGTTCAGAATACACTTACCTTGGAAAACTGGTTACAACAAGGAAGAAAAACAGGGTTAATTAAGTGAATCGAATAATTACTTTGGCTGTAGTGCCTTCAGAAGAAACACCCATATTCTGAAGTTAACAATGCCAATGGTCTTGAAGAGAAAGGTCTTCAACCAATCCATTCTAACAGTTTTGACATATGGAAGTGAGACTTGGGTGTTAAATGCAGCAATAACCCAGAGACTTCTGACTACACAAAGAACGGTGGAATATGGAACGATGTATGCTTGGAATCACAAGAAGAGACAGGAAACGCAACACCTGGGTTAGGAAGATGACAGGAGTGACAGACATTATATATATATTCATTATCAGCCATTTTCAATCCGATGTTGGATGTAGGCCTCTCCAAGCGCTTTCCAATTCTCTTTATTCTGAGCTTCTCGTTGCCATGTTACCCCTAAATACTGAATGATGTCTCTGTTCCATCTGTCCCTTGGTCTCTTCACATCTCTTGATATCCAGTTCAGAACTGCTGCAGAATGTCCATCAGTTGTTGTTTCTTCTTGCAACATGGCCTGCCCACATCCATTTCAGTGATCTTACCTTATCTATGATGTCTGTCACTCCTGTCATCTTCCTAACCCATACATTCTACACTCACAGACTGGGGGAGTTTCAATAAGTTACGTGCGGAGAGGGGAATTGGTGTAACCTGAAGGGGATTCTGTACTTTCCCTTGTTTCCAGTTTCGGTCCAATGGGTAAGAAGCGAAATGCTCTTGGAATGTTTTTAAACCCATGTGTTTAAACATCTAAGCCACTCTAAGCTGACATCATCTGCAAATGCGTCTCATAGTGGCAAAACGCTGGTTTGTTATTATTTTTATTGCAAGTATTAAAATTTTTATAGGTATATTTAATTATCCCAGATTACTCATTTGGGAATACTTATTTCGGTAAATATTCTTATTTCTGCAAACAGACCTTTAGAGATTCTCAATTAAAATCAGAGACATGATGCTACAATCATGTAGCTTCGTGTCTCTGAGTTTTAAGTAAGTTCAGCAATCTTGTTCTTAATTTGAAATGATTCTTATTAATATATTGGCAGAAATAAAATCTTTGGAAGCCATTATAATGTCTTGGTAGTTACAACGAAGTGTCTTCTGTAAATTAACCTGCAGGACATGGTTTACCTTTATAGTTATTTCCTTTTAACTTTGGTTTAGGTGATCCGTACAAATGAAGTAATTGTTAACAGATGTACTTCCGAACTGTTCCGAATCTTGATTTCAGTGCGCAATCCCAAAAACCTTGAAGAGATAAATCACAATCCAAGAATTTTGTCTTTATAATAAATTAACAGGAGAAATTCAATAAGAAAAATGGTTAGAAATTCCAAATGCTTAACAAAATAAATTAAGAAATAACTCGAAGCTTTCAGAAGAGCAACAAAACCTTTTCGTTAATATAGCGAAACAGCTCTGTTGAGAAACCTACCTGGTTTTCATCATTGTAAAGATGTCGTGACGGCCGTGTATCGTAGGTGTTTGTTTTTCGTTGTACCTGTTAGTCTGGTAGTGAAGCGGTCTGATGACCTGATCCAAGGATAGTGATAATCTCAGATTGTTCTTAAGATTTATTTATATTCGGTATATAACTTGCAATGGAGGATGAATATGTTTCTGTATTCCACTTTTTTAAAAATAAAGAATCTGTCGGCCGTTGTGGATATTGCAATTCTCGCAATACCCTCTACAAAAATGGTACTAATTATTTAAATTTTCGAATCTCACCATACACCCAAGTTCTAATCACCTTCGTTCTCGTATTAGATATGTGGGCGTATTACTTAACTTCGTTGGATTATCAGCATTTAATTGATCGAGGATGGAGGAGGAGTGGTCGGTATATGTATAAACCAATAAACGAAAAAACATGTTGTCCTATGTACACCATTAGGTCCGTATATTTTTTAGAATTTGAATTATCTTTATGTGGATACAATTAACGGTCCTATGATAATGAGACGTAGACTTGTTTCAGGTGTGACGTCGAAAAATTTCGTATATCCAAATCCCAAAAGAAGGTACTGAAAATTATTAATGACTTCCTTTCGAAAGGGAAGCTGGAACAAGACCTATACAAGAAGAAAAATGAGGAATGGAAACTGTTTTTAGGTTCGATATTATTCTCTAAAGTGACTAAAATAATTTATTTCAGCTTACAATAAGTCATTTTCTCTCTTCCTGATTAACTGATATTTTCTGCTAATGTTTCGATTACTGGATTGAACATAAATGCCTACTGTAGTAAAACGCTTAAACCTTAGTCTGAACGTAGAACTTTCGTATGTATTTATTACTCATTTGTTAAGACACATTTAAGGAACTTTTTCTTGTTTACTTCTCAAGAGTTATAATTTAATATATAATTTTATAATATGTTTTAATGATGGATAAATCATTCATGCTCTAACATACGTCTGCCCATGATTAATGATATTTTTAGGAGTTTCTCTAAGGTAAGATGACTTCTTATATTTTCTTGAAAGAGAAGAATTAATTTAATAATGTTGTGGTTTATAAATACTTAGTGATCCACCAAATATAAATTTAATCACAAAGATGTTCACCTTCCAAAGAGGCAGCACTATTGGAAGTTGAAGAAATTTTACTTTCTTTTCATTTTCCATTATTTTTTATCATTGTATGGGTGTATCATTGTATAAGTCTTTATGTATTGCATGAAGGCAATTGTAATTTTAAGCATTGATATCATAAACTAGCTTAGTTTTGTCATAAAATGATCTTATGGTGTTTACTTTATTTCAATATCACTTATATGGTATTACTTAAGAATTCACTGCATCACTTTATTTTTACCTAGTTACTCTTCAATGAGATTTCTTTCTCTTACTTTCAGAAAATGGAGAGGGAGGGATTCCTGCTCCTTATAACATTATGGACTTGAATAAAAATAAATTTGAAACCAATACATCTCCAGCAGAACATGGTTAATATATTATTAAAGATCTATAATTTTAAATTGTATGTTGTAATTTTTTTATCAGCTTCGTTACAGTTTGAAGATCCTGCTTCAAATTTACTGAGATATTGTAAAGGTAGTATATAGTGTTACAACTTAGGGTATACTGTACTGTATAATTGCTATTTAAATAAGACTTGTTTCTCAGCTAAATCCAATGATTTTTTGCCAAGCAAAGGTTGATATGTGGCTGTTAACATGTAATGGTTGGCTCAAATCTTTGAAATCACCTATATTTTCTTCTTTAATTATTATTTGTGTGCAGTACTGCTGCAGATAGACGGGTGACTGGGTCAGGTGACAACNTGTCCCAGTCTTGTAGCTATTTTTCACACCTGTTAAATATAAAATATTTATTAGCAATAATTGTTAATTGAAAATTTAAATGACCAGTTCCTGTAAATAGAGATCATACTGTGTAGCCCTTAATAGATGCAATTTTTGTGCTGCAATTGTTAGCATTGTATTGTTTCTGGAATATCTCTGATTTTCTTTGTTACAATTTTCAGGGTCTTACTCTGAAATGTCGACTGACAGATCTTTTTCATAAGCAGTTACAAATTTAAAATAGTTCAGATTTTTAGTTCACTTTTTCAACTGTATTAAAAACTGATGTGCTCTAATGGTTTTCATGCTCTGTGCAATTGTTTTTTGTTTATTACTTCATAAAATATTATAAGTATCTTCTTCTGCTGAATTTATTGTACAAGAGGCATGAAAAAAGTGTCTCCCTGTGCTAAAAGAAAAATAACAGAAATCAAATAAGTTATGTGTTCATTATCTGTATTAATTAGTCTGTTTCAACTTAATTTTGTTTTTCAAAGAAATTTTGCTATCTTGGCAACAGCTTCTTTGTCCCAATGTCATACCAGTTCACTAAAAATTTCTCACTCCGAAATCTGCTTCCCTTTTCAGTTTGTCATAATTATCAAATTTTTAACCCCCAAAATGTTTTTTGAGGCCTAGGATTAGCTATCAGCCACTTGGTGAAATGTTAGGTGAGTATGCTACATGACCAAACTCATCCCATCTCAAATATCCCTCTTAGACTTTGCCATTTGTTTTGAACGCCTTCTCAGGGATTATTCAGAAATTCTATATACTGAGGAGATTAATTGATGTTCAATGAGACAGGAAGTCAATTTTTTAATATTAAGAGTGGCAGGATTCAATATTTTAAAAACAGGTTCTTATCTCTATGGAGTATGCAACCACATACTGCATTCTTAAGTAAATTTTCCTTTATTATTGTAGTTTACAATTCTCTGAATGGAATGATATGATACAATAAGAATTAAGTATTTCATAATCCCCCACAATGGAATTTTATTCTCATTTTAACTAGTGGATAGTAGTACTTTTACATTAATTGTTCTATAGCTATCATGTCCGATAGATATAGAATCTGGTTAGGCAAATTTGGAAGATTCTAAGAACAGTTTGATTGGTGAAAACTGTCTGAATACCAGCACTAGTAACGCCCTTTTGTACTTTAAATATATTAGGTACCAATTGCTTGGCCTATTCAACTACATTTGCTTTTTAGAGAGTGTATTTTCCATTTCATCTATACCATACTTTGCTTTATTGATTCAGAGGTTGAATGATGCATCCACATTTCAGCTGCTGTGATTATCAGAGAAAATAGTGGTGTTCTTTCATGTTTCTGATGCCCTGGTAGGAAAATGATGTTGGAATGGAAGAGAAGCTGCTAAGATACCAGAACTGCCTTAAAATACAAGGAGATTATGATGAATAAAAAGTGATTAGGATTGTTAATGGATAATTAGATTTTTTGTTTGAGAAAGATTTTCATTTTTTGTAGCAGACTGAAAATAACTTTTCTGATGCCTTTTGTATTTTTGTTGTAATTTCTAGCAAAATAAAATCATACACCTGCTAAAAATAATGTAATGAAAAATAACTTTTTAAATATGTTGAATTGCGATGCAGTACTTAAGTTTGATTTTATTATTATTTTTTCAGAGAAATAAGTTATGTACGGCAACTTAAAATATCAGTTCCCAGCATTAAATTTTATTATATGGGATATTACATCCATAGCTGTCCAAAAATGAAGTATAAGGGCAATTTCTCTCCTTCATACTTGCTTTGTCCAGAAACTTACACATGGCATGCAATTGAGAAATGTCTGCCAAAACTGGAGGTATCTAAGTACAGCAGATTAGAAGAGGATCCTTGCAAATGTGATGAAGATGAATTGACTGATTTACGAAAGGTATGTGAAATTAAAATGTATGTAATCATGAGCCTATTTTATCATGCCATTATTAAAAATAAAATATTTATGAATATATACATTTTTTTTAGGTTGTAGTCAACTACAGAGGTGCAGAGATGCACTACAACTCTTATCGTTCCATCAATCCTGATCCTGAAGATGATGAAATATTTCGCTTGTATGCCAAAATTATAGGTTCTAAATGTGCTCCGCACATGCTGTATGTAAAAATCTAAGGTTAATTGTCAGGTTTCCTTTATATCAAACCAATGCTTGCTTCACCTTGTGTAAAATTGCATTCTAGAAATTATAAATTTCGTTTTGTGAGTTGTTTATATAGCTCCTTTTGATTGCTGTTACAATATTTTTGAAGTCTATACATACACTATGTATACAACGAGTATGTATGTAAAATACCATGAGCCAAGTTTCAGTTTCTCTTGCTTTTATCCTAATGCTCTTTTCTCTAAGTCACAGGAATCACATAAACAATGTATCTTGCAAGACTGATTTATATCTTTTTCTGAAACTATCAATGGAAATGCAACTCTTAGTTTTATTGTGTTGAAAGAGTATTGATTCTTGACTTCATAATAGGTAAGGAGTGAAGGCACCTTTAAATTATGCAGATATAATTCTATTGGCCTCTTCTGTTTAAACTTTGGACCTATCATCTCTTATGAATCACTTAACCTTCAATAATTGTTATAACCTAACACTAATCTATCTCAATTAATGTAAAATTACAATAGCTCTTGCGGGAAACGGAAGATATATTTGTCTACATACTTTAATTATGGTTTATTTTATTTGCTGTGCATTTTTCGGTCATGTATGATATTTGTAGTTTTAAATATACCAAATATTTTAAGGAAGATTTGGCATTTTGGTTGGTTGATAGCTGAAAATAACAAGTTAATGATTTGGAGGGAAATCTTACATGGTCTGATCCAAACTCCATGCCTGTTATTGTGATATTGGAAACTACCCTTTTGTGAATAGTTTAAATAGCTCTAGATGCTGTTTTTTATGAAAATATATGGAATAGGTCAGTAAACAACACATTATACTCGTATATCATAGTCTTGAGCGTATGTGAAAATTCCTCAATATCCCCTTTGCCTGTCGTATATGTTTGCAAATAGGGCATGATATAAAAAAGAATAATCTGATGTGTACTTTTAGAGAAATTGAGTGGCAGAAGTAGTTTTTCAGAATAGCAATGTGGATTTCAAAGTGACTCTTGACCCTTTCAATTTCTAAAAACTGAGAGTAACAGTATCTGGGAGTTGCTAAGAGTTCTCTTTTATGAAAGCTTTTTATTGATTAATAAAGTAATGACCTAAGGTCTTTAAGAACTGAAATTCATGCACTCATTATAAAATTGAAGTATGATTTTCAGTAGCGTCCTGCACTTACCTTTCTTTCAACAGATGATGTACAAAAATCCAAACCAGAAACTAAGCCTGAAGGAAGTAAGGATCCTGGTGTTGCCAGAGTTAATAAAGGTTAGAGATTTCCATATTCCCTCAAGCTATTCTTAATTTTTATTTACACTTTAATTCATCTGACTTTTTTGCCCTTAAATCTCTAACAAAATTGTGTAACTGTTGAGTTTTATTTTACTGGAGGAATTGATTTCCTGTGGAATGCTGAGGAACCTTTATATTATTTTACACCTGCTGTATAGAAAATCACTTTTTTCAGCAATAATAGGTGGAGCTCACACTTGCATTGTTACCCTTATTTCCATGTGGTTACACTGTAGTGTAGTGATGCAGCATAATGTTGCACTTGACTCAGTGAAGTCAATAGAAAATTAGGACCAATGGAACACATGGAGAACTACCTATTCTATTAAAAATGTACAAAGTAGTTGTAGTTCTAATGTTAAAAGTGCTTTAACAGCTGAGGTCATTTCATACTTATGGGATTCCACTGGGAATCGAACCTGGGACCACTTTTACCAAAGCCAAAAGTGCTAACCACTTGACCCTCTGGAAGCCCCATAAAGGTAAAAAATATGAAAGACTAGGAGGGGTTGGATTCCTGATCAACAAATTATGGAAATGTAATCTGGAGATATTATTTAGCTACAATTTGACACAGAAGCACAATACTGAATATAGCAAACTTTACTAGATTGCAGGAAATGTTGAAGAGGAAAACCCACTGTAGCTGCCAAGTGTTCTATGAAAAGTAATTGATTAAATAGACGAAGAATGGAAAAGCAGGAGGAACTGTACAGATGAAAATCCTTAAATTTGGCGTAAGAAAGACAGGAAACTATTTCAGCACAATTGTTCACTAGTTGCCTGAGACAAGGAAGAGCTCCCAATGGTTGGGACCACAAGAAAAAGCTGGTAAGATATGAAGAATAACTGCCCTGTCGGTCTGCTCCATGTTCTTTGTAAATTAAGCTGAACAAGTGAAGACAACCCTGGCCTTCTTAGAGAACAAGCCTTATTCTATTAAGGCTTCAGCACAATGGAACATATCCACACATAGCAGGTAATCATCAGCAGAATGAAAGAGAATAAAGTGCTATATTTGCTATTGAAAGTGCTTGATTTCAACTGCTTAGTGGACTATTCACTATCCTTTGACTTGGTAAGGAACTCATCTACACTGTAAGTTTTTGGAAATAAAGGGGAAGAGTGCACCTGTCTCTTATGCAGCATGTACAAAAAGACCACTGCCTCCATAATGCTGCTGGAAGAAACTGACGAGTTTGAGATTGAGAAGGAAATTCAAAAAGGTGCCTATCTCCAATCTTATTTTTAGCAATTCTGGAAGGTGTTATTAAAGATCTACACTGGAAGGAGAAGGGTCTATGGATGAAGGTATCAGTCACTTGTGTTTGTGGATGATATAGTGCTCTTTGCAACCAGTGCTAAAGATCTCTAACTTTGGAACTTCAAAGCCTAAATGAAGAAGACAAAAGTTAGGACTCCAGAAGAAATTGACTAAATCAAAGATAGCGTATTATTCCTTTGTAGCACTAGTATGTATAGAACTTCAAGATATCCTTGAGAATGTGCTTGGTATTTGTATACCTAGGGCAACTTGCTTAGAAAATCAGAAAATTCATCAGTGCTTTTAGATGTCATTATTCTTATTGTAATATTGATATTTTTGGTTACCTTTATTAAATTTTAATAAAGATGCCATAATGGCCATTCTGTTACTATCCACTTGGATAGTGTTTTGTTATACAAGAAACAACAAATTGTAATCAAATTCAATTACTTGTGTGTCAACATATTTGTCTACCATTTAACATTGTATATATTATTATTATTTTTTGCTGAAAATGGTATTGATTGTCATGCAAAACGATGTATGCATTATTATAGTTCAGTATTTATTGAAGATTATTTATAATAAAATGGTGTTCTCTTGTGAAAATATTTTGTAGGTACTTTCATTTGACTGTTTTATGGAATTAATGTTTTCTGCAACCCACAAATATATGATTTTTAAGTTAGGACTTATCATAATTGCCATAGTGTAATATTAATTTATAATTCAATTGTGTATGTTTATTCTATTATTTATGTGTCTCTGATATTTTGGATTAGAACTATTGATAGTGGACTTAAGTGAATCTTAATGACTATGAAATTACTAATTATTCTTGTACTGCATACATTTTATGCTGTTGTTTTCAGTTTTTCTTTGCATTTACCTGCCAGTTCATAGAATTTGTCTACTTATAAAATCTACGGAGGCGGCTGTGATATTGTGGAAATTGATGATATTACACAGATTACATGTACTTTTTCCACAGCAAATTGCTGTAGAAAAAGTACATATCTGTGTAATATATTTGTCTACATACTTTAATTATGGTTTATTTTATTTGCTGTGCATTTTTCGGTCATGTATGATATTTGTAGTGTATATCGTGTGTGTATTTGTTATTTTTATCATCTTTCTATTTCTTGGCCATGATTAAGGTATTTGTTATAATATCCTTTTGTTATTATTCTCAGTCAGTTTGTGCTGGTTTTTCCTCCTCCTTTGTGGGTATTTTCCTGCTATGAATTCTTTTTCATCATGTAGGTTTTTTTTTAATTCATAACTAACATTTTTCTATTCCCTGATAATTTANTCCATTACACATACATTCTCATTGCTGGAAATTATATTATTGTAATTCATTTTTAATTTATGAGTTTCTAGAATAATGTAATCAATTTCCTATGATAGTCTACAAAATATTTATTATTTGTGAAGGAACAATTGTTAAGTGAATTCTCTTCAAACAGATGTTTGTAAACTGAACTCTTGCAGTACTATGCAGTGTCTATGTTCCTTGTTCTTTTATATCCACGTTGAATGATCCTGTCCTGCAGCCTTAATCAATTTTCATTATTTATATTTTCAGGCTACTTATGTGACGGGTGGTCCCACTTCAGGGTATGGTTCATTTCACCAACAATATTGGTTGGGTGATAAGTTGATAGCTGTTGGAGTGGTAGATATACTGCCTTATTGCCTCTCCTCTGTATATTTCTTTTATGATACTGACTTCAAAGTCCTCTCTTTAGGAACTTATGGGTCTTTAAGGTAATAATCACATTTTGGAGATAAATATAAAATAAGCATTAAGAAAAGGTAACTAAGCATGGAAGAGCCGTGCAGCTGAAACCCAAGGAATTACTGTCCCAGTCTTGTAGCTATTTTTCACACCTGTTAAATATAAAATATTTATTAGCAATAATTGTTAATTGAAAATTTAAGGAATTTTTATGGGGAACTTGATGAATGCTCTACATATGTTAATTATGGAAACAAAAAATTGCCAGTAATTCCTTCATTTTTTTCTTTGTGTTTATTTATATTCATATAAATATAGCTGTACCTATGGATGGAGCACCAAGGAAAAAAGCTAAGGTTATTAGACTTGAAAATAAGTTTAAAAAATTAATTAGCAAAGGATTGAGTGAGGAAGAGGCCCAAGAAAAGCTTAATACCTCCAAACCTCCACCTCAGCCGTCATCACAGCTGGAAGATTACTTACTGCAAGTGGCTGATGGGAAAAACAAACTTAGGGTAATATGCTCTCAGAATTCTTTTTATGTTTCAAGTGGAATTAAATCTGTTTGTTGATTGTTTCTATGGAGAAAAAATTGGACATTACCATGATTATAAGTTGTGAGTAAAAATGCTCCTTGTGGAAAATAGATTGGCTACTAAATAAGGGATAACCTGGGTAATTATTTCTGCAAAAACAGGACCTTTTCTTGGAGTCTCATGTCTTACCACAGCTGTGTTCCTTTTCCTTATAGATTGTATTTATTGTAGATTGTATTACAAGCTTTTTGTCTAAAATTCCGTGATACTTGAAATGGTTCAATCAGATTTTTCTCCCTTAGGTCAGTCTTGTGAGAACATCTCCTAAAAGTGAGGAGTACCGGAAGACAGAGCGAGATGAATTCCTACTGTATAAAAAGTATCAGATCTCAGTGCATGGCGATGAACCCGAAGAAGTCACAATTGAAGGATTCCGAAGATTTCTTGTTGAGTCACCTCTTGAGGTAAGAACTTCCATTAAGTAACATTAAATGTGAGCATTACATCTCTTGCACAATTATTAAAGGAATTGGCAGCTTCATATTTATAATTTGAAAGTTAATCATGGCAATCCACTTTAAGGGAATGCAAAGTATTTATTGTACACCACGTAGGTGCGCCTGATATTATCCCAGCCTTTTTTATGAACATTGAATAAAAGTAACAGAATCATTAATAAATGAAAGAATATCTCTCAACCAATAAAAGAAATGCCAAGGCCAGCCTGAGGGTAGTGTCTTTGATTCATACATTCAAGGCCTCATGAGCTTCTATTCTATACTCAAAATCTTGATTGGGCATATTCAAGTAAATTATTTGCTCATTTGCAATTATAATTCATGGTTGGATTTTCACTTTAAAAAAATTTGCTAATTGTAGGCCTCTTAACACAATTTTTACCTTATTAAGAAAACGCGTTCTACTTCGGAGAAAGCGATCCTGGGTTCGATTCCCGGTGGGAGCCTACGTGCGCAATGACCTACGCTGTCGAAGCCCTTTTAACAATACTACTACTATAAAAAAATTGATGTGGTCAAGCTTACTACTACTACCTTATTAAGAAGTCCAGGTCAAAAATTAAACATTATACCCTGACTGATGTCTACTTAGCAGTATTCTACATTTTAACATTAAATCTTGTAAACAGTATCCAAATCTGTTTTTTAATTACATTAAATTTTATTTGTGAAATTTTAATAATTTGAAAAAGAGGAATTCCAAGTTGTAAGTACAACTATTGGGATTGCAGGACATGAATTTTATCTATAAAAAATTGATGAATTTTTATTTATTAAGTGTTTCTGTAGAATTTTATATACAATAAATGTTTCTGTAGAATATATGAACAACTGTGCTACATATTATGCAAAGAACACTTTTATAAGTTTTTAAGTTGTGACAGTAAATGGATGTTTGAATAACAAAGAATTCAGGGTTCAAACTCATGAAGAAGCAATACTGGATGTGACTGCTGATATTTATAAACAGAAGAGGGCTAATGGCGATATTATTACTATTACAGATCCTTTGGACAAATGAGAGGACAATGGAATTCAATTCCATCTCCCAAACTAGGTTAAGGTCAATAGGCTTTGACATCTCTACAACAAAAGTGCAAATATCCTTTTAAATTATGCTGAAGAATAGAGAAAAGTAACTGACAATGGACAATATTGACACCTCATAATTGGAAATAAACAAAAATTGAAGAGATGAATAAGAATAGTTCAGTATTTATTGAAGATTATTTATAATAAAATGGTGTTCTCTTGTGAAAATATTTTGTAGGTACTTTCATTTGACTGTTTTATGGAATTAATGTTTTCTGCAACCCACAAATATATGATTTTTAAGTTAGGACTTATCATAATTGCCATAGTGTAATATTAATTTATAATTCAATTGTGTATGTTTATTCTATTATTTATGTGTCTCTGATATTTTGGATTAGAACTATTGATAGTGGACTTAAGTGAATCTTAATGACTATGAAATTACTAATTATTCTTGTACTGCATACATTTTATGCTGTTGTTTTCAGTTTTTCTTTGCATTTACCTGCCAGTTCATAGAATTTGTCTACTTATAAAATCTACGGAGGCGGCTGTGATATTGTGGAAATTGATGATATTACACAGATTACATGTACTTTTTCCACAGCAAATTGCTGTAGAAAAAGTACATATCTGTGTAATATATTTGTCTACATACTTTAATTATGGTTTATTTTATTTGCTGTGCATTTTTCGGTCATGTATGATATTTGTAGTGTATATCGTGTGTGTATTTGTTATTTTTATCATCTTTCTATTTCTTGGCCATGATTAAGGTATTTGTTATAATATCCTTTTGTTATTATTCTCAGTCAGTTTGTGCTGGTTTTTCCTCCTCCTTTGTGGGTATTTTCCTGCTATGAATTCTTTTTCATCATGTAGGTTTTTTTTTAATTCATAACTAACATTTTTCTATTCCCTGATAATTTANCGAATTTTTGAAAATGCGCTCAATGCATTCTTATGGGAAAATGGCCGTTTTTGGGGCCTCCTAGAATCGAACCCATGATGCCTAGAATGGATGTCCGCTTCATTCCATAGTGTCCAAACCCGAGACTTCACGGCAAAAAAAACGGCGGCTCTGTGAGGCACTTCCTTCCACCTTTAGTATCCTATATGTGTGTGTGTATATATATATAAACTAAGCTATTGAGGGAGCTGATGACTGAGGCATCATTTTCTGCTGTTGAGAGTGAAGGGTCAAAGAGAATCTCAAATATGGTAACTCCATACATTATTTTGGAGGCTTTCATAATCAATACTTAGCCAAAAAAGTAAATTGTTTTAATAATATTTTCATATTTATATGTTCCTTAATTAATTTCAAGTGCTAAAATCTTTTATTTCATGGGATTGAGGATCTCGGAGAAGAGAAATGAAGAATGCAAAGTATATTTACAGAGATTTGATTCAATATATTCAGAATTAAAAGATGTTTCCTAGCAATTCATTTTCTTAAATCTTCTTTATTCCATGCAACAGGTCCTCTGATTTCATTGCTTTGATATTCCATGAAATCAAACAAGTTTTGCAAGGATGTTATAAATCAGTTTTATGAAAGCATTTTCAACTTTTACTTACATTTATTGTGCTAAACAATGTTAGTTTTAATTCTTTTAAAACTGAAGTCGTGTCGCTATTTTTCACACTTGTTATTCCTTTGATTTCAAGGATAGTCACATATCAACAATAAAGAAGGGCAGTCCAGTCACCCCTGCAAATGAAACCATAATTAACACTGTAGCCTTCTTCGTTCAGGAAATCAAAGAACAATAGTAGAGATAGTGGAAGAGATGTTAGTTTTGTCATGACAGAGAATTTTTCATGTTTGCTTGTGCTTGAGATTTGTCTGTCTCCTGAGATTGCTGATGCCTGAACATGTGAGAAGATAGTGTATGTTGATGGACTATTGCAGAGCTTACTCCCATCATTAGTGTTGATGAGACTTGACTTCACAATTACAAAAGTGTTTTGGTCCATCAAGGGCTGTTGCGAAGGAGTTTGACAGATGATTTTTGAAGGTAGTTTTCTGCACATCTTTAAGAACGAGGTGCATTAGGGTAGTGCTTGTAACTCAGTGGCAATTAATTAGACCACAGCAAGCTGGATCCTGCCTAATGTAGTGTATTAGTTAAAACATCATCCTCAGTTTGAATTGCCTAGCACTTGTTTATTATTCATGAAAAGTAATGAGGCTCTATCAGTCATGATCACTCTCCTATCTGTATTATTTCCGCTTTAGTGCCTTTCATGCTTTTTAGCTGTGCTCTTCTTCTTTTTGCATCTAATCTCCATTCATTTCTTGTTGTTACAACAGTCAAAGGATGATGCCTGAACAATTAATGATTTATCAGTGTGGCTGGTGATTTCATAGTTCTTGGTTCTTGTCTATTGATTCAAAATCATTGCTGGATTCCCACTTTTCCTTCATAACTGAAACATGGCTACCAGTTTGAAAACCTATATATCATCTTATGGTTGCCTCAAGTGTATTGATAGATAATATTTAAAATATTAGCTTTTCCTCCCTGTGAATTTTTCTCAAAGGATACAAGTTATTTACTAAATTCTTCTTATGATGTTTAGAGATCAATCAAATGGTATTTTTTTTAATTCTGGAGCAACCCTTTCTAGCTCATTCTTCCTTTATGATAAAGGGAGGAGCATTTAGTACAATCAACATTGTATTGAGCTCAATGTACTTTGAAATTATCAGATGGTTGTAGATCCATACATAATTCCAGCCATAAGGAGGAGATGGAGCATGTTCCTTATCAAATGAAGCTGATACAGCAATACTTCTGGTTAATACCATTCCCTTCCATAAAGTGACACTAAGAAGGTTATGTTTTCATGGAGAGTTAGTCATGTTAATGATTATTCATGCTTATAAAACTGTCAAGCATTTGACATAACAGCTCACTTCTCAATCTATTTCAATGGACCAATTTAAACTTAAATTGGTCCTTATTTGTTTCCAGTACTAGGTATTTTAGTAATACATCTACATAAGTATCCTACAAGCCACCTTTCAGTGTGTAGCAGGGGGTGTAAGCACCAATTCCTAACAGTTAACCTATGTGAGCATTTAAAAGATAATGTATAGAGTATCCTATCCTTAAAACCTTATTGCCAAGCAATAAAAAGTTAAGTAAGTTGGTTAAATAATAATAAAGAAAATGTTAACAATCGATTCTTTTCTTTAAATGACAGATATGGACAGCAAGAAAAGAAAAGAATATTAAAATCTTTATTTTTCTAGCATTTTTTCTAAATAAAAGATTAGTGTCTTGTAACTAAGGGTGTACGAAGCCTTGGTTTGATAAGCTTTCTCAGGGAGAATGAAGTGGTTTATAAAACATGAATAATTTATTACTGAGTTGTAGAAACTGACTAATAAACAATTGTGAACAAAGCATGTTTTTTGTAATTTTATTACATAAAATTGTAGAAAAGAATTTTCAGTAAATATCTCAAATTGAAAATCACTCACATGCACAGAAGATATGCACAATTTATAATTAAGAATCTAAAAATGTCTTGCTATTTAAAGAGATTTATTTATTTATTCAGATTCAAAAACAATCAGAAATGGCCAATTACATTGAATCATAACAATCATAACTATACCAAAACATAACTTCTAACAACTCTAACACCAAATACATAGCAATATTAAAACACAAAAAACATACTACATAAGAATAACGAAACGTTTAGTAATATTAAAGAAGAAAAAACAACAGACAAATTAGATAACATAATTAGATAGAGAAATCTTCCGGAATTTGCTTGAATTCACTACTCTTGCTAAGTACAACTCCCGGAATCAACTGTTCGGGAGTAGGCAACCTGACTTCAGATATCTGAACACGATCGCGATCATTAACATCTACGAGCAGCGTGAGACAGAAGAGTTGTACTTTTTAATCAATAAAGAAAATTTCGCCGACTTGCGTAAGATTACCGAACCTTGCAACCCAAGAAAAAAAGGAATGATCGATTTCCATTGCGTAACAAGTTCGTCGATTATTAGAATCATTCCGTCCTAACGGTACTTGTTATCGACGAGTTAGACGCCACATGTTAAACTTTCAAATTCCTCTTGTTAGTTCACCATTTTAGAGTATGACCCAAGTCCCGTGTGGGCTCACCGAAATGTGAAAGGGGAATTCCTTGTCTCACTCCCCCGCACAACTCTATCTCCGACACGTTTTCGCAACTAACTCTCTCCATTTCTCTTTCGTGCCCATTTCCCAACCATCAAATCCTCACTCATCCCACCCTCTTCACTCACGCAATATTCCACCGCACTGATTACTCCCTGTCGTAAATATTTGATATATCCGTTACTCTGATGCCGGTCTTGTTTTGTTTTGAAAAGTAGCGCGGATAAAGTTGCGGTTTACGATAGCGTGGACGAAGGGACCACGTTCTCTTCCCGTCTGCCCCATATAATGTCTTCTTTTTTCCTCCTCCACTCCATTCATCGACACATTCCCTCTCCTTCTCGTTCTGTTGACATTTAGCTCCCAAACTACAAATACTACATAAAATTACTTACTACTCCGTTCCCCCTAACACTCTCAATTGTTTTATCAATCGAGATTATTCTATATTTATACGTCGCAAGACATAAGATTATTTCGGTTAGAACTCATCATTTATAACGTAGAGATTCAGTTTTGCAAGTTGTTTGCTTCTAGTTTATCACATCTTGTATGTTATTTAATGTGTTTCCAAAATCACATTTCTAAAACTATGAATCGACCAGAGCTCTTTCTCCCACCCACCACGTAAAATTAAGGTCAAGTATCATTCTTGATCCACATTTTGAACAAAAATACTGCAAATATGCGTATGCTTTTCAAATGTGTATTTTGGAAATCTTTTGAATCTTTCCAAAGTTGATTCAGAGTCATTTTGAGAAATGGACCCCATTGATGGTATTTGTTACCAATTACGAAGTAAAAGTGACAGTTAGGACGCCATTAAGGATACTAAAATAAGGAATACAAACAAATTTAAATATTCGTGAGTTTCATAGTGCAAAAAATACCTGAAATGCCTTTTTATGGAAGACCTTGCATTTTTCTTATCGTTTCATGTATTTGGTGGAGACAGATAAAGATTAAAATCGTTACTATTTCTCATCTCCGTCCATCGGAATTGTGCTGTTAATAAAAGGAAATTCTTATACTTTAGACAATCGCCCGATTATTTTTCAATTCATACCAAATTTCATGCTGCAGTCACCTGTTATTCCTAGTGATCATTTACCGGGTGACCATTTTCCGGATTTCGCAGGTTGTCTTTGAGTTTGCGGATCGTTTTAGCGATGTATTTGTCATTGAAAAGCCCTATAAAAATCGAATGCGGAGAAAGGATCCACGTTAGAAGAAACGTGGGCGAAAATTTTCAGATTTTGTGCATGGTCGAGGTATAAAATCGAAAAATCAAAAATCATTTCTATTTAGTCGATTACCTTCAATTCGCCACCCACTTCCCAAATTTTCTCTTGATAAAGCGGCGTAAATCCCTCGGATATTAAGGCGACAGCAACTGCAACACAACCTCTACCGCAGCTAACTAAACTAGAAGGTCAAAAAACTTCTATCCGTGATGCGATAGTGTTTCCGGCGGCCTCTAGCAGTGAAGAAACGGCGCCAAGGATTTGGTCGGCGGATTAGGGTCAAGCGCAATCTTATTTTCATTTTTTTATTTCAGAACATCCCATTGTGTTCCACCACCGGAACAGATTATTTTTTCTTGGTGCTGTTCTCACCAATGCTTAGTAAACACAAACATACTGCGGACGCTCCATATTTCTTTAAGGTGTGCACAGTGCACCGGATAATGTAACAGTCACGCTGCTACCTTTAGAGTCAGTACGCTAATAGCCACTACTATTCCCAATCTTTTTTCCGTGCTTTCCTATACGTAGGTGATTTTCCACAACATCATTCTTTCCATATTTCCTTTTTATTGTCACCGTACTTCTTAACACATTCTAGGCATATTATAGTTTAGTTGATTGCCTGGTTCGCATATGATACTAAAATTTAGAATCTGAATACATTTTTTATCTTTCTCACTGGTATCTCCATCTTGTCGTGATGAGGGAGCTTGTGTGCCTAAGTGATCCTGAGAGCTATGCCGGCGGGAGTGTAAGCTCCTGGTAGGGTCATCCAAGCCGGATATGTCAAGGGCGATAGGCCAGACAAAGAGAGATACCCTGGTCCTCCAGGTTGGGGATTGAGCATACGGCTAACGACCCTATATCGTAAAAACCTCATTGTTACGAAACTTAATGATAATGAAAGCCGGACTGATTTTTGCGATAAACGACCCATGCAAACGAAAGGTAAACGCAAACGGAATTTGGATATACAGATAGCAACATGGAATGTTCGAACCCTGAATAAACCAGGTCCTCTACAACGCCTTAAAGAAGAGATGGAAAAATATAACATAGGAATAGCAGCAATTCAAGAAGTTAGACGGAAAGGAGAGGGAATCTAAAGCAGTGGCAAATACACAATCATGTGATCGTATAGTGGAGGAGAGAGTGGTGTAATAGGAGGTACAGGCTTCTTATTGGACAATAAATATAAGGCAGCAGTACTGAATTTTAAGCCTATAAATGAATGAATATGTACTTAAGGATGAAGGCCCGTTTCTTCAATGTTACATTTGTATTTGTGTACGCACCAACAGAGGATGATGAGGAGGAGAAGAAGGATACATTCTATGGACAGTTAGAAAATTAAATGGATAACATCCCAAGACAAGATGTGAAAATAGTTTTAGGGGACTTCAATGCAAAGGTTGGTAAAGAGGATGCATATAGAGAAACCATCGGAAAGGAAAGTCTTCATGATGTAACAAATGATAATGGACAAAGAATGATTGATTTTGCCATGGGAAATTCGATGGTGGTAAAAAGTACGTGGTTCCAGGGAAAAATATGAGAAAGGCAACGTGGTGCTCACCATATTGAGTTACTTTTAACCAAATAGACCACGTCATAATTGATAGGAGACATGCATCTGATATACTTAAG
>KZ309483.1:353765-408611 GCA_000376725.2 Ladona fulva
ACCTCTATGGAATGACATCCAATATTAATCCTTAGACACTTCATGTGCCAATATGCATGTTAATAAGCTGATATACGGCATCTTGAGTGCCTAAGGGTTAAATGCCACGTAAAAACTCATTTTCTATTGAAGTAAAAAATTTTCAGCTATAATTTTGAAGAGAGCTACAGAGTAATGTATGGGCAAAAATGCTTGAAATTGCAGCAATTTGTGAATATTAATATTTATAGAAACATCCAAATGGTTCTTTTGCACAAAAATTCCAGGAAGAAACACAAAACATCATACTTATATATGTTCATAGAATAAAACTTGTCTTTTTGAAAAAGATGCAGTCACAATTATAAATCTTATTTTGCACCATACATGCTTTGCTTTGAATTAAAATAAGTAAGTTTTCCTTTACATACAAGCAATTAGCCTTAAATTTGTCATAAAAAAATGCTTCATAAAGAAAAAAGTAAGTTAACGTAGTAGTTAAATATAGTACACAATGAAAGCACAATCACAATGAGACGTGCAATCTTTCAGTGATACAAAATAATGAATTGGACACATTACCAATTGTGTGATGATGGGGTTGAACATTAGAGCGGTCCACCATAAAGACATATTCATAAAGACAATGAAGGAAAAATGTAGTAGTACAATAAAGAAGCTGTTTATGGACTGCACTATCTTCGCTGCCAATAGTGCGTGACCTATAGAAATTTAATATATTCTGCCAATAGCTCTCCTTGTTCCTGAAAACCAATGGGATAGAATAAGTCATTAAACAATGAATTGATATTCATTTCATGATTGATTCCACTCAAGATAATAACTTCCACACGTGACAAATTTCATTCTATGTTTAACCCATGTTAAATAATCCTATGTGAAAATAAATTTCATCCTCTTTGAAAAAAAAAACCGTTTTCATCACAATATCATAGCTCCCTTATCCCCAAGCTACCATTTAGTCAACATAAATTTGGAAATGTCTACTTAAAGAGGTATAACTACAATTAAAATAATTCTAACAGTTGACCCCACAAATTCTACCAGCACTATCATTTTGATTTAGAGATCGATTATTATTCTCTGACAAACACAAGGCAAAAATATCATTGAATTTTTAATTAAACTTACATTGTTAAGGAGTACACAGCACTTAAATCCCACCCCAGTTTGGAACCAGTCACTTCTTGTATATGAAACAAATTTTTCCAAGGGTCATCTATTTTGCTTTCAAACTCAGGTAAGTTCTGTGAAGAATGAAAATGTAACAGTATGAGAAAAAATTACATCAAAATGAATTCAAATAAATAACTCAATGTTTAGCAACTTATTTAAAACACATATTTCAACCTGATGAGCCAGCCTTAGATACTAACAACCAGCCATTGAACAGAAAATATACATGCAATAATGAAAATAGTAAGTAAGAAGTAATTCCAATACATCGTTAAAACAATAGTTAAATGAATGATAAAATAGACTGAGTATTTATAATATTCTAAACTATCAAACCATTTCATTACAAATGACAATTAAAAACTCAAATATTTTAAAATTATTATTCTCCTTGATTTGGAGTAAAGGAATTTTAATTAAATTTCACATTCAGAGCCATGCCCAGCCTATCTGCCTCCTGGGTGCAAACATAATTTGCCTCCTTTTAAAATTAAATACCAAAACTAAACATTTCCTAATTTTTAGGTAAAAATTATTTGCAGGCTTTTGAAAAGCCAGGGTTTTATGACTTTGTTCCCCAGCTTACATTGGTCACAAAACATCATAAAAATTAATTACCCATATTCCATATGCTGACTTAGTAAATGGCCATTATGAGTTAGTAGTTCACATTACTTTCAAGCATCTTTATCATCACAATGCACATAACTTAAAATTTTATGATTTGTATAAAATATATTTTTTGCAAACAAATAAAAATGTTCCTAAAATTATATTGCAACATAAATAATCACATTAAGGAAATTGAAGCAAATAATAAAAACAGAATAACATTTAACTTTAAAATGTCTTTCATTTTGAGATACGAATTTTGAATTCTTGTAAAATATCATCAAAAGCTAGTCCATCATAAATTTCATTCTCTATGTTGATGAGAGAGAAATTGTTTAGCCTGTCTTGTCTCATCGATGAATGCAAACGTTTCTTGATAAATTTAAGATGCATGAATGATTGCTTCCCAGCAGCAATAATCACCGAAAGCATAAATTAGATGTACAAAGTTATTTTCAAATTATGAAGGACTACCATCAAATGTCTAGTAGATATGGATTCCAAAGCCTGAAGAAGATTAATCATGGCACCAGAAAATCTTTTATTGATTCCAATTCTTCAATTAAATCCACTGCACAAATATACCCTTCTCATCTTGAGTTATCTGTAATCCTCTTACCAATCTTTAATTTCACATTATAATCTTTCCTAGATAAGTCATACATATCACACAGAAAACAGCAAATAATGTTGTTGTAGTAATAGTAATGATCAGCTACGCTTCTGTTGCTGCCATTTAGAGGAAGCTGGCCATAGGACGGCGTGGCTCTGTTCACATTATTATGGCTCCAGATAATATACTGGTTTCACATGAAAATTTATATGGATATGAAAATTTCTGTTACTAACAAATCAAAACTCATCAAATTTACCTGAATAGATTTACTGGGAGACATGAGGTAACAAAGGTAAAATTCAATTGATTTCTGAAGAAGTCGAAATAACTGCTTGACTGGAAGCTCCACTGGACTTGTTCCCAAAAGAGGCAGAAGATCACACACTGCAAATTCAAAATAATCTCAGTATTCAATAATCAATAAACAAACTTCAATACATATTTCACAGCAAAACTTACCAAGCAGTTTTCTGTAGCAGTTGACCGAGTTCTGATAGTGGCTGTGTTTTTCTGCAGTCATTAAAGTGTCAACCAATTTGGGCTGATTTAACAATTGATTCAGGATAGAGAAAGGAAGTAATTAGATATACCTCAGAAGATAATAAACCATTCCTTCTCAGTGTAAGCAACCTATCCATCCACTGCATACTATTCAATATGTACTTTTTAAGTAATGCAATGTGCACCAAAGAGATGCAATGAAGCATTCATGAAAACAACTAAAATGAAACTGGGAGTTGATTGCTCTTTCCTCAATGTTTTTGTAAATGTCTTAGAAGTTGTTAATGCAAAGGGTTTGACTCATAACAAAGGGAAGTGGTACTTTTGCAAGAAGTTTTACAGCAACATAATTTTTCATGGAAGAGGGAATTTTTACAGATATATACAGTAATATTTGACGATGGAATGTATGTATTGTATTGATAATGTTTTTTCATGAGTAATAGAGGCTGTTATAGAACAATACTTTAGAATATCTATATTTACATATCATATAAATTTTGAATGTTATGAATTCTATTCATTATGTTTTTATGAGTTCCATTTACTGCAATTCAATTAAAATTTATTGTAGGCATTTTATTACCTATGCTATAAATAAATATCACCATCAATGCATTCTTATAAATTAATTTGACTATGCATTTAGATTACTTAGCAATTACATATTATATTCTAGTTTAGCTCTTTCACAACTTTTAGATATTATTACGAGATCTACTTATTTCAGATTGGTCTAACAGAAAATGCATGAGCAGTAAAATACATATATATTTTAAGAAACCATATAAATGTTCTTATGCTTCTCATTTTACACTCGAATATCACAACTTTCATTGGAGTTGATGAAGAATTGAGAAATTCTTAGAAAGGCCATTGATCACCAAAGTGCACACAACTGAATTAGATTAAATGGGATTCTTTTAGTCTCAATGTAACAAATATAAAGACAATTTATCAATTAAATTTTAATCACACAATGCTTTAGATCCACACTTCTAAGTAAAGGCTTTTTTAATGTGAAGTAATCATAATTGTATGAAATACAGGGAAGGGATCCGAGTCAATGCAGATCTTTTAAACTCACCTTCATGATACATACTGACAGAGATTCTTAGATAATTATGTTTCTAAACATTTACCAAGACTGATAGTAAGAAAATAAAGTTTAAAATTTTACTTTTTGTTATGTAATACTTCTGTCAATAACTGAATGTTGCTCTCAACTGTACAAAGAAGGAGAATGTGAGTTAAAGCCAATTTACCCCATGTTGAGCAACAGTTTGAGGAAATCTACGAAGCAACAATAAAAGAAGGCGGCAATGTTCCATTGTATCCTCACTGCGATCGGCTGACACCAATAGCAGTTGATGCTGAATGTCTGCAATAAAAGGACACAGAAATGGCTTTTATATTTCTGGTTTTAACTTTTAGGCATTGAATTTGTGACCCCTTTTAAAAGGGCTTAGATTTAAGAATCAAAACTTTGAAAGAGCAGTCTAACTGTACATTAGAGGCTCAGCCATCTGTATCTTTCAATTACCTAATTATCATTCAAAATTATGAATTGAAAGATTTGGATGTACTGCTTAACTCAAAAGCGTCATTCACTATCAGTTCATCCTGGCCATAACACACACCTTCTCACATTTTGATGCAACTTGATATATTTTATCCTTTCATGTAGTCACGAAACCATGCATATATTTTCTTCTCCATCTACTCCCATTTTTTTGTCAACAACTATTTCAAGTTTAGGTGAAACTGCAGTTTTTCCATTCCCCTGTGGAGTTTTGTACCTCCAGAGGATTACCTGTATCATATTACTTTTCACTCAATTCTTATGAAAATGTTCAGTTTTATCAGAGAAACCATGAGGATTTCATAAAAATATTAACTTATATTCTCAGAGGCATCATAAATTCCTAAAAAAATTTAGTTTCATAAGATTTAAGACATTTTCTTATGCAAAATTGCAAAGGTTAATTTTAATAGTAATATTATTACTAAAAATCGTTCCAAACCTTAATTTTCTTGGATAAATCGACGTGGAATAACTCAAAACTAATACAACAAGTTGAAAGATATTCACCTTTTTTATTTAAAAATAAAATACTAGTCAGCATATAATTAGTTTGATAAAACAGAAATTGTAATATCTGAATTGTAAAGGGCTGTTCTGCATTCATGAATTTGCCAAGATATAGGTTATCACGATTTCCCTACTTAAAAATAGCTGCTTTTAACCAGTTAATCAAGGAAGCGATAAAATAAAAAATGCATAGAACTTTACATGCATTTTACACCACTTTCTGGTTCTAAACAACTTTTTGAATGACCCACTTAACAGCATCTTAAAAAAGATGAGAGAAAACAGATATTTTTAACTCACTTAATGGTATATGAGAAAACATCTGTCTAAGGAATACAGCCTCAGCCTCTCCACTTTCTGTCCTTAGAGCCATGGTTAGGGCCTGTACTTCCTTCCAAAGCTCTTGCTCATCTTGGAACCTCTGAAAACTGAAATAATTTTGACATTATAAAGAAACATGACAGCTAATTAGTAAATTCATAATTTTAGATATCTAGCTATAAGCATCTTTTCATGTCACCAAATCTTTTTAAATAGATTCAAAATATTTAAAGTTTCAATTCACATTCTTACATGGCACTAAAGCATTTGGCGCTTTCCTTTACACTCCTAGCAGATTTTTCAATGTTGTATGCTTCAAACTGAAAACGAAAGATATCATGTTAAACCTAACATTCACGATACGGAAACAGTCTCGAATTTCCAGCTTACCTGAACACCGAAGTTGTTTGAAAACAATGTCTTGGCAGTTAGCATCCATGCTTTAGCTTCATATGGATTCGTTTTGAACGTATCTTTGGCTCGGGAGACTAAATATTCTTCATCAGATAATTTCTTCACTTGAACTGGCATTTCTCCTCTGTGACTCTGCAGTTTGTTTGCGATTATTTCTGATCAAAACAATCGTGTGAACGAGCTTCGCACCGCTTCGTGCGCTGTCTACGAGTCAGTTCAGCGGCGATATATTTGTTCAGTAGCAGCAGCGGGAATCACAAACTCAATTTCCAGCGACTTTTTACATTCAAAAGAAACGTGTTAAACCATAAAATCGCATGATATGGTCACCGTATACCAATGGCTATTGTAAAGAAGTTTTATTTAATTTGCAACCTCTAGCTACATGTTATGCATGCGTATTTTCTTGGAGGTTTGGTCTATTTTCTGGTTTCAAATTTCTAATCTGTTATCTTTATTAAATAAAGGTTGACATCATTTAACTCTTATTGACGGATCGATATAAACACTAATGAATGGCTAAAATCACGCAGGGCAACAGTAATATTAGTTAAAGATCTTGGTCAATCATCGGAAGAAATGAGTCCTAATAACAAATGATGAATGGAAGCAGTGCAACAGAATAGGTGAAAGGGAGAAAATATTAAATAAAATTCAGCAAAAATACTTGAAAACGTTAGAGGGATATAACATTTATTAAGTAATACAGAACAGTTACACTGCAATTGACGCAAGTGTAAGTCCCTGGTGCAAAGAGGAACCTTCAGAAAGTAGTTGACTTCAACTATGACAGAAGTGTTTCAGATGCTAGAACCAATCTTCCAATGGTGATGTGCTAGAATCACCTTTCAAAAGAACTAGAGAAAAAATTATCATATTGAAGGTACACATACTTTTTTAAATTTATCTTAACTGAAAGGTAATAGGTTGAAATATAATCCATGTAGGCTTTGCTTATGAATCTATTATGGCTGAAAGCAATAGGTAGAAAGGTATCTATTATTCTATTCTGGCTTAAAGGATGATACGATGAAGGATTGATAGAAATATAAAGTTTTTTTAGGAAATTTCCTAAAAAAACTTTATATTTCTATTCTACTTCCATCTCCTTTAAAGGAGATGGAAGTGTACTTTTTCCAAAATTTGTTACCAGATGACTGGTTTCAGAAGGCAATCGTCATCATAAGATGACTACAAATTTAACGATAGTACATTAATACAGAGAAAGTGAAGGAGTGGGGAAGATTTAAGGAAAGGAGTGGTAGAAACCATTAGGCAGACTATTGCAGGCAGATGGATATTTAGCCATTGGTGCAAGCAGTGTACTGATTAGCAGCAGGAAATAGATCAGAGGGAATGAATGATAAGAAAAAAGGTGTTCTATCAAAATGGTGAATTGAAGTGGGAAAGGATTTCAAATTGTTTGGGAAGGTTTAGGCAATATCATTTATAGTCAAATGTAAAGTTTTTGTTTAAAAACTCGATTATAGGCAAGAGATGTTTGGGAAAGAGAGAAGCAGGTGACTCATTAATGTGCTCATTTGCTCTTTCATAATAGCTGGATCTGGTTCGACCAATATATACCCCACTGCACTACTTGCATTCCAGCATGTAGACATGACACTTCTTAAGTGGATTAATTTTATCCTTTATTGCAATAAAATGTAGCTCTTCATAAGTATGTTGAAGAAGAATTAATGGACGTGTAGGCGGACAACGAAAGTGGGCAAAAATTCAAGAAAAGGCATGTTTAGTTGTTCCAAATCTCTGGACTTTTAACTTCAATTACTCCAACCATGACAACAGTTGGTAGTGGCTCTTCCAGAAATGTAGCAAGCAGAGATTAACCGCTACTCTCACCTTCAATTAGGATGGGAGTGAGAGGCTTGGATTATGTATATTCGGGGATTCCACAAATAGGCATTAACTTAATGGACACCTTCTTTTATTACATCATAAGGAAGGCCTCGGAATCTAGAACAGAAAGTCGAGAGTTACAACAATAGGCAGCACATCAGGAGTAACATGGATCACCTGCATCGGAACTCACTTCTGAAAGAATGGAATGTATTACTTTTAATGTTGATCGCAGATTCCTTCGGTGTTTGCTTTCGATTAATTTACCAATAAACTACTTTCAAATTTTATATCAATGACAATTAAGGCAATAATTAAGAGAAACACCCCGAAACAATCTACACACATTACCGAAAATGTTATCATCACTGAATAATAAAATAATCATGAAAAACATTAACTTCCTGTTTCATTACTTTCAATACTTAATCCCACTTACGCAACATTGCAAAGGTTAATTTTAATAGTAATATTATTACTAAAAATCCATGTGAAATATCCAAGATAAGGTTCGCAATCACTTTTTGAGATTATATATCGGGCATATTTGTGATAATGTTGGAGACAGTAGGTAAGAAAAAGTGATTGCTCCATACACCTGTTCTCTTTCCGTTAGCAAATCAGTGAATCGGAGCTTCATAATGTTGATTTTATTGTAAAAAGATGTATTCAACTTGTTTGACAATTGTAAATTCATTCAATCTGCACCATCTATAACATTATACATTAGTATATGCAACAGTTTCATCAACTGTTGCATATACCCGATGTCTCTCTTAAAATTAGGTCAGTCCTTCTAAATGGGTATCAGCTATGGAACCGTTACCCGAATCTCACACACCCTTCCCAGCGTAAGGGTGTGTGAGATTCGGTGATAACGCACATTGATAACACACATTTCAAAATTGTTATTATGTTGACGAGAATGTTTTTTCACTACTGTAATATTTATGATAATTACTCTTGTATTTTGAATGGAATTATTTGATTACGTTAACATTTACAATATGTTGGTTGAAGTAAAATTGCCCTAGTATGTATATATACTCCGTGATATATGACGTGTGTTGTTTAGTCATTTGTTTCCAAGTTCAATATTCAAGATATTCAATGAAACGAGATTTTTTAACATGCAGGTTATCTGCCAGAAAATAAGGTAATATGTGTTGATTAGAGAGGTAGGTAAAACATAGCAGCTGCCGAGCAGAGATTGGATTGTCTTCTATGCAAATACTCCTTGATTGCTACTTAAGTTATTCCTGAAGTATTTTTTTTCAGCAGAGTTCTGAGTCAATTCTTTTGTCATACATATCATGATTAATTAAATAAGGGTCAAGAGTAAAAGTTCTAAGAGCTTCCTTGGAAAAATAAAATGAAAAAAGAAAATGTTTAATAAATATCACCATATTCAACATATCTTAAGACCACATACAATAGTAATATGCATCCATATGAAACCAAATATGGACAAAAATTGTAAATAATTTCCAAATTTAAATTACCATATTTTCTTCAAATCTTAAAACCCAGAAAAAAATGCATCAAACCAAAATTAGGTCTGACCAAATATGCTTCATAATGTGGCCTAGGAAATATTTTTAATTCTCTCACTCACAAACTAAATGGTTACTAATAATTAACAGCTGAATCTCATTTTCGTACCAAGAAAAGCCCCTCTTATTCACATACCCATTGATTAAAACAAAGTTTAAAACCACAAGTTTCATTTGGATCAAACATTTCTGGAAGAATTCAAAATTGCTCTGATCACAGTTTCTTATAGCATTTTCACATCAGTATGATGTTTGTTAATGTCACTAAAACTTGAAAACTACATCAAGTTTGCAGAAACATTCCCACACCCATCAAGAGGTTTCTACGGGTTAGATGAAGACAGATGACAGGCGTTGACTTGGTGGGATACGACCGAAGAAGGTAGGAATCTCCACTTCCTCCTCTAACTTCTGGATTGTGGGAAACATTCACATCTTCCAGGGAAATGTCCTCCACTAGATGGGTAAAATCCCAAAGTTTGATGGAACAATCTAAAGAACCTAAAATGAATTTTAAACACATGCTGAATTAGATCTTTCATCCAGGGATCTGATTTAAGATTACAGGAAAATTAATCAAAAATCAATTCTAGAAACTATAAATTCTTCAAAAAGAGACTACTGTAAATAATCATAAGCTATGCAAACCTTACATTAAAAAAGTAATCCATGGTTTACATCTAATGACATAAACACGCTCACTAAATAAGATAATTTCAATTTTTCAAAAGACCATTCATCAATTAAAAAATTGTTTATTCATCCATGTTGGATGTAATGTTTAGAGGTGATGATGAAAGTGAATCCGAGGCATTGAAAACAGCTTAACATTGTTTCTCAACAACTTTAGTTGCAAGAAACCAGGATTTTTCGGTCCTTTTTATATATTTAGCATTTCTATGTAATGCTTTATTCCTTAAAATATGTGATTTGGCTTAAATTTATGGAAAGCATTATCAATTTTATTTTTAAAGATAGTACGGTGAAGTAAATATGAATTTCTCAACAATTTGTAATGTATAATGTATATTATAAGATTTACATAGATTCTGTTTATTTACAGTGGTCTATTTTCGAAGCATTTGTGATACAAAGAAATTATAGTTGGAAGAACTGATTTTCAAAGAATTTGTAAGCCCCCCCTGATTTACAGAGGGATTCCTCATTTAAACATTTTAAACAGTTTTCGGTAATGCTTCAGTTTCCATTGGTATTTATTACACTATCCTTTGTTTTAAACTGTTTTTTTGTCCCATAAAATAGCCTTTGCAATCGTTATTTTTACTTTTAAGAAAAACTGTTTTGAGAACACAAAGGAAATTTGCCTTTGATTGATTTAGAATTTCAAGATTAAAAATAGCAACCCTTTAAAAAAAAATTATTTAATGAAACCACTCACTAGGCGCTTCATAGTTGTTTGTTGGGTAATAAATAATTAGCTCCAACTACGTACAGGCTGATATTGGGAAAATTTCCAGAACTACGATCTTACCCAATAAATAAGCAATGGAGGAAAGCATGATACACATGTTTTGAATTTTCAATTGAGTCCCATTCAAGAGCAGAGGTGACGTTGAGTAAGATCGTAGCTCTGGATAGTTTCCCAATATCAGCCAGTATGTAGTTGTAGCTGATTATTTATTATCCAACAAACAAGTATGAAGTGCCAAGTCATTGATTTAATCAATTAATTTATAAAAAACGATGCAAAGTGAAACTCTCCGTCATTGAGGTTCATTTGGTTGAAATGAGGTTATTCGATTAGATATCAAGCAAGAAATGTGGTTATTGTTTTGGTGTCCATTAGTAAGTGGTAAGGGTAAATATAACAAAAGAAATCGAAAAGACTACTTAAAAGTATTACCAAACGGTTGGTAGATGGGAGAGCAATGCAGTGTATTGCTGGGTTGCCTATACTCTGATTATCAAATTTCAATTTATTATTGCAGCGAAACTAAGGCCCATTCACACGAACCCCATTTCACTTTTTCATTACTCCACTACCAGTACCAGCAGAAAAAGTTTCATCAAAATCCCCACACAAAAGTGAGAGCCTTTCCTTGCAAGACTTAAATTCATGATAGTCAGATAAACTCAAGATAATTAAAAAATTTTTTCTCTTCCTGTGTTTAAGAAAGTTAACATAATTTTAATTAAATATACAACTATCAGATATATACTAATCAGGTTTATCACCTGATGTGAGGAGTGTTCCATCTCGTGTAAAAGCCAAGGTGTGGATTGTGGATGTATGGCCAGTGAGTCTAGCAAGAAGATGGCCATGTGCCAGGTCCCATATGAGGATGAGTTTGTCAGCTCCTCCAGATGCAAGGAAACGACCATCCACAGAGAAGCACAGGGAATATATTGAAGCCTGAAAATAATGAAAATCAACACAAAATAAGCTTACAAATGAAGTTGCAGAGTTATTGTAAAATTCGACTTTGAAATGAAAGATAGAAACTTTCACAACTGAAACTTGGGTTTGGTTCCAAACTAAATTTGGGTTGCTGTTTGTTTTATTTTAAGAAGTTATTGACCAAAAATGTTGGGATTAATAAATTCATCTAAAAATGAAAATGTGCTTGGAAAATATGTGATTTAAATGTGAACATTCTGCTTCACACGAGGTGAATTATATCATACGGAGAATGAAGATACATGTGGTTTTGGTTTGTCATAACTTCTGGGACATTGAGGATAAAGAAAAACCAGCAACTCCTGATGCAAATTGGAAAAAATTAAATAACAAAGCCTGTGTCACAATGAGCATTAAGGATATACATTGATACTGATCCATACCATAAAACCATTCATAAAAAATCAATTTAAGCCTGCATTTATTTCAAGAATTATAGAGTAGAGCCATATTCCTGTATCCTACACATACATTTTCATTCACCCAAAATCAATTTTTTCATTTATCTTAAAAATATAAGATAGAGAACACCCAGTTATTAATCCTAAAATACTAATCTACGTTCCTAAAGTAATATGTTTGGTCATCCATCTAAATTAATCTGTAATCTTTCACTGGCAACTAAAAGGTCTGAAAATGTCTTACTTTATGTCCTGTCATCAATCGTACAGGATTTCCAGCAACGCAATCCCATAATCTAACAGAGCGATCGCTTGAACCAGTTGCAATGTAGTTTGAGTTAGGGTGAAACTGCACAACCTGCAAAGGGAACAAAGTGAATGATAAAGCAAATGTAAAACATCCAACTGCATCAATAAAAATTACATTAAACTAGGGAAAGGGACCAAGGAAAGATAAGATCAACAGGTTTCCCATTTAATATGCTGACAACTTAATTGCCATAATAAAATAAAAAGAACTCTTCCTTTATACTACAGTTTTTTTTAACCAACAGTTAAATGAAAGTCAGGCTCAAATGAGAACCAAATCAAAATGAATTAAAGAGAAACTGNATTTTGATTTTATATATACCATAGATGTAGTAAGTTGACATGCAAATATAAACATAAATTATCCAGATAAATAGCGGATTGTTAATTTACAGAAGTGAGAAAAGTGATATCCTTTTCTAATTCTAGTTAGTTCTCCAAATTAATGAAGTATGTACACCCAGTTATAGTATATATAGGTATAGAGAAAAATGTATATATAAATATGCAGTAAAAGCACATTTATTATGATTCTTCTTATCTCTAAAGTGTCCCATTAAAGCTTCCACAAAATTTCTTTGATCCTCTACATCCAACCAAATTAACCTGTGAGAAACCCAGCTGCCTTATACTGAATTTACTAATGCTTTTGATGTATTATCTATTATGGAGATCTAACACTGAGGAAACAAAGTTCTAACTGGTCTTACCATCCATCAGTAAGCTAATTAATTTACTTCCCAGCAGCTATTTTTAAGCTCAGCTTTGCTAAGTACAACTCAAAGAACTAAAGCCCAAAGAAAATAACCTTATTAACCTGATGCCCATAATACAAATCATCAGCTATGAGTATCATATATATAAAAAGCAAATGTTTGTTCATCCATCCGTCCCCCTATCTATCTCAGAAAGGCTTGACTTAGAGATCTGAATCAAACTGAACTGTGTTTCTACGATGCTGAAACCCCCAGGAAAACTATTCTCATCTCTGTAAAGGCCCTGGTTCAAACCCAGGAGCCCATAATACGTTTCCATAAGAGATGAACATAAAATATGTTTCCATGACTTGCAGAGATTGTTTCTTTTACAGAATCAAATTAGAAATAATGGTCTTACGAAATCAAGGAAGGAAAATGATCATAGATTCTTATTTTGGCCGTGAAATACTGATATAGATCCGAAATTTTGAGAATTTATTTGAGAAAATAGACAGAACATTCATAATTTTTTTGGAAATAAACAACCCATCCCTTTGACGACTAAGGCCATTTTGAATTTTGATTTCACGAACTACCCATATAAATAAACTGGGATAACCAGTTCTTATATTTTTCTATAAGCAATGTATGTAAAGTAGGCTTTCATGACTTGAAAACAGTAGAATATAATATATAATGGTAAGAAATATACTGAGTTGTTATGATCTTACGACTGACTATTTCTGTAAGAAAAAGAAGGTTGGAATACGGCTGTTTATGAAATAGAGGTTTCAAAAACACCCTGTAAGCCGTCTTTCCACTAGCAGAACTCACGCTCAGAGGCAAACTGTAATCCGGAGCTTCCCGTTTGTCTCTTAGTGCAAGTTCCGCATGCCGAAAGATGGTTTACAGAGTGTTTTTGAAACCTCTAAGACTATTTCTGGCTTAGGAGGACCAGATATATACAATAACAGTTATATTTTTAAACTAAATCAAGTTCCATCATGCTTGATGGGAGTGTTTACTAGTATTAGATATTTATGTTGTCTGCCTTAGTTGTTACTATGTCTCCCATGTAGGTAGAGAGACTCTTGCATTATTAATTGAAAACAAAATCAAAAATTGAGTTATCCAATTTGTAGGAAGAGTACCCTTATCCATGATGACAAAGAATAGATACACTGTATATCTTTATATTCCAAAAAAGTAATGAAAAAAGTGTGACAGGACCAGGACTCAAACCAGGAATCTTCCACTTTCTGGGTGGATGCTTTGTGCAATAAGAATCCCTCACTCCATTTCAAGAGACTTTGTGGTCAAGGGCAAAGTGTTATCAATATCATCTCCAAGGTGATATCAATAACAAACAATCTCCTGTTCTTACTTTTAGTATTCTATCCATAGTTATAACTTCTAAGCTTCTATTCATTGAATAGAAGTTTAGAAGGTTCCTGGTGTATCAATTATGCAAGTCATGGGGTACTTAATCAAATTTTTTAGTGAGACCTATCATTAACACTCAGTTTTCTCCCTATTTTTAGTGGTTTTTGTAATATCTTAGCACAATGCAAGAAAATATTATTTGCAAGATCATGTCCTGAACCCACACTGATCCAGAAAGAACCAAGAATTACTTTCTAAATGCTCCTAAAAGTAATCTGTAATTAGTTCTCTCATCACTTAACAAACTACAGAAGTGATACCAGCCTATCATTTGTATTTTTGTCCTAATGCCTCATTAAAAATTGAGTTATCCAATTTGTAGGAAGAGTACCCTTATCCATGATGACAAAGAATAGATACACTGTATAATGGTCTTGTCATCTAGTCTAATACTCTTGACTGGACATTACCTGGCCGTTTTTATTTATGCCAATTCAAACTTTTGAGCTTCTAAAAATTATTCCAAAGGAAACCTGAGCCTTGATTTGCTTCCAGATGGAAAATATTCAGTGTGAATATTTAAATTAAATCTAATATGTCCAAGCTCTACTTTGTGAAATGGCACCATACTAAAGAAGTAGGAACAAACATTGTCCACAGAATATTTGGCTGAAATTACAAAGTATTTGTTCCTACTGCTTTGGTATTGGTCAAATAGTTTATAATTGAAGGTCGGTCTTCATTTTTCTAACTATACAAGAACATCTCATCATCAAATAAATGCACTGTATACACCTGGGTACAAAATGCATAAGATGCATAGAGGTATTCTCTGGGACTGTATTCTTAAATGATCAAAATAAATACCACAGAAAATATATACCTAATACTACATACCCTGCTTTTCAAGCAAAGATAAAATGTATCTAAATAGTGGAATTGTACAGTAAACATATTTATGCATGAAAAACAAATAAGATGCTGCAAGATATGAAAAATTAAAAGCAAAAGATTTCAAGCAGTTAATGACTTCATTTAGGGTAAATATCACATAATTAAATCTAATTACAATTAATGATTTTGTTCATGAACAAAAGGGTTAAAAAGCCGTTCAATGAACAGCTTAGGTGAATTATAATTTTAATAACTCACATCAACATCTGAAAAATGCCCAGCAAATATTCTCAAAGGCTGGTGATGATCAGTACTCCATAGGCGAGCAGTTCGGTCATGTGAAGCAGAAGCAAAATAATGACCATGTGGAGAGAATTTAACATCCCAGACTGGAAACACATGCCCCCTGTGTATACATATAGAAAAATATTTCAAAACATTTATATTCTCAAATAACATACAAATATATCAAGAAAGACAACAGATATTATAGAATTTACGGTGAAAATTCTGACTTTCTGTGATCAGGATTTCAGAGGAAAATAAGTTCATCACAACAATTTACATTCTCATTATGATAAATATTTTGATTTTATATATACCATAGATGTAGTAAGTTGTTCAATTAAACATTAAAATAGTCAGATACACTCAAAGTCTCTCTAAGAATGAAATTTACAGCCTAATCAGTCAGTGGTTCTGAAATGTGAATGAGATTTCTTTTTCCTCCAAATATGACTATTTGAAGATTAATTTATTTTGAAACTTATACATTACAAATCTTATTTTCCATTGGTATCTTGCATTTTTTGAGACTGAGCATAGCATTATTGCTAAATTTTGTTCCATAGGTCCAGACTCGAGACTTGGAGGCTACATGTTTATATAAGTAATAAATGTATAATAACTTTCTCACTGTTCTACTTCTCCAATTTAACGAGCAAACTGATTACTCTTGAATGGTAATAGTAATGGGTAACTATTACTATAATAATCCTTACACCTTAATGTTCTGTAACTCTGGAAAATTGCCATTATACCATTTTGATACCAATACCAACCCTTTACTCAGAAATTTCACATAATCACATACATTTCATGCTCTACCACTCCAAGTTTGTCCTGTTCTAAAACTGCAAAACAAAATCCCTCCTCTCCTCTACAGAGGAGAAATTTGAAAGACATGACAAACCACAGAACACAGAGATTTACCTTGACAAAGTGATATAACAAGAGAAGGCTCTTGTATAAAAAAATGTTTATTAAGAGTTCTTAGATCACACCATGTTTAATCATGTGCAGAGTTTAATTCAAACTTATATCGGCAATAACACTGATGGTGGAAAAGTTATCATTCCCTGCAAACTATTTTCTACTTCACAAGAAAAAAGGGTAAATATGACTTTGCACGTAAAGGATGCATTTAGGAAAAATCTCAAAGAAAAACTTGTTTAATATCTACAAGGTGTGTCTGGAAAGTAATGCGATTTCTTTTTAATCAATATATTTATTGAAGATATCGTTACAAACGTTTAATATTCTTCAAAGTAGCTCCTTTGGGCATCCACACACTTTTTCCAGCGACTCTGGCATGCATGGTACGCATCCTGGAAGGCTTCAATGGGGACCTCGGCAAGGGCCCTTGTCACAGCATCTTGGATGACTTCAATCGGCCCCAAACAGATTCCTTTCAGGATGGTCTTAATCTTTCTGGGTCGTATTCGAAACACCATATTTCATCCCCGGTAATGACATTGTCCAAAAAATGAGGTTCAATTCCCACATATTCGAGAAGTTCAGTCGCGACCCAGTGATTCTTCTGATCGTCCGTCAACAGCTTTGGAACCAGCTTGGCACACACCTTCCTCATGTCCAATTTATCGGTCACCAGTTCGTGTACAATTGTTTTGGGAATGTTGAGAGTTTATACAATCATCTAGACACTAAACCGATGGTCAGAATTTAACAGATCGTACACACGGACCAAATTGTCCTCGGTTGTGCTGGTTGACGGCTGTCCAGCACTGGGTTCGTCCACCACCTCTTCCCTTAAACGCTTTCAACCAACTCAAAACCTGCGAATATGATAGAGCACTGCCCCCATAAGCTTGCACAATCAATTTGTGGGTCTCCGCAAGAGATTTGTTCAGTTTTGAACAAAACTTTATCACACAACGTTGCTTGAGTTACAATTTCATCATGTTTCGTGACACAGGCACTAAACGGGTGCACAGAGACAGCGATTCTGCGGCCCCAACTGCTCAGAGCAGACTGGCAAAGGCAATGCTTTGAAACTGAGAGTCCACCCAACCACTTGGAATGCTCTGTGACCACTGCCAGCACAGAAAAAACTGTATTACTTTCCAGACACACCTTGTATTTTTCCTTGATATTTTCTACTTTATCAATGCTAATTTAATCAGACATTTCATAGGATGTTTTATTTATTCTGAAATTAAAGTTATTAAACTCTGCAAAGCACGTAACATGATAAATCATACCAAAATAAGCTTTATCTCACTTTCAACAATCTGCCTCTATTGGGATTCCTCACCTGTAAGACACTAAACAAGTCCATGTTTGTAAGGACCAAAGTCTTATACTTGCATCTTCAGAGCAAGAAAGCAAAAGAGAGCGATCAGGACTAAAGGAACACCTATACACTGGGCCTCGATGTCCTAACAGAACACGAACAGTTTCAGCAGTTCGATCATCCATCATTCTCACAAGGACATCATCTGTAGCAGAAAAAAGGAAGATGATAATTTTACAATTTAAAGAGCTATGAAGTTCTTAAAATTTATATTTGATAAGTAAAACAATAGACAGTCTAGATTGTTGTCTGAAAATGGATTATTAAGAATTCAAATCAAGAATTACATTACTGCTAATCAAAAGGAAAACCTGCTAAAACTCTTCATTTTATTGACTTACAAACATTGAACATAGAGTCACAACAAAGCAAATTAAATAAACAGAAATCATAAGACTGACTAACTGGCCCCTAAATGAACAGTGTCCTGATATAAAACTGAATTTTTAAGGACACAATGATAGAGTAAATTGTAATATATGGGTTCTTACAATGTAACAGCACGCCTATATACAATGCAAATAAAGTTATTCCAAAGGTAAACATAAAAATTTGTAACCTACCAGCTTCCCTATCAATATCAGCTAACTGATCTGCACTTTTCATTGCTCTCAGTTTCTGTGGCAAGAGACTCCAAACTTTAATAACAGAATCAGCAAAACCAACTGCTAACAAACTTGTGTCTTCTGCTATTTCAGCACAAGTAACGCTGCAATTAAGCAATGAAATATTCTTGAAAAAGAGGAAAAGGTATAGGGTGACTTTGCACAGCAAAGTAAGGACTTGAAGACAGACTAAGACAAGAACCCAAATTTTCCACTTGTACGGTTAAAGTCCCTATTTAGTCAGAGTAATTTATAATAATCATCATCAGGTACACAGCACCGGAAATTTCCATATTTTTTACAAATTTTGAGGGGAGACAAAGGAGGGGTTGAGAAAGGAAATATCGTTGATGAGTTCAGAAGTCGCTGACACAATCTCAAGGACCTACAGGCTGTCCAGTTTCCTTCCTTAAGGCTACTGGTGGAGAATTCTCAAACCCCCTGCACTGTTAGGAGGTCATTGCTTCAAGTGAAAGACAAAGTGGAAGAGAAAGAGCGATTGAGGATTTACCACATATCTTGCGACGATTGTGGTGCTTGTTATTTACGACAAAGTGGGCACAGAATAAAGGTGAGGGTGGCGGAACCTGAACGGTGCTATAGGCTGGGAACTTCTCACTCTGCAGTTGTGGACCACCTTCTGGAGCACAGCCACAATAGTACCTTCACTGTGAGAGTTCTCCACCAGCAGCATAAAGGAAGGAAACTGGACAGCCTGGAGGTCATTGAGAATGTGGGGGCGACTTCAGAACTCATCAACAATATTTCCTTTCTCTATAGCGTTCCACCAAGTAAGGCTAACTCATATTGATCAGAGAGTTATTCATGTTTGTTTTCTTTTAGGATCATTGAAAAAATTAAATTTAGACTGCTAACTTTTATAAGGATGGAAGGTTGGCAGAGTTAATTCTAAAATTGCCTTTTATATTCCATTTTACAGAACAAAGGTTATGTGTAATTTACTTCTTTATGAACTGAATAAATCTTGGGGATGCAAAATGTATTGGTATTTTTTGGGTAGGAATTTTATTAGTACATCCATATATTTTTATTAAGATAGCAAGAAGAGTAAAGTATTTGTTAAATATGTGAAATTAAGTATTTGTTAAAGATGGAAATTTGAACAGGTAGAAAGATACTAATATCTTGGCACAGAGTTGTCTCAAGACTGGAGAAAGAAGTGCGAGTAAGAATAGGGATGGCAAAGGAAGCAGAATCTATGGAAAGCAGACTACAAAAGGAGAAGAAGTAAAGATTAAAATATCCAGTACTCACGCTTGAATAGTGTTAAGCAGGGTATAAAAACAAATGGATGGTAGGTTATCTGGACCAAGAGCTACTCTTTTTGATGCTTCCCTCATTGCTTTAATTTTCTCTAACTTATCAGCATCTTTCCTGTAAGACAATGTTTAAAATGGATAAACTGTAAAAAACTTTCATTAATTAAACAAATATATGCAACATACAACAAATGATATTCCTTTTTAATATGATAAAAATCATGACATTAATAGGGATTGTTAAAATAAAAAAATTTAACTTCAACTGCAATAAGTAACAAGTTATACATCTAGATCACAGGATAAACATTTACTAATACCCAGGGCAGAAATCCATAACACAATTAAAGTTATATTTTAATTTCATAATAATTTAGAGATCAATTGGCATTTTATGAATCAATGCTACTGGGAATAGAAGAAATAACCGATTTCACTCTCGCATAAGTATCTATTAACCATAAAAAGTTGTACACAAGGTTTTGAAGCTAGTTATTACTTCAGGAGAGGCTTGTAGCAATAATATTTTTAAAAGAGCTTTGACAGCTGAGGCCATCTTGCACAAATGGGCCCCTCCTAGGAACAGGACCTAAAACTGCTTTCACCTACACTGAATATTGGCTGAATATGCCCACTTGGCTATTAAGGTGGCTTGTTATCACACTGGGTCTACAGATTGGGTGATACTCAAAGATCAGATACAAAAAGAAAATATCATTACTACAAAATGTGACCTCAATCGCAACTATTAAATTGACAAAAATAACAACTTTGAAGACTATTCAAGCCAAAGGATATGTTATCAATGTATTATTTGTTATTAAATTAGTCTTTATTAATTACATTGGAAAAATAATTCTATCCCTAGCAATTCTGCCTCACCAGTTTGAACTTTACATACAAATTAGCAAACTATTGTCCAAGAGATCTACTGCAGTCTAGAAAAGCCAATAAAATAGCGGAAATTGATTTGCTAATCACTTATCACACACAACTACATGCCACTTGACTAGGCCTTGACCCTTTTAAAGATGCTACACTAAGGATTTAATATTGAGGAAATATTTATCATAAAACACCTCAGTAAAGTAAGAGAGAATGTCAATTGAATTGTAAGTAAGAAGAAATAAAGAAATCAACCAATACATAGTGTGTCAGATTTTTATTAATCGACCAGCTTTGAGGATTACTTCTCATTATTAGCCTAAATTCTATAAATGTCTATAGCACTGAGTAAAGAGAGAAACTATTGGATTCTTCTCATTAATTATACAGTCCTGAATTGCAAGTTCTCACACAGTAATACAGTTGACTTGAAAAATTGCCTAGGTCGTAAATGGGTAAGTTAGTTGAAATTACAAAATTGTACTAAAGTTTCCATATTTTACATTAGTCATCAGAGTCTCAAACCAGAAAAATAATCTGCAACCAATTAAGATTTCTATTCAATATTCTTTCTTTGGAAACTTGTCTTGATTACATAGGACCATAACTTCAAATCTAAAGTAAAAGAGTCCATCGAGTGGCATCGCTATTGGGGATAGGGCCAAGTCATCATAGGCATTGCTCTGTCTATCAACTGTTTAATTTTGCTCTTCCACACTCTTTGGGCCATCTAGCTACTAATTCATGTACCTTCCAAGTTTTTCATGATTCTGGGTCAACATGATGGCACCCACCAGAAATCAAACCTTGAACTATTTTCCCTGAAGGCAAATGCTCTACCCACTGAACTATACAGGGGCTAACAATTTCCATGTGCAGCTTTTTAAGGCCAAGTATACTAAATCCGGCTGAAAACATCTACATAAATACTCTGCAACCTTTCAGCATGTGGAAAGGGTTGTAAACTCCAAGTGTTTGAGTTACCTATTTAATTGGTTCTTGTTGTATGATGTTCATATAAGGAATGAGTTCCTAAACTGATTTGTCCTCATATCTATTTCTCTTACTTTATGTTTGCTGTTGGATTGGCCAAAGTAGGCCATATTGATGGAATGGTATATAGAAATAAAGAAATGAGGACAGACACTCATTATTTTATGCTCATTATCGGATCAGCCAAATCAAAGGAATGATATATAGAGACGAGGACAGATAAACAGAGAAAAAATTATAATAATGATGAGGTACTTACAATTCAGGCAGTGGCATCCGATCATTTGATGGTGCATTGGGGTCAGACTTGGCTTTCTTGGAGAACAGAGGATCCTTCTTGGCCTTCTTTTTCTTTGGTCTATCACCAGCTCCTCCCTCTGTACCACCACCCTCTCCCTCTTCCTCTTCTTCTACAGGAACATACTGAATGTCTGGTTCCTTCAGAAGCCCATAGTACACCTTTGCTTTATTATCTATTCAAAATAAAATATGGTACATTATGGATATAAGAAGAAAAGTATCTTGCCTGAAAATATTCCATGCAATATTTAATCAGTTTATGAATTACAGTTAAATATTTTTGGTTTCTAAATAAAAGCCAAAGAGCACCTTAGGATACACAAGACTAATACAGAATGTCCACTATTCAATCATTAAGAATTTGGTATTGGTATTGTTAAAAGTGCTTTGACAGCTTAGATCATTTTGCACGTAGGCCCCCACTGGGAATCGAACCCAGGACCGCTTTCACTGAAGTGGAACGTGTTGCCCACTTGGCTATCCGGGAACCCCCATTAAGAATTTCCCTGAGTTTTCCAGGGAAATGTTTTCATTTTTCCAAGGTGTCCCACATCAGCAAATAAGTATAAATTTGTCCAAATATTAGATATATGGTGATTATTAGTCACTTAAGGTACCAGAAATTGTGATGAACAGTTCATAAATACATTATTGTTTAGATACCAGAACCAGCTCTAGACACAGACTAGCTGGAAGGCCATAGGCCAAGGGCATGAAGGTTTGAGATCAAATAATGTTAGGTTTGTCAAAGTGAACTATTTCATCAGAAAAATTGTTTTTTCTTTTTCATATTTACATATATATTTTTAAAAAATAAACACACTATATAAAAATTTTGTTAAACCATTTTCCATCCGGAAGGAGTGCCCAAGATATAAAAAATACTGTTGTGTATTGTAAAATAATACACCTGAACAATAGTTCCAGCAGTGGCATGAATAGCATCATTTCAGATTCAATGAGAAAGTTCAGCCACAAACAGTGACGTCAACTAATGACCAAAACCTTTCAAGTAGAAAACAAATTCTTATCATGCTCCATTCACGGTGCAAAATTATTATTATGCTCTTGCCAAAACAGAAAATTAAATTCCCAAGGTAACTGCGACTCTGTATGATCCCACAATGCATATTTGCAATATTGCTTAACCTTAAATGTAGAAAGAAAGAGCACATATATGTCTTGTAAGCTTTAAATTAGTCACAACAAAACTTTCATCAAAATGTTTCTTCCTCTAAGGGAATTGTTACTAAACTAATATGCAGCCCAAAACAAATGCCACAGAATGCTCATTCCTTAGGAGTGTAAACAGATTTTTCCAGGTTACCCATCATATTCCCTGAGTTTTCCAGAAGAACAAAATCCCCTGAATTTTCCAGGTTAGCAGACACCCTGATTATAAGAAACCTCCATGTGAATCATCTTTGCATTTCCTTTTTACATAAAAATTATACTTTGGATGAAAGAAATGCACCTTCTCAACTTTACTAGCAAATACAAATTTTGAAAACTATAGACAGGATTATGTAAATTTCATTTGCTAAATTTCACACTAATGAATAACATAAGCTCTTTGATGAATAAAAAATAGCTTTAATAACAGATCAAAAGTGAAATTTTAAACGAAACGTTTGCTAGATATAAAAGGAGGCTTCTACAATTAACATTAGAGGTTTTTAAGGTAATTAACCAAAAAGGAATGATATTGTGTTGGTTTCCTTCCTAAAGAAAATCATTTCAAAAGATACCTTGTCTAGAGGCTTCTCCAACCATTCCTCCAGCAGTTGCTTGTATTTGTTGCCTATTTCTTGCCACTCCTTCATACATATCAAAGTAAAGGTGCTCTTGCACAATGTTCAGCAAAATACTGTGCTTACGCTCCTGTTGTAAATGCCTTTTCAGTAAGGACAGCGTGTCTCTTGACATTCTGATTATGAATTCACTAGACCTGAAATAATATTTTAGAGTAGTATTGCTAAAAGTGCTTCCACACCTAAGGTCATTTAACACGTGAGCCCCCCATGTGAGGGAATTGAACCCAGGACCGCTTCTTCAAAGTTTCCTACTGGGCTAACCAGGAGCCCAATTTTTTAGAATTTGGAAAGAAAATGTGAACACATTTTTAATAGCCACTGATTTTTTGTAAAATACAGGGTGTTTACAAAGTCATCATTCGATTTCAATATGCTGTATTTCAATGAAATAATAACACACAAACATAATTCAAAACGAGATACACTTAAGGTAGATTTTTTTAAGATTGTTACTAATGTTCAATGTGTCCCCTTCCGGCCGCATGGCACACATCAACACAACAGTCCTGCCACAATGAAGTTAGCATGTCTTGTGTGAACATAACAGTTTGAGGTGTGACTTGGTGGAACTCCTATTACAGAGAAAGAACTCACTTTGAAGAGTCCACAAAATGAATTATGTAATATTAGTATAATATTAGGTGGCTGATGTTAAAGTGCCGAATGTTGCATAGTAGTAACAGATTTGCACTCATGGAGCTTCAGAACGCAAAATGCCTTCTGTTGTGGGGTCGACATCTCGAATAACACTGACAGAACTGTAGCCTTATGAGCATAATAGAGGTCTCTACTGGTAACATTACAAAACTTGAGAACCTCCTTTTTCAAATGGTAGGTGATTCTTTCAAATGCCATAAACTGCTTTTGTAATCGATGAAGACTTTGTAAACACCCTGCATATTAACATATTATGGCAACTTTAATAGCTTAACATAATTTATTCTTTGCAGATTATGTATTTTTGAGATTTAGGCTCCCTTATAATAAGATGCAGCCAAGTAAACACATAATTACCATATTAATAAACTGTATTAAAAATTTTCCACAATTATTTATACAGCAATGGATTCTCTCAAGGCAAAAACATGAATTTCTAACTCACTGATAAATGCAAACTTACTTAAATGTATCTGTCAGTTCATTCCCTTTCATGTGTTCTTTTTTTGTAACACGGGAAAGGATCTTGAGATCTTCAGAGTACCATTCTTCCTGCTCTCCTCCAAACTTTTCCATGAACTGAATAGCTCTCTCCTCATGCCCATTGTAAACCAATTCCAAATACATGTGTACAAATACTGGATACAAAATAAGACCAAGTTCATGCTAAAAAAACAGGGAAAGTCCATTAATTAGCACTTCAGTCACTTTTAATTTGGATTTAGTAAGCATTAATGTCAAGCATCTAAAATACTTTAAATCAAAGAAATACTAATAAATGTCTGAAAGATGTCACTCACTTTTCCACTAGAGACAATCAAACAACCTTGTAATTAGCACATCTTTCTACTGAAAAGTCTTCCTCAGTGATTGATATTTATTTTACAACGGAATTATAAAAAGTTTTAAAAATATGGGGAATAGTCTCAATTTACCACCTTCCACTTTATTAATAACCAAGAGACAAAGAGATAGTGCTCTGAGCAACATCCTCAGAAGTTCTTCCAAAACGGTAACTTTGCAAACTTCAGAAATGAGTTGATTGTTGTGAGAAATGAAGCTATAAAAGATGTGATGTGCCTTGACCATTAATTCATTATTATATACACGATTTTCTAAAAGATACTAAATGTTGGTGTAATAAATTTTTAATCTGATGCCATTTCTTTACTTAATCAATTGACCAAAATATGTTCACTGCATTGTCTATGTGCTTTATTGGCAAAAATTTTAATGTTACTTACTAAGTTATCGAAATCTAAAGTGAAGCCAACCTATCCAAGGCATCTCCCAGTTTTATTTCTCAAGGAGACCAAGATCTCTTATAACAGAAATTGTAAAGGTAAATTTTTGATAGTGGTTCGTCAGCTCAAAAAACCATAGCTCAAACAACAATTATCGTACGTTTCTAATTCATACACCGTTATTTAGAGTAAGGAATGCGCATTTAAGATATGAAATGTCACTATCAAAGATTTACCATTGTAAATTTTACAACAATTATACTAACTCAGCAAATCCATAAGAATAGGTAATAATAACTGTTCGTTAGACAGAATGACACTAAGTCCTCCAGTATGTAGATTGAATGATCGATAAAGTTATATTACAATAAGCTGTTTTCAAATGCAGATTTAAGTTATAGTGAGCATAGAGAAGAACTTGAAAAAGAAATAAAATATGAAATACAAAGTGTTTCGATAAACATTCAAAATTATGAAGTTTTAGTCCTATAGCATATGTTTTTCGTTAAAATGATTTAAAATTCTATAAACGATGAATACTTAATAAAGATAACGAAAACAAATACTATCACATATCATTTCACTGTTGGAACATTTTCACGTCCATCATTATTTAACTAATTATAATCACGGTTATGCTCGGTGGCTTCTCGAGGTAATATGCCTACACTAAATTTAAATACGCTCCCAGAAGTAAAAATGAATATGCGAGCAACCTCATCATCGAAAGTGGACGTCTCAACTTCCAAATGAATAAAAATGATGATGCTGTAAATATTTACTCATGCCAACCTTGTACATGTCCAGCGCTCCCTCAACAAACTTTTTAAGATCCGTATAAGCCCCTTCATAAATTTCTGGATCTCCTTCACTTTTGTATGCAGACAAAACGCTGCTAACCTCAGAATCACTTTGGTTATCATCGTTTGGTTCAGGAACATCGGTGAGATTTGCTTCTTTTTTGAGGATTTCTTCAGTTGTCTAAAAATAAAGATAACTTCTCAACTCCACAAATCGCAGCGAAATGTATACGTTAATGTTCCAAAGTATTCTCTTACCTTCAATTTGTATTTTCGAAGGAATTGCAAGACTGCTATCAGGGTATTTTTGTCAGTTACATCTTTAGATACAATTTTATCTCCTACATTGTCATTATTTTGCGAAGGTACACTGGAATGGACGGTGGAAATCGTGTTTGTTACGACTCCACAAGTGATAGGTGGCCGGTCAGCCATAGTTTACAAACAATTCAGTAATAATCGAAAGGATCGAAATGGATCGAAAACACCCGGCACAAATGGGATTCATCGACTATCGATGGTATCTCGCGTATCACGATATTATTGGTGTTCTGTGGTCTCGATATCGGTCTATTTGGATGGTTCCGCTTTTTCTTTCCGTATTTATTCATTCCTCGTTTTGTATACATTTGACCATGCAGATCCTAATGTTATCTAGGTCTATCTGATACTTACTTCTTATCAGTCATATCCAAGTGCCATAAACAAGTAGGAGCATAAGCATGTTGCTATTTGCAACCTTTTGTCCTCAATTGTCGATTCGAAAAGAAGCTTCTATCCTCAGATCAGGACTGAATCACCGTATATACCGAAGCAATATCAGATTTCTGTTAAAAGTCCCCCTAATTCGTGACAAAGAAATATCCAGAATTTTTTTTTATATACCTCCTACTTAAAACCTACTATAGGTTTCTATGTGGTTTCTATGTGTGTCTTAACATATGAGCAGCCAAGCAAAGCTTACCATTACGTGTACAAGTTTTCCTATACTTGTACGTGTACAGTAATTTGGCAGCCAATGCGTTGAGGCATTTTCTGTGAAAATAATCCAGGGAAAGCAGGAATACCAAAAGAAAATCTTTAGTTACACAGATCTGGAATATATAGCTCGTATAGTAGTAGTATGTATATATATATATTCCATTGTTTTCCATGATTTACATTTGACTCAGACATTTTCGTACCTGAAATCGTAGTAATCACATAAAAGTCCATCTCTTAAATTCAGCCTTAAAGAAATTGACTCAAACATTTGACTACCACTTGGGTAATAAGCGGTAGTAATTAGGGTAATCCGAAATTGGGTTATCATGACACCCACGCTCTTAGATTTGGATAAAACTGTATATTTTATGTCTTCATGTGGTTGAGAAACCATGCTAAGTTTTCCTTCACTGTCTCAACTTTTTTTAGCAGCAATTTAAAGTTGAGGTGCAACTGCAGTTTTTCTATTCTCCAGTGGAGTCTTATACCTCCAGAGAAACAAACGTATCTTATTTATGAGCCAATTCTTATGAAAGTTTTTAGTTTTATTAAAGAAACCATGAGGATTTCAGAAAAATATGGAGTTATATTTTCAGAGATTTAAGAAAGATTCTTATGCAAAACAAGGTTGTATAAAAAATCAATTATCTACAAAAGGCAGTGTGTTAATCAAGCAAATTTTTTTCTCATTATCCTGAAAATATTTCCCACCTCTGAAAAAGTTCATGTCACTTTTTGCGCTTTCTGAAGTAAAAATGTGCATTTTACTTTTATAATAATCAATGTTAGTTCTACTTACATTTGTTTAAAAGAAAGATAAGTATCAGTTCTGATTTCAGAGTATGTTTATTGTTTCAACCATCACTTTGAATATCTATTCCACAACATAATTTCAAGTCTTCCTTGCAAATTCAACAACAAATGGTTCACATTTTTTATGACTTTTTCTGAGAATTACTGTATGTTTTTTGAGCCTTTTGTGGTAGGAGTTTCCTCATTACAAATAATATTCTTTAAAGCAACACAACAAACATCCTCTTCCTGTTTAGGCCAGTATAATGATGTTGCAGATCCAAAAGTATGCATAAATTTTATTTTTATGCCACATTGATCAACATGTTCTGTAATTACTAAACAAAAAACAGGGACTCATATATACAAGCCACATAAGAGTTAGTGCAAATCTGTGCCAAAATTACTAGACACAAATGCCATGAATTTTCAGAGGTAGTCAGAAGTCGTAAGTGTATCTCTGTACAATTGTCTATTCCCATCTCCCCTAAAATATATGTAATTACTGCCCTATTTAAAAAAGTTGATGACATAAAAGGTTATCATAGACTTAAAACAAAACATTCACCATAATATTTAAGTATGTTTTGTACTCTGAACTGTGACCTTATCTTTTAGTGTAATCTCTTATCATTATAATATAAATTTACCAAAGAGAAATTTATGAATACAATAATAACTAACTTCCTGTTGAAAAATTATCATGAATAAAAAACATAAACGTGAGCTGTTTAATGATTTCTCAAGGATTTTGCCTGCATAAATCACCATTGAGGTTGGAGGATCAACTCCAATATTGATATGAAAATGTTTATCATTGACTCAGGATAAGGTTATAATTTCATATTCATGTGTAGTAAAGATTAGCATATATAGAAATAAAATTTATCATGGATTCATCTACAATGCAACATATTCAGATATTCTATAATAGACAAAGTAAGAAAAAAGAACTTCGTAAATTTCTACACTTAGGGTTTATTGTCCGACCGGTTTCGGCTCTGAGGGGCCATCATCAGGTAAGGAGTAACAAAAAATGCAGCAAATATATAGTCAAGGAAATTTGGAGGAGAGGGGAAGGGTTTTGGAATGGGCATTCGTTGACGAGGTTTAGCACGATTGAATTTATTCTACAATAGGTTTATCCTCAGTCATATTTCCTCTTCTTCATCATTGATCTTAGTACATCTAGCCATCAATCTTCTAATATTATGAATTCCCTATTTGTTGAGGGCAGTTTTCAACTTGTTTCATCAGCAAAAACTACTTACAACTTGACATCAAAATTGTATTAAATAGAATAGAGAAACGGTCATCCTCAGTCATATTTCCTCTTCTTCATCATTGATCTTAGTACATCTAGCCATCAATCATCTCATATTATGAATTCCCTATTTTCACTTCCTCATAAAGAGGTAACTCATATTGTAAAGATATTTCATAGACCATTGGTAGAAACGACAAATGTTGACGCAAAACTGGTATTCCTGGAAAAAAGTGAATACCACTATCATTCATATCAAGTTTTATTCAAACGAGATATTTCTTAAAATTTTCGATAGAATTGTTAAGTTAATGAATGAATGAATGCATGATCCTCGCGTTCAGGACTTCCAATCGGAGCCTAACCGAAAACCTAATCTGAACCGAAGAAATTAAAATCCTTGGACCCGAACCGAAAAAGAAAACCGACATGGTGGTCGGTCTGACCCTTTTGTCATGTTGCTCATCGACTTCAAGGAAGTCATTATGAGCGGTAGAAACCCTCTAAGGCAGTTATAACCCCCGAATAAGGTTAATAGAATTGTTTGTCATTTTAGGAAGTAGTGGAGATAGGCTCTTATATTTGAAGTAATCTAACCTNAAAAAGAATAGAGGAAAGATGTATTTACTTTGTACAGTAAAGCCATGTGGCTGAATCCCAATGTTATTAAAAACCATTCCTTAGTTATTAAAAAATTATTCAGTCCATCATTGCAATACTCAAAGGAGAAATAATATATATCGGGCCCCATAGAGTCTAGTGGGTAACTTGTTTGCCTTTGGCTAAAAAGGTCCTGTAATCAATTCTTGGTGTGGGCCCACATGAACAAACTGACCTCAGCTTTCAAAGCATATTCATAAAAAGTACTACTAATATTATAAATATACACAATCATAGGGTGACATCTTTTTTAGAAATTCTCCTACTATTCTATTACTGAAATGTATAATTCCCCCTCATCATTCTTCAGGAGAATCAGTGTTTTGATCCACTCAAAGAAGGAAATAAAAATTTCTGTTAAAGAATGCATTTGATTCCATGGATGAATGCTTAAATCAAAGTAGTGTGTTGCAGAAGAAGTAATACCGATAATAAGTCAACGGCATGATGTGTGTGTATATATACACACAGACATACAAGTCCCTTCATCACATGGCCACAGTTCATTGCCTCATCGGGGCAGAGAGGTGTTAACGGAGGTTGGAAGTGATGTAAAGCACAGGTTCAACCATGCTAAGAAGCTTCAACAGTATATCTTGCTAAATAGAGTGGCATTCGTTCACCAACTGGCAGTAGGGCAGCTGGGAGAATTATTGTCCTTTAAACCCCCAATCTCAGTTACAATTTATCATGATGAGCTTCTATATGGAAATTTATCCTGATGTAAAAACACCACCCATTCGGATGTCTGGGAGGTAGTGGCATTACTGAGGTCCATCATGAAGAAAAGAACTAACAACATACGCTTTGCAACCTACAGCTTTTGCAGCTTGAAGAGTGAAGATTAACTCCTGGAACTACTAAATGAAGCAGAGAAGATAAAATGGGATATCATCAGTCTCAGTGAAGTCAAAAGAAAATTAGAAGACCTAATAACACTCAAGGATGGTTATTTATTCTATTACAGGAGTACAAAGGATGTAATACTTGAAGGTATTGGCTTCCTAATCAACAAAAAGTGGAAAAATAATGTGAAGAAAATAGAAAGTGTATCTGACAGAGTATGCAAGCTCATTCTTAAGATAAATGAGTATTACTCCGTTCAGGTCATCCAAGTTTATTCACCAATGGTTACAAGCAGTGAAGAGGAAATTGAAAATTTCTATCAGACTCTTTGCTCTGAACATGATAAGGAGGACCACTATTATAAAATCATTATGGGCGATTTTAATGCTCGTGTAAGTAAGCAAGAAGCAGATGACACAGTACTGTAGGATGAAAATATGGAATGGGGCCAAATAAATGAATGAGGTCACTGCCTGTTATAGTTTGTTGAATGTACTAATATGCACATAAAATTATAATTCAAGAAGAATCCTATGAGGAAGTGGACATGAAAAGGTCTTAATGGAGTGAAAAATGAAATAGACTACATATTGGTAAACAAACTCTACACAGTAGCTGACTGTGAAGTACTAAACAACTTCAGCACCAGAAGTGAGCAAAGAATAGTAAGATGCAGAATGAAGATTAACCTCAGAATGGAATGCAAGAAGTTGGTATTGTGCAAGAGAGATGAAGTAAGTTAAAAATTAGAAGAAAATCAGAAAGTTTTAAAGTTGGAATTAAGAGATAGGTTGTCAAGGCTTAAAGAAGAAGAACTGGAAGCCAAAGTTATGAAAGTCATGAAGGGAGCAGCTGAAGAAGTGGTAAGCTCAACAAGAAAGCCAAAAAAGACTTTGCGACAGAAAGTTCAGTGAGAACATTTGGCAAATGATGAAATGCAGAAAGGAATTGAAGAATTCAGGCACACCAAGGGATGGCATTGTATATGCCAAGCTTTGCAAGTGTATTAGAAGGGCAATTAGGAAGACATAAGGAATTTCAATTAAAGAGTTGTACAAGAGGCTATAGAAAACAGCCAGAGCATGTAGGGCAGACAATAATTAGCAATTGGAAAGAAGCAGATCCTAGCCATGCCAGAAGATGGCCCAACAACTTGTAGCAGACAAGCAATACTGGTGAGATTAGCAGAATACGTCACCAGCTTGTTCAAGAAGACAAAAAATGTTGAAGTGGAGAACCAAGAAGAGAGACAGAAGTCATGAAAACCCCCCCTCTATTCTTCCAGAAGAAGTAACAGAGGCCATCAGAAAGTTGAAGAATGGAAAGGCAAGAGGAGCAGATGGAGTTTTAGTGGAATATCTAAAACTGGGTATGACAGAGATTGATTTCCTTTTAGCATAGTTATTCACTAATTGCCTAATACAAGGGAGAATTCCCAAGGACTAGAATTATGTGAGAATCATCCTTTTGCACAACAAAGATTTAAAGATCTGTCTCCTTCCTGTTGTTTACAGAATGTTCATGAGAGTAAAAGCTGCACGCCTGAAGATGACCATGGCAGTTGTCCTGCCCAGAGATCAAGTTGGATTCCACAAAGGATTTAGCACTATGAATCACATCCTCACACTACAAGAAATCATCAGCAGAACAAATGAGTACAAGATGCCACTTGTACTCTGCTTCATAGACTGTGTGCAAGCCTTTGACTCGGTTAGTACCTCCTTCACACTGGAAGCTCTAGGGAAGTAATGGATAGATGCTGAGTATATCTAACTCTCGTGCAGTTTCTATAACAATGCAACAGCCTCTGAAATGCTGATTGAAGAAACAGGCGAATTCAAGACTGGAAAGAAAGTTTGACAAGGTGACTGCCTATCACCTACCTTATTCACAGCAGTTATGGAAGAAGTTTCTAAAACCCTAATACTGGAGAAGAAGGGTCTACGGATAAATGGGAAGTACATCAGTCACCTGCGTTTTGCAAAATGATATAGTACTCTTTGCAACCAATGCAGAAGAACTAGCTTCCAGTTTTCAAGAACTAACCTCAGTAGGACTAAAAATAGGACTCAGGATGAACTTAATGAAAACAAAGGTAATGTATAATTCTTTTGCAGGTCAAGAACTAGTAAAACTGGATGAAATGCCTTTGTATGTCTGCTCAGAGTAAATATACCTAGGACAGATGGTGACGACAGGAGAGAATAGCAGGATGAATGATGTGAACAGAGGACAGAGGAATTAAACTTGGCTGGAGTGTCATTGAAAGAAACGTGTGCATTCTTAAGTCAAAATTGCTAATTGTCTTGAAGTGGAAGGTCTTCAACCAATGCATTTTATCTGTCTTGAAATATGGAAGTGAAGCTTGTATGTTATACACAGGAATGACCCAGTGATTTCTGACTATGCCAAGAAGTACTGAATGGTGTAGGCTTGGAATCACTAAAAGAGACAGGAAACGCAACACCTGGGTTAGAAAGATAACAGGAGTGACAGACATCATAGATAAGGTAAGATCACTGAAATGGATGTGGGCAGGCAATGTTGCAAGGAGGAACAACAACAACTGATGGACATCAGCAGTTCTGAACTGGACACCAAGAGACGTTGGAGAAGAGACCAAGAAGAAGACCAAAGGACTGACGGAACAGAGACATCATCAAGTACCTTGGGGTTACATGGCAACGAGAAGCTCAGAATAGAGAGAATTGGTGAGCACTTGGGGAGGCCTACATCTGAAATCAGATTGAAAATGACTGATAATGATGATCATTTTTGATGGTTCACTGGTGATGTCATAACAGGAGCAATATGATTTGGATGAAAAATGGGTGGCAAGGTCTCTGCTATCAGTTTTCCAATTGCGATCTTGAACTCAAATGATGTGGAAGACATTGTTGTAGCATACTTGTAGGTAAATGGAATTACAAGAAGGAACCTTTACAGGTTTTACAAGAAACATTTGAATAAAAGATGGAGAAGCTTATTAAAGTGGTTGCACATGAGTGTATGTAATGATCATGTTTAGTTCTTCTTTAATTTCATTAATTCTGTTTTCTCTCCTGTGGTTACCAGTTGTTCTAGGCAGGGGCAGATTAAGACCCTAACACACCCTAATCACTTAAAAAAATTTGGTGCCCCCATATACATGTAATTCAAAATATTAGCCATAATAAACTGTAAAATAAAATTCTATTTATTGAAATTAAATAAAACTTACAGTACAATGACATATAATGTTTATTTTTGTACACTTTCACTTTATTTACACTTGAAAAATTATCTCATACTTTAAAACCTTTATTAATGTCCTCAAAACTAACTTATAAAACACATCTACTTCTATACTAGAGAGATAAGGCAACCTGCCGTGTTGCATATTTGTTCTGATTGGAGTTTAGTGAAGTCCAACTGAGAAAAAGAACTCAAAGATGAGCAATATGTGGGCGTTATCATGAAAAATATAAGAAAGCCCATGTCTACATTTAGAAACGAACACTCAGTATTGTCTTCTACAGTTATTTTGTAAAGTTCAGACTGACTGAATCTTGTTTCTACATATTTTGTTGCACTGAACTTATAGCAAATATATGAATGAAACTACTGAAGCTCAGCTGAAAAATTGAAGTCCTTTGGGTGAATAACAATCAAATTTAGAGATTCAACCTCTGTACATGACGGAAACCTGTCCACTACATTAAACTATCCGTGCACCTTGAGATTCCACTTAAGTCATATTTCAGTTTATATGGAATTATCAAGTTTATTCAATCAAATTATAATTTAAATAAAGCTGAATTAAATTTAAAATTGCTAAAAAGTAGTACTCAGTCTTCAAACTCTCCCTCCTAAGACTGTATTCATTCTACTAATAACAAGTTAAACTATTGACCGCTAGATGGAGAAAAAAGTGGTATCTGCGGTTCCTTAGGTGGGTGTAGTTGAGAAATTCCTCGCTAGTGTCGTTAACAGCGCATATTTTGAGGAAATGGAACTTTATTTTTAGGATAGGTCTTGTAAGGATTGACGACGTATTTCGTTTGAGGAAAATATTTTTCCAAACAATATGTAAAATGCATTCGCAGAACATGCATATCAATTGGAAGTTGATGATTTTTCTTTATTGACTCAAAATCCCAGTGACGTGCCGTTAAGAAAGTATCAAGAATGGGATCTTGATGATATTTCCTAAACCAAAATATAGGCTGTAAGGGTATTCTTTACGTGTCGATGCAATTATGCTTAGTGGATGCTACATCAGCGAAGTATGAGGAAACTATCCCCTTGACCTTGAATTGAGAATCCGTCACCTTGATAGGCTCGTTAAAGATACGTGGAAGATTGCGGAATAAGAGTTGGAACAATTGCCATCGTTTAATAACCTTGAAATATTTTTAAATACATTATGATTACGTGAATGAGCATTGCAACCATAAATTTTATCCTTAGTCTCTGCCGCAAAAATGTTGTGGTTATCCGCAGCGTATCAATGAAGTAGAAAAAAATCAAACCATAAAATCATTTCTTAGAATGATCTAGATCTCTCTTCTCTCTATCATACATCATTAAAATTGAAGAGGATTTCCAATTTAATATTGGGATTTAAAAACCCGTATAAACTATCTGATAATTTAAGGATGTTGTTGGCGGTAGTAGTTTTGCTTGTTAGTTTATTTATATTGATTTTTGTTAAAAGTCTTATGTTCACGTGGTTCGGACCAAAACAGAATGACGTATCGCTGACGTCGACTGAAGTTTACAAAATAGACTTTTGCTCGCCACACAGATCGAGTCTTCACTTGTTTTTGTCTGAACTCGCAATTATAACTAGGTTACGTAACTCATAGCTGATAATTGCTTAGCATAATCTAAATTTTATTAATAATACAACAGAAACATTGATACTCATATTTTAGCAAGGGTTGTTTCTTTGTATGAAAACATAAACAACACCTGATCTGTTCTTGAATTTTCTTAGATTTTCTGCAGTCATGGGATGACAGAGCAAAACAAAACTCCTCATTGGCTGAGCCCCCAGGAAAGTTAGTGCTCATTGGTTGTACGAGGAAGCGATTGATCGTGCTCATGTGACCTTTGTATAATTTCTCTCAAGTGTGAGATAAGGCCGTAAGCCCAAACATTTCATTGAATGAGGGTTTAGGTTATTTGATTGATTGTAAACTGTTGTTCATTTCAAAGAAGAAATATATTTGTGTCAATGTCGTCAGTTTAAACTGGTGGTGAACTTTTCGTATTCTCAGTGTTTTGATAACTTGCTTTCATGGTCGTGTTGTTGTTTCATCGCGGAAGTGTGGCATGCGCGGGAAATGACTAGATTCTTCCAACGCTAATATCATATTTTAAGGTAAGGGTTAATCGTAAAATTTTCATTTCTGGTCGTTTTAATAATTATGAGTTGATAATTAATGCAATTCGCTAGTCATGACATGCTGATATATGTGTGTATTTCGTGGAATAAAATCACCATTGGCTGGCTTCTTCCGCATGAGTATTGTGCAATCAAAACAAAGATGAAGGGCGAGACATGACCATATGTTTTTCTTCGACGAATTATTTCCTGCGGTTGATTTCGGAAATATCATCCATTCTTCTGGAAAATAACATGTTTAATGTGTGTTAATGTATAATAAGCGTGTTATTAGCGTTTAATTATTTCATTTGATATGACTAATTTTTGATGAGCTAACGCCTTATTGGATTGCAACAGCTCGAGTTAATTTTACCCAAATTTAATTGTCAGTGATTTTTAACGTTTCGTATTTATCCTGTATGTATGTTTCAGGTGGTGAGTGGAATAAGAGGCTGCGTTGGTTGATCAATTTTGCCGTCAACAATGGCTGAGCCAGCCTACTCAGGTGACTTTTTCCTGGATACACACGCGATCAAACAAGAGCCCCAAGGAATGGATATCAACGTCACGGGAGTTCCCATTCCCAAACGCTCTTCCATGCAAAGGGCAATGGATTTGTCTGAACTTCGTGAATATGGCTTGGAGTTAGAAGACACGTGTACATCGGGAAACTTGTCTTTTAACATGCCTAGCTTTTATCAAATGGTAGGACAGTCAGCCTGGGGTTCTCGAATGGACACAGAGTTAGACTCTGACAATAGGATCACGGAGGAGACGTTTAAAATGGATGAGGAAGACATATTCCAGGTGGATAAGGCTGATCTGATTCAAGGTCCAACCTTGGCCGAGCTGAATGCTAACGACGAGACTCTTCTCGAAGATTTGAGTTTCGATGACCTCCTCCTTCCAGACGAGAGTGCAATTTTCGCAGGTATCCCCGGAAAACAAATATCCTCCAGCGTTCATGTTGGGGGTTCCTCGCAAGAGTCCCTCTCTGGAACGTCCTCCATATCCACCTCTGCTCCAGGTCCCTTCTTCACCCAATCTTCCTTCTTGCCAGGAGGTGCTGGATTCTACAGGGACACCTTCGCCGTGTCGTCGAGTGTCCCATCTGGTTCTCTCTCTACGGATCAGCTAACGAGGAATGGTCTGTCCTCCTCGATTCCCGTCTCATCACCTCTGAGCATCGTCACCCCGTCGACTTCTTCGGGAAACTTCCTGGAAGCGACGTCTCCCCTCGTGGAGCATGGTTCCTCAGGTTCTCTGGGACCTGCTACGCCCCCTCCGACCCCTCAGACCCCCTCCCCCGTGCCCTCCGTCGGCAACTCGTGGAATTCGGCACACCACAGGCATAGCACACTTCACGAGCTATTGTTGAAGAAAGAGACTGCCGCTTTTGCCTCTTCCTCTGACGCTAATATCGTTGGAAAGTCTGTCCCAAGTCAACCCTCCTCTACCGTTACCAGTGAGACATCACCGACCCCCTCGGCACCCGTGTCCCGCCTCTCCTCCTCGGCTCCCACCCACTTGGGACTGGAGCAGATTTGGCAGCGAAGGGAGCCAAGGCAGCATCTCCTCTCCACTGGATCTCTTGCTGAGGCTGGATCTACCTCGTCTTTGTCTACTGGTGCGTTCGAAAATTGTCATCTATTTCACATGTCTCCATGAGAATACTAATTTTCCTTTTCACACTGCTCATTCACGTCTCGCAATCAGTAATTTTAAAGAAAGTTTGATTTACGTCTGATTAGAATTTGAGTCTGATTTTAAAATTATTTTTGTTTACGAGTCATTTTAAATTGTGCAATCATTCACAATATGTATGATATGTTTTTTTCCCTCTATTAATTTAGGTTTTCAGATATTTGAAAACCATTAATAATCCAAAAGGAAAGAAAGGTTGGATATTTTGGTTAATCTTCAAATTAATTCCTGCTACTGCTATGTATTAATTATAAATTTAGGCCCACAGTTTATCATCATGAACGAAGGCTCTCATTACCTAACAAATATTAGATGTTATGTCAGGGTGTAGGGTGTTACGTGGCACATTTTGTAGTGGTTCTCTTACCAGTCATTAGGTATTTTCTAGGTCACAGTTGTTGATATTAGTCATTGTAAAGATAGAAAAAACGTAAAGTATTACTGTCATACTCCATATTTCTCTTTTCATTACATTTATTTGAATGTTTATTTTGTTATTTATTTTTATTCAGTTCTATCAAAAGTCTTTTTTATTGTCATTATTTATAATTGCAGTTGACTTCATTGGTTGTGTTTTTTACCTTTCATATTTACCATCAGGTGGTGTTCTCAGTCCTGAATCCCACGAATTTTCCCATGATGAAGGTTTTGATTCCGAGGATGACAGTGACCATTATGAAGACTTTTCATCAGATGCTGGTAAAAGTTTACATATCCCTAATGTGCGTTGTAATTAACTGTCAGTGACATTCAGGCGCTGAATTAAAAGCTAACCTCAGTCTAAATTTCAAGTTTTATTGCTATACTACTTTTACATTTTCTTTGGTTAGTAAAGAAGCTCCTTTAAATTAGTTTAAAATTACTTATGTTATTTTTGTTAACATATGCACTTTGTTCTGCAGTTGTCTCAATGTAAATTTCATTGGCAGATTCTGATGATGATGGTGAAGATGGTAATTATACCCATATAAGGGATCCCTCAAAAGTTGGTGGTGGTGGTTCCAAGAAAGAGAGGTACTTTTGGCAGTACAATGTGCAGGCTAAAGGACCGAAAGGCCAAAGATTAGTCTTGAAAACAAAACTTGAGGACCCTCATGTCCTGAATGAAGTAACTGATCCAGTCTTCAGCCCACATTGCTCTGTCCGTGGAATTAAACACAGGTATGATATTCCAGTAATTCGCAAAATATATCAGTTTTCTGGTTTAAATCAATGTTATCTATGAAGAATTTGTTGATATATTTGCTTCAATTAACTAAGCAGGGTTTCTATGGTGTTATGTTTTTATGTTATTTTTCAAACATTTCTTTTGCAGTCTTTATTTTAACTTTAATTGCCTGAATAGGTGTTTCCTTGTTGAATATTTCAATATTTAGAATAAACATTTTGAATTTTGAGAGATGATGGCTTTCAGAAATGTGTCAAGTTATAGACAATTTTTGTGGAAGTATTAGATTGAGATTATATTTTAGCTTGTAAGAAATAAGGAGAAGCCATTTTATTTCATCTGCAATCCCTGCTAATTGTGCTATCTTGTGGATGATGTAGTAGATTCTTCAATTCCAAAATTAGTCCACTGTGGTAATCTTCTTTAAGTACTTGATGGAAGTGAAGGATTTTTAAATGAATTACTACTGTGTTGGATAGGAATCATTGATAAAAGTAAGCAATATTTTCTGATTTGTTGTATAAATCTTTTAACTTCCTCAAGGTTGATTAAACCAAATTTGATCACTCTTGATTATTCGTAAATTATTCAGATATTGTGCAATTTTTATTTTGCAACTTTTTTGTTGATAAATTTTTTAATACCTACATTCCCCATGCTTTCAATAATTTTGCTTTACAAATTATTCGAGGCTAACAAAATTATACAAACCAGTGTTTGAATATTTTGAACAATTTGTTTTAGTGAAATCCCTCTAAATTAGGTATCAGAGTAATTTGTATGAGTATAAATTAACATAATTATTGAGTTTTATGAGTATCAAAAATGTCATTATTGAAATGTAAACAAATTGTTTTTTTTTCACCATGTTGCTTGCGGTTATACTTGTGATTATGTTTGAAAAGATGAAGTCTAATTTGTTCAGATGAATCTTGTTTTATTTATTTTGTACATATATTGTCATAGCCTTATCTAAATGCTTATTGATAGATGTTTTAACTTGATAATATCTAAAGAAATGATTACTTGTCAATAATATCAAATTATTTATATCTTTCATTTCACCTTGAATGTATTTCCAAACTGTAATTACACTAAAAATGACTGTCTTTTTCATGAGATACCAGCCTCTAAAGATATATATTACTTAATAATTATGACATTCATCTGTAATTTTGATGCATTTTCAGTGGCAAAGCAAGGAAAGGCGATGGAAATGACCTTACTCCAAATCCACGTAAGTTGTATAGCATTGGGAAGGAGTTGGATAAGTTAGGCAGGATTATTAATGATATGGCTCCTGTCAGTGAACTTCCAATCAACGTAAGACCCAAGTCAAGGAAAGAGAAGAACAAACTCGCCTCAAGGTTAGCATGTGTTTCTCATTGCAATTCAGTTCTCAGTTCAATTCTTCTCATAGCATTTTGTTAGAATAAGATAGCAAAATAGTTTGATTTTATAGCTGCTTTTTTTACTACTTCTCCATTAACTAGGCATCAGAAGTAGATTATGTGAATTTTCTTTTATTAATGAATTCTTCACACTTAGATCACACAGTTTGCTTTTCTTTATCATTCTGCTTCATTTGGTATTTCGAGCTATTTTTATGAAATACAAAGACATCATTATACTTGGGTACTTCTTCCATTAACAAAGGACAATTTAATGTATTATTTTACTCATGTAATTGTTTCTGTCCAACAGGGCTTGCAGGCTTAAAAAAAAAGCACAGCATGAAGCGAATAAGCTGAAACTGTATGGGTTGGAGCAAGAACACAGTAAGCCACCAATTTCATTTTTGTGATCTTTAAACTATCTTTAAGAACAACCTAGGTGAGGGTTACTTTCTCAGTTGTGAAAGGTTATTATTTTCTAGCTTATTGCTTCAGGAAGCACTTTCATTTGTTAAGCTTTTCTAATGTCTATAAAATTTCCCTTTATCCCATCGTTTCTTCATTTTTTTCTATTTCACAATTGGGATGTTTTTGTAATTTTTTAATAGCACATTTAGGAGAATTATATACTTCTTTCTGTGTGTCTGATGGCACTGTTTTAATCAACACAGGTTTTTCATTATTATTTTAAATGCTGTTCTCCTCTTCAGTAATTTAAAATGTCCTCTAGATATCTTATTTCATAATTTTTTAAGAAGAGAGTGGTATGAAACAATGAGAGAAGCAAAAATGGTTGATGATTAATTAGTTGATGGCTTGGTGATTGATGGTTGAGGGGAAATAACTGTTATCTCAAGTGCAAGAAGTGAGTCAATGTGTTACTTGCGGAAGTGTGTTATTAAGCTCTTGGTGTCTTATATTATCCAAGATTAGAATATGCTTTCAAATTAATTTTAAATATGGGGCTTATTTTTTGAGATATTATATTCTTCAGTTGGATTTTGATTCAAAATTAAAGTTTTTTCCTTTTATACAAAGTTTTCTATTTCTGTTGATTTGAATTCTTACTATTTGTAAAACATGAGTTGTTTAGATTATCCTGAACTTTGAGTAATTATATTTCTGTGGAATTCTAAAGGAAATATTAGGAATCACTTGTTTAGAGTGCTATTAATTCTGATAATCCCAAAATTGTTTTGCTATGAAACATACTTCTAAAATGTGACTTCAGCAAACATCACCCGAAATGACCCTGGGTTTGATACTAGTTATTCAAATTTCCCTCTTTTAAAATACATGGTGGGTTTTAAATATTTTTTCTGGTATTTACTGAGAAGCATTTTAGGTGTAAGTCAGTATGTGTTTAGAGATTGAAGCTATGTTTCATATTAAAATTTGACCCCCCCCCCCCCAAATAGATTCGTGGTTTGATGACAGGGAAGGTTAAATATTCCTCTGAATGAAATGTACAGGAAACTCAGATTCTATTTTGAGGTACTTTCTAGTATGATGTCGCCTTATAACTTAAGGGATAGCTACTGGAGGAGCTTCTGAAGTGTATTTTAAATGGAAATCTACAGCAAATATCTTGGGTCTCTGCTAGGTTAGTTCAAATTTTGCTCATTAAAATACAAGGATGGGGTTTAAATTTTTTTTATCATTCCCAGAAAAATAGATACCTATGACTAGGTTGGTCGATAGGTTTAGTGGTGACGTTTATTATTTTAGGTAGACTACTTCCCTATTGGTACTTGGTTGATGCCAGAGTATGTCAAGTTTTTTTCACTGATGAATCTATTGAAAACACTGCATTAATTTTTCCATTACTTCTGGAATTTATTTCCACAAGAAATATTGTATTATTTCAGTATTATTAGATAATAATACTCTTATGAATGGTCCTTGGTTTGTTTCTAGAAATTTAGATTCTCAACTAGGTTCTTTAAGAGAAATTGAACCTGTCCTTACGCTGGAACTTTCATATATATATAAAGTTCATAATCTTAGTAGCTTGCAGCATACAAACAATTTTTACTCATATAACAATTATATATAGAAGCTTCTCTAGATGTATAGTTTTATAGGACACCAACTCAAAGACTAAATGAAACGAGTCACTGACTTAGCGATTTGTTTTGCATGAAGACCCCAACTATCACTCTAGAGATGAAATGAGCAATTGACCCTAGATATCATAGGTTCAAACCTAGAAGGCCCATAAAGGTACTTTTTCGATTAAACACATTTCGCAGATTTTTGAAAATTTGATTTGGTTTCCGTTAAGATAGAAAGTTGAATTTCATGATAGCGTAAGAATTTTTGTTCTTTATTGCACAATGCAAAGACTTGTCCCCGAGTGGCCTTAGGCTTGATGCTCAGCTGGTTCAAATTTCACCCATTTAAAATATACTTTTAATAATATTAACACTTTTAATAAGTACTAGGCTTTAATTGGTTTTTTAATAACATTTTCACGGCATTTACTGAAAAGCTAGCTTGATCTAATTCAGCATGTGATAGGATTCATAACTATATTTTAATTCAAGGTTTACAATTTCCAAATTGGTCCATGCTTCGATGCGAGTAAATATTCCTTCTTATGAAATGTACAGGAAACTCAAATACTATTTTAAGGCACAAACATCCTGATGTGATGTTGCCTTGAAACGTAAGAGATAGTTACAAAATAGAAATGGACATCTTCCGCAATTATCCTGGGTTCAATGCTAACATGGTTCAAATTTTGTCTCTGAAATGATCATTGGGAAATCGGTAATCCGGAGCTTCCTGTTTCTCTCTGAGCGCAAGTTCCGCTGAAAGACGGCTTACAGAGTGATTTTAAACCTCTTAATTCATATTCAAGGTTGAACACTTCCGGATTGGTTTGATGTCAGGGCAGGTTAAATTTTCCTCCACATGAAATGTACAGTAAAACCTTAAAAGAAAAACACTCGATATAGAGGACTTAATTTTTAAGTAGTTTATGAGTGGGGTTTCCATATGAGCTTGCCTCTGGTGTTCCCACACTCCTTTGGCTAAGCATTCTTTCGACTTGGCAGATGCAAGGCCATCAACATTATTGTATCTGCACTCCTAGCAAAGGGTAGGATTGCCTTTCTTGCACCAATTCTATGGTCAGTCCTAACTTTACAAAATCTATAGTGTGAGATCCTTGAGAAGATATGATGTTTTCATAGAATAAGGTAAAGCACCCTCAGAAGAAAAGAGAAATTTGATTGAAGTGGCTTGTGAGGAAAAAAAGAAGTTGCTGCTCATTTTAAATGCGAGAAGACAAATTTACACCGTAATTAAGGGAAAGGATAACATTCTTGAGAAATACTTGTGAAGCAGCAATATCGCATTTTATATGAGTGGGTTTCAGCAGCAAGAGGAAAGAACTTTCTAATTTCTTGTCCGTTTTGCAAGAAAAAGTTAAGGAAGTGGCAGAGATACTTAAGATAGAATACGATAGATTGTTTTTCAAATGGATGGTTGCAAAGTTTTAGGAAAAGTCATGGGATCACATTTAAAGTCTCATGTGGGAAGCAAATGATATCGACCAAAATACGAAGGAAAGTTGGTAGAAAAAGTTGAAAGAAATAGTTTGCCATTACAACCCAAAGAATGTTGAAAAATACTGATGAAACAGCTTTATTTGTCTAAGCTCTGCCTAATAAAACATTGTGAATGAAAAAAAAAATGTTTTGGAGGTCACTACTCAAAAGAAAGATTGACTAAATTTTACTCACATTTGCTGATGGAAAATATCATCACAGGTGTTCTGTTAGTTGATGAAACTTAGGGAGAAAATGACATTCATGAATAAGCTGTGAAGTTGTCACTATCTTTTAACCATATGGGGAGGCTAATTAAAATAATGAAACAGTTAAAATTAGACATTTTCTTAAAGCAAATTTGATCAACACTATACATTTTTATAATAAATATGGAATTTTCTTAAGATTTTATTTCTTTTGTTCCTTTTATATTGTTTTGTATAATTTACAAGTTTATTTTAGCACCACTTACCATTTTAATTTATTCAGCCCGGTGGCCACTTGTTTTTAAAAGAAATTTGTTTCTAATAAATTTACCATATACATTGCATTATCTTTATATTTATTTGTGTGTTTCCCATTACTTGAAGCAGCCATTCTTAATACATAAATGCACTTTATGCTGACCTACCTTAGGTAGAAAATCTGCGTAAGCTGGAAAAATTTTCTTGGTCCCTTAGGGTTCTAACTTAGACAGGTTTTACTGTGTAAGAAACTTAGATACTATTTTCAGGGTTTTCCTGGTATGATGTCGCCTTGAAGCCTAAATGATAGTCATTGGAGGAGCCTCTAAAGTGTAAATTAAATGGACATCAACCCCAATTATCCTGGATGCAGAACTGAAAGAGTAAAAGTCTGCCGTAGACTGAAATCACGGGAAACACGGGACCCCCACTTTCCAGGCAGGTGCTCTGACCTCTAAGCTACCATGACAGATGGGATATTCTGTGCTATGGAGATATGGATTCCCAGCTACGGCAGACTTTCTCTTTTTCATTTCTGCATCTAAATTCAAGCATGTGAACCATACATTTTTCATTCCCTACCAATTATTATGGGATGTAAGTATGGTTCAAATTTTACCAGGTTAAATTACACGTTGAGGAATTATAGATTGTTGTTGCAGTTGATTTTCTATTAACTTTTTAGTCACTTTCTTATATTTACTTGTGATATTCCCATGAAATGCATCTAAGGACAGAAAAAAATGAAAAAGCCAAAATTACCATATACCATGTTGGTGGTTTGTGTTAATGATATGAACTTATAATTACAGGGAAACTGATTCAAGGTATAGCACAGATGAAGCAAATTTTGGCTGCTAGGTATACTTCAAGTGTGCCACAAAACTCTGAGGAAATGCAGAAGCACATTGAAAAAGTCTCCAAAGGAGCTATGAGTAAGTCTAATGGCACTTTTGTGGCATTCTTTTAGAATTCTTGTTCTTGTATTGCTACATGTTTGAAGAGTAGGTTTGAGATCTTTCATATTTTGCAGATGGTTTGATAGTCCAATAGAATTTGAGATATATTTTAGATTGCTTTTGTATTAAAAAGAAACATATTGAACCCTTATTTACCTTGACACTTAGCTTCTTTTTGTGGATTTTTTCTGACTCATCTTTTAGAATAATGCTTTCCATTTCCAGTCTATTTTGTCATCATTGAATATTTTAATATAAAAACTTGTATAATAATATTATCATTAAATTAACCCCCCATTAATTACTTTAAATCTTATTAAATGTAATACTAATTCAGAAAAGTAATCTTTTACTGGTTGTTATATTTGAGTAGATTTTAATGGTCAATGTTAATATATTTTCTTGAAAAGTCAAATTTCACAATGAAATTGTATGAATCATGTGCAAACATGTATTTTTTGGTGGTGTATTTCAATTTTGCATCATTTTCATAAGATATATACATTGCCATGCATGTCTATGTATGATTCAGATGCTAGGCATAGGTACAAATGACTCCAATGTGTGCCAACAGATGGCAAAGATGGTTAGATGCATTTTGCAAATTAGGTAAATTATTTTTTTTTAATTAGTAAATACATTTCAAATGGTCCTGCAGATGGTCATGGAGATTTGTGATTTTTATTAGAACTGTCAAGCTTTACATTTTTAAAAGTCATCACACTAATTGCTATTTGATTATTTCCTTTATTTATTACATCCGGGCTACTCTGCCCGTATTTTAGCTGGATTTTTTTACACGGTTGATAATAATGTGCCACCTGATATTGCTTGGAATAATTTTCTTAATTTTTCCATAATTTTTTTGAGTTATGTTTTTTACTTAATGTACATTTTACATGTTTGTTGAAAGGAAGGAAAGTCATAATTTTAATGTCTAAATGGAGCTAAGTTTAACTAATATCAAAAAGGTAAACATTTTCTTCTGTGTAATATTTGTAGGTACAGAAATTTTCATCCTGTGATATTGTCTTACTTTTTTTATGGAAAGATATTTTCTTGAGTTTAAATTAGGATAAATTATAAGAAAAACAAGAAAATAGCAAATTTCTAATGACAGAAACAAAGGCTTTAATTATATTTGTTAATTTCATCGGTCATTTTGTTTGTTATTTAATGTAGGCCTCCCTTAACTAAGTATTTTTCAATTCTCTCCCTATTGTGAGGTTTTCATTGCTACATTCCCCAAGTACTTCATGACCCCTTTTTGCTGGGTTAACCTGATGTCTCTTCTTTTACTCTTCACATCTCTTGGTGTCCTGTTGAGAACTGCTGATGTCCAATGGTTGTCTTCTCCTCACACCACATGACTGTCCACATTCATGCCAGAGAACTTATTTTATTTATAATACCTATCACTCCTATCATCATCCAGTTTTTGTATTTTCTACTCGTAATTCCTGGCAAACCTCTTTGGGTTTAATGGAACTGCGTTTAATACCTAAGTCTCCTTCATTTTTAATTTTATCTGACGAAATTAAAAATTACATTTAGAGAACTTTGTGTTAGAATGGTGTTGTATCATGCAACTTACCATTTTATTATTTTATTTCTCTCATTATATTTCAACCATCTTACTGACAACCACCATCAGGTGGCTTATGAAAGATTTGCCATAGCTTTGGAGGGCAGAGAACTGCTTTAGAATACAAACATCTGTTTTTCTTGTGGAAAACGTCTTTTTAGATAACAAGATTAGTTTTCTTTGGGAGATAAGGGATGTGTTCTAAAAGCCAACTATTTCTCATAGTCGTTGTCATCTGAGGGTGAAAAAAGTAGGCCAATATATTTTCCTAAATTCCTCCAACTATAATTCTTAAAGCATGGCATTGTAAAAATAGTATTGTTTAAATGTGTTAATGAAAAAATTCTTCTCACTTTGCAAATAAAGATTGCCATTTATATTAGTTTAATTGCCAATTCTTACAATAATTTCACTGTAAAAATAATTGAAAAGACTAAGCAATTAGAATCATGTTCTTTGATATTTTCCCATGAATTAGAAATAGTAGTTGAAAAATTTTTAGAACTATGCTATGCTGCATTAAAAAATTACTTGTGTCATCAATTTTATAACAAATTATTATCTATTACTTTCATACAATATACTTAGCCCATTTATTGGATATGGTAAATTTTGTATCTTAACTGAGTTTTAATGCTTATTAAACTATATCATTGCCTCTTTCCTCTGAATTCTAGCCTTAGTCTAAATTGCAGTTCAGTGATTAAAATTAAATCCAAAACCTCGTTTAGGTCATCAATGATGACATGTATCCACTATTTTTTTATGTGATCCATGGTGTATTAACTCTCCATTAGTATTTCTTAAGATCGTGCCGCAGACTATTAAATAAATGTACTTGTTGAAGTAATATCTGCAGCCTTTCACTATAATTTATCACAGAATATATTAGAATCTTTGTGTCATATCTTCATAGCCTCTTCAAAATTTCATCTAAAGGAAGAATTATATCTACCACTATTTTAGGATTCTGAATTGGTACTTTTTGCAGTGTTAGTGGTACAGAGTTTTGGGGATAAAGACACTCTCACTAGGTGAATCAAAACAGTTTCTATAGAATCTATATCCATAAACATTAAACGGTTCTGTGTTATAAGAGACTGTATTTCAGGGCATTTAACTAAATGTTTTAATTATTTTAGGCAAAATTTTGGCCATAAAAGTTGTGAATCATTCTGTTATGTGAAATGTTCAAGAACTCACCTATAGGCACTGATATTTTGATGAATATGAAGATAAAGAATCTTATTAGAATACTACACAATCATTTCTTCCAAAAATTAGCTTCAACTGCTTCTACACTGCAAGGAATTTGAATGTTTCCCCAAAAATTGATAACTATTCTATCCATTATGAATTTTTCAAGTTGATGCTCTGACTTCTTTCAACGACTCCAGTTTACAATAAATGACACACAGTATCATGTAAAATAGTCTTTTGCAAATCACTTTGCAAAATTACCTTACTCAAAAAACTATTTTTGGCATCACAACTTTTTTTTTGTTCTGGCCAACCAAGTAAAGACACAATTTTTGAAGTAGCAAATTTTCAATCAGAACAACGGCTTAATGACTAGTGGTAAAGGCTCTAATATTGACTCTTATAAGATTTGATGAACTTACACCAAAATCACAAGCTAAAATTGAAGAATCACTGCACACTATTTATACACAACATGGAAACTTCTTTGCAGAAACCGTTGTGAGGCTGAATTGTGTTTGCTAATTTTAGACTTCCTCCTCGAGTGAAACTCAAAATAAGCTATCTCCCAGGATACTTTAGCAGTTAATAGTCTTCTCCATAAGACTTCCTCTTCTGTAAATGCAAATTTTACTTTATTTAAACAGATGGCAAGCAAGAGCAAATTAATCCTCTTATACCTTTTGATACATCTAATCAGAAAACACAATTTACCAGGCTAATCTAAGGGTGTGCTCTGCACATATAGCACTTATAGAAATTTGCCGCGTTTGTTCTTTTATACCTTTTAATTTACATTAGATTAAGCTAAATTTATGAAAAATCAATTTTGATCAAAATATTACATCATATGAGTGAAAATGTCAAGCATTCATTTAGTTAGTTTAAAGTTGTAATTATACATGTTTAATAATGCTTTCTCTGTTTACATTTGATTAAAGTGACATTCTTGGGAACTGAATAATAGTTCAGTTTTCACTCTGGCAAAAATAGTTTTTCTTTTTTTGTTTGATACCTTCAGCAGTTGGTTCAATGGGTTAACTATCTGAAGTGTGAGATTATTCAATTTTTCAGTAGCATGTACTCCTTCCTTCCATTCCTTACTGATTGTTTAATTTAAACAGTGTTATTCGAAAATTGTTAAAGTTTTTATGCAGTAATTATAATAATTACTTTTTTGCAGGGATTAAAATAGCTGGTCATACCACTGAATTTGTGAACAAAGTTCTGGAGAAAGTGAAGAGTGGATTGCCAAGTGGAGGTCTGGATGAGATCTGAGTCAAGTCTTATGGCTGACACATAAGAATAAGATAAATCAGGGTTGTTACTCTTAAAACTTCAGGGCAACTGCGTACAAGCTTTTTCTAATGTCATGCTTACTATTTGTACCATGCAGTTTAAGCAGTTAAGCATTTGTTAATTATGCTGAGCCTTGAGTATAATGATAAAGGCTTAGCAATTTTGTCTGTCTCATCGGAAAGCTGGTTCTTTTTATTTGTGTTGGACATAATTTCTGTTGTCAGTGCGGGCACTGCCAAGTGATGATTATTGAATTTTGTTATGTATCCAAAGTCATGAGTCTCTGCCAAACTTTATCTGAGTTGGATTTGAAGGTATGTTACTCAGCATTTTTGAAGTTTTCTTGCTGAACTATCCCTTTGCAAGCTATGTTTTTAAATACTAGTACTTGCATCTTTTTCAATGTTACTTCTTGTAGTTTTTATCAAAAATGTGCAGGTTGATATCAGATTGTTTTATATCTAAATGTATGATAAGGAATATTTATGATTACCATTATATGTAAGTAAGTTACTACACATTTCATAGCACTTTCTTGCTTTTGATTTTAAATCCGAGGTTCATATTCTGTTTCAATATATAATGTAAGGAAGCCTTGAGCATTAAAGTAGCATTTACATTGTGTTCTAAGTAGCTCACAAGAGATCATTGAAAATGATTTAATATGTTACATATTTATAGAGATTTATAATGCATTACGCTACCTATATGGATCTGCTCTTTTAATGTAAGTTTTGAGGAGATTTCTTCTTTCACATTTTGTGCTTTGATTTTCATTAATCTGAAACAGTTACTGATCTATAGTTCCTAAAAGCAATTAAGATACCATGTATCTAGACTACACTGTAAATCATCTTTATGAAAGTAATGTACTTAGACAAGTTCCCAGAGTTGTATTTTGTTATTTTATGGATATGTATTGACACATTTAATGTGCCTGTTAGTGTTATATATGTTGTGTAATAATTGAAGCTACAAGTTGATTTTCAGTATTTTGACGTGGACGTAAGCACATCTGGAGTAATTTTTTGATTATGTCTTTAGTTACAATGAGAGATACATTGCTTAGCCTATTCAGTATATAGATAACTAGATATGATTGCGATATAATAAATAGCCTTGTGTAGTGTATCAGGGCCTTTTAATAACGCCACTGCACTTGATCTTTTAAATTTCAAACACCTACATATAATTACATAATGGATGATAATGGTTTATATGAAAACTGGAAAATTCAATATAAAAGTTACCATAAAACTGTATGTTATATATATTATTGACCTTTGAGTAGCTCTTAAAATAACTGTGCTCACAATTATGTAAAAATCTCTTAATCACAAGTCCTTTGTGCTTTCAGTACCTGCCTGTGAATGTGGTTTTTTTACTATGTTATCCACAATTCACCAACACATTTAAAGGAAAGAATTAATTGGAGAGTTTCTAATCAGTGGGAATTATACGGCTGTGCATTGTTATCAAAGTTAACGTAGTATCCTGCATGCTTTCATGTAATCATTGTTGATTCTTGTTTTAAAACATTAAAACTATAGAATAAAGTCACAAGCATTAAATGACAATGAGAAAATTATGTGAATGAACAATTGAGATTCAGTGACTATAAATGTTTAATTTGCAACCCGCAAGGGACCTTGTCTTGATAAGCTGTAATTCAGATTGGATTTTCTTCCCATGATGATAATTGTCATATTTAATGATTATTACTGAATATGTTTGTGATATGTAGCTTTAAGAATATATATTTTTATTACATGTATAGAAGATTGGTATGTACATAAGTATATATACATATATATAAAGTTTATAACAATTTATCTATATTAGAGTAACATTAAAATTTATATTTTCTCTAACGTTTATGAACCTTAGAGCACACCATATCAGTTTTCCTCTTAGCTTTCTGTAGATAAATTACTTGAGAGAAGTATTTCATATTATTATTTAGAGCTAGCAATATTTGTAATTAAAGGACTAACTGTTTGATGGCTTTAGATTCAGTTACACAATACAAGGAAATTTAATCACCTGATCTTACTTGATTGTTATATGACAATGAATCAATAGGAAAAGTATTGATCATTTTATCTGGGTATACTCATAATTAAAATAAGCAGTATTCTTCCTCTCTCCGTATCTATTTCTATATGTGACTGTTTCCTTGATTTTTTTTCTCTAAGCCTTTCAAAATGAATGAATAACTATTTTGATGTTTTCTTGATTTAGTCAAAACCAATTATAGATTGTATGAAATTGAAACTTAAAAGTTCATTAATTTTAATGGATTGCATTCCATACCTTGGTAGAATTGGGGTACTGAGGGTAGGTTGCTCACCTGGTTTATGGTTGTGTGCATTCTAATGTAGGCTGGATCATGATGGGGATTAACCTCTTGAAGTTTACCATGGGTATGATTTTCTTATCCAGCATTTGAGACATGAGTAAGCATTTTGGAGGTGGTTTTCAATTAAAATAAGTATGGCTAGTCTTTGCTATGTTGTATATAGTAATGCAGTTTGCTATCAGTCAATAGCAAGTAGTACAAATATTCTTGTCATATTCTGTTTCATATAGCTGTAAATTAAAATAACTGATAATTCTCAGTTTCTGAATTTGGGTTTAGTATTCAGTGTCTTTTTGTGTGTTAATCTTTATATATTCTGATATGCTAAAGACATTAAGATCACATTTAGTTGTGGATTTTGGATATTTGTGGGTCTATGAAATTCATGTGAGGTGCAAGAGGAGCCATGAATGAGTTGGTGAGGTGTTCTTGATCGACTTGAAGTGAGTGATTAAGTTCTCTTGTTTAGAATCACTGAGTGTTATAATTTCTGACCTTCGTAAACCTTTCCTATTGATTTATCTACTTGGAGTAATATTAAGAGTTTTGATGATATGAATACTATTTTTGAGTGATTTTAATCTAGTAATTATTAAAGGAGAGAACTTTTTCGCTCATGGCCTTTAAGTATGGGAAACTTTTTGTTTCCATTGGTGATTGAAAATGTCAGGGAAAATGGTATGAAGTGAGCTAGGGACTTCATTGAAATTTGCTTTTGTCATGTTCAGCATGTGAAGTGTAATAAACCTCATGCATTGCCTTTTATGGTACTGTTTTTAGTACATGAAATCAAATGAAAAGGAAGGTAAATATAAATTTAGTCACACGTATTGAAAATAATTTAAGTTTAATATGTTGAAAAACAAGACAGCATGTTGTCTTCTATCAATGCCTAAGTAGACAATAGAATATTGCCTCTATTTTCAATTACAATATCTAATTTTAAAATCTTGATATCCTCGAAAATTTTGCATGTATCAAGGGTATTATAATTGTAGTCATTTATTAAATACAGAAGGTATATTGTTTATAATATTTGATGATTGAGGACATAGTTCAAGGAAGATGGCAGAGATGAAATGATATTACTACAGATGCTCTATTTTGGTCAAGAAGAAATGTTTTATATTTGAGATTCTGTATGTACGAGATGACTGTATAGCTCACATATATTTTTTCCATTATTTTCATATGGAGTATAAGAAATGTTCATGATGGCTAATAGAAAATTAACATTCTTTTTTTAGACATCTTTCACGTGTGATTTTATCGAAGTGGAATGAATCCTCATATTTACTGAAAACTGTAATAGTTAACCTATGCTACTTAGTCCTTCCAAGATTATTATCAAGCAAGTTTTGTAATAATCTGCATTTGTCTTATCAGCTTGAAAATGGCATGATATATAAAGAACATTATTTGCTCACCTACATAATAAATGAATCTGAGATGTCTTTATTTACAGTAAGTTTGTAGGATGACCAGTGTTGAGATATACTGGTTGTGATACATGATTGTAATCAGTGAATATCCTGCTATGTTTTATAGTTCCATTCTATCAACTTGTAATGACTATTTATGTAATTCTGTCATAGAATCATAACATCATTTGTATATATTTCATAATTAAATATATCATAACCATCCATGTACATGTTTGTCTACTTTAATTTTGTACGTTTCCCCAAAACTTTCCTAATAATTTCATTATGAGTTTTTTTCTAAAGAAGTTTAAACTCAGAAGGCAGCTGGTCAGTTCTATAAATTACAGTATCATGCATATTGTACTTATTGCAGGTTTTAATTTAAAAATTGTTAATAAACTTTAAAATAGAATGAGAGATTTCATCAAAATATTTAACTCGTGCTCTTGTCATAAAAAGATTTGTTACTTTACTGTTATTGTTCTACGACATACAGTATTTGACAGATTTAGGAACCAGTTTGGAGAACTCCGGGAGCTAGCTGAATCCCATAAATGTCTCAATACATTGTTTTGCCCAATGATTAAATCTTCTATCTTCTCTGGGTCCATGTCTTAAAACTAAGTCTTAACTCCATTGAGTAGTTTTAATCTTTGTTGACAGTAAAGTAGTCAGGGGAGAGGTCTGGACCCTCCTCTTACTTAGTTCTGATGACTAGTACAACAAGGAATAAGAAACATGCAAACAAAGCAATTTGCAGGTAAAACATTTTGGACCCCCCCCCCTTTAAGAATTCCTGGTTACACCACTGTCTTGTGAGTAAATTATGTAGGATCTAAAAGTTTTCTTTCAAATCATTCTTATTTTTTTATCAATATTACTTTTGATACATACCTTCTTGTCATCTCATTCCCTTACTTGAGTGCACACCTTAATTATCATTACATATTATTATTATAGCTTCCTTAACTTTCTATTTTCCTGAATTGCTCATTTAGCAATTTTCCATCTTACCCATTGCCATCATGAAAAATATTTCCCCAATATCTTAATATCTGTAGATCTAAATCCTCAGTATGAAAAATGTAAGATAAGATTCCTATGAACGGATGTCTTATAAATGAAAATTCTCACATTTTTTCAGCTGGATAAGTTCTCTTAAGAAAGATTTCTTATTGGTTTCTGAATATATGAGGGCTGTATGATAAGTACCTGTGCTGGCAAGAACAAGTATTTAAAAAAAATTCTTTTAAATTTATTTCTCAATAGGGCCATTCCATGTCAAGTGGACCAATTTTAGAGAAATGCCCCGCTCGACCATCACCGATTTCAATGAAATTTTGTGTGAACATAACTTCATATCTTCTATGAACATTTCCCAAGTTTTACATCCATCGAT
>KZ309483.1:431845-460390 GCA_000376725.2 Ladona fulva
CTTCTTTCTTCCAATAGTTCCTTGAAATGTTTAACCCATTCTTTATTTGGTATATTTATTATATTTACCCTGTTATTGGTTGGTTCTCTTGACTCCTTTATTTTTTTTCCAGGCTTCTGAGCTCTCCCTCCTATAAATTGTTCCACATATTGGTAGCATCTGTTCCATGATTCATTTTTCTTACATGTGACCTCGCATTTGATTTGTCTATTTATAACATCATACTCTCTCTTACTATCATGATCTTTCTTTTGTAGATATTTCATGTATAATTCTTTCTTTCGTTAGATGTTTTGTCCAATGTCCTTGTCCCACCAGTACGGTTTGTTTTCTAGACCTAAAGCTTCCTCTGCAGCTCTTTTTAAGCTCCTCTTCTATACACCTTTTTTCTATTTTAGTTTTTCATCTAATCTTTTTTGATATAGAAAAATTGTACTATCATTTTGCAGACTACATATATTGAATTTTTTGTGTGTTGGCCTGGTTGATGTCTGTATGAGACATTATCTTCGCTTGCATCAGATAATGGTCGCTGCCACGTGTCGCACCTCTTTTCACCCTTACATAATGGATTTTTGTATTAAATGAACAATTATATTTTGTATAAATTGTTCATTAGTTTCCTATTCAAATTTAACCTGGTCTATGTCATACATTATATTATTATAATTATATATAAATACATTATTATTAGAAGTAGCTAACATTAATCTAAAGACCAAATCTAACAAGTGATCCTGAGAAAGGAAAATTGTGAAATGGATATTGAAAATGTAAACTTACCACAGTCTGAAGAGCATCACTATAGAGTGGCTCAGCAAGTATTTCAATATCTGTTTGAGTTGCACCAACAGCAATGGAAGTGTATGATCCTTGTGTAAACTTTTGGTTTTTCCAGCTTGTGCTAAAATACGAATCAGAATTATTTGAAAAATAAGATAATCGTTGACTTTAACTAACATATAAGATTTAAACAATACTTTACTTACCATATGCACATCTTTGGTCTAGGAACAAAAGGGTCATTGAGAAATTTTCTGAGAATTTCTGTGCATTTCTCAGCCACTCTATCAAACGGAAGTGTTTCCATGTATTCTGCTTCTTTACCAGATATGAAACCTAAAAGAAGGGTTTCTGATATCTTTGAGAAAGAATATATTTTCCTGAACCATCTGTGACTCATGTCTGCAATATCTGTGTGAGACCCAGAAGTGGATCCAAATGTTTCTAATTCGTCCTCGTTGTTCCACAACAGCAAAACTTCAGTGATGTCTGGATTTAGGAATGGTCTATCATATTCCAAGAGAATTTTGTCTACTGTGCCAAAATAAAGTCTTTCTAAAGCTTTACATTTTGAGTGAGGAAGAGTAGGTTCAAATAAGGAAATATGTTTGTCTTTTAGCACACCCAATGGTATAGTTACTATTACATGGTCTGCAGTGAATGCTACACCATTCTCACATTCAATTCTCACTGGCGAACCATCATTCGAAGATTGCAAATTCTCCCCAGTTACTGTCTTATCAGAATCATCCGAGTCTTCAGCAACGGGATCAGGACAGTTGCTCAATCCCAGTAAACTGTTTTCACTACCTGTACTCGAAATTTCACCATTTGATATGAAAGGCTGCTGACCTTTCCAACATATTTTACTCACAACATGTCTCTTTAATATTTTGTCTTCTGGGATCACAGAAAGAACAGGCCTCAGAATTGAGCTATAACCTGAAGGTATGGAAATATTTCCTCCCTGCAGCTCCACGTAACTTCCCAACTGAATGAGGTCTATTTCATCCATGGAATGACAACCTGATATACAAGTTTCACGTTTGAGCAAGCAATCGAACATTGCTTGTCGAATACGTCGTTCTTCAATATTAGGAATTTTTTCCAGGTAAATAGCAGCCTCAAGAGCAATATGCTCTCCTACACTGTTGATTCCTTCAGGAGGAGCGTACTGGCTAATGAAATACTCTTCACATCGATGTAAAAAACACCCATAAACTTCAAACATTTCCTGAAATGATCAAAGTTTGCATGTTATTCCTAGCAGATTCACGATATAAATTTAATTTTAGGTACCCAGAATTTGAAGACAAATATGAAGTAAATGTTATATCTATCTATCTATCATATTCATACCTCCAATATATGGAATGGGACCCGTCTTCCTTCTTCGGTTGCAGCAACCACATTATGCGGCTTTGGATTCTGGACTATATCCACTAAACCATTGGCGATAGCTAGTTCATACGTTGGATTCCCTAACACTCCATGAATACAATTGGCGCCTAGCTCCACTTTATGACGTTCTGAGGATGTTAAGAAATGCAGTCAAGGAGTTATCATGTTATATGATCCGTTTATTGAGTTCGACTAAGCAAAGGGAATTACAGGTTGATGTAAAATTATAATTTGCGAATCAGGGTTTAAGAACTAACAGCTGTCATACAATATTTACTGACACACACTATACGAAACTAACTTTACTCAAGTGGTAAACATTTACTTACCCATGTTAACAGATACAATTCTACCTCCTACTCGATTTCGAGCCTCAAGAATTTTAAGATCGGTTATGCCACATTTAATTAAAATGTTTGCAGCATTGAGGCCAGCCATACCAGCACCTACTATTAATATTTTTACATGCTTCGTAATGTTCGCAACTTCCTTGTCCTCCGACGAAGCCATGTTTACATTATGAATTCTATACAGTGTCGAGGAGATGGCACTGAGTGTACAATGTCGTCTGATGATGCAGACGGCACCGCTCCGGAAAGGAAAATACGCTTTATGTCGACAACTAAAATCCATTATAGCAATGAAAACAAAGTGGAAGACTTATTTCAAAGTTTGGAGACGAAAAAAGGTTTAGTAAATGAAGAATCAGATGGCAACAAGTTAGAAAAGCCTGCGAAGGAGCATGGTAATTTTTAAGCAAAATTCCATTTTTCTGCAAATACCTTATCTCCGCAACTAAATGTGGTTCTATTTCAAATCAGATTTAGTTCTTGATCATTAATTGTAATTTAATTCAGAATCAATACTTTTGTCTCCATTAGAATATGTTTAGTTTAAAATTACTCTCGATTTGTTTGAGTTAATGTTTACCTTTATTTTACACATTATTTTTAGTCTCTCCTCCGCCATCTCTTCTGCAGTTTTTGAAAGTGGAGTTAACCCGCGGATATTTGTTAGAGCATGATGAGGAACGTTACTCTGCAAGAAGGGAAAAGGTTTATTCCTTTATGAAGATTCCTCGTGAAGTGGAGAAGTTTATGGCCTATGGCTTCTTCCAGGTCAAAATTTGAATAATGTCCTCCTTGTATGGCATGAGATTTCAAGGAGCGGTTATTTATTTTCCATTTTCTCACTTCTCTTTCAGTGTGCCGATTCATTTTTGTTTGCATACACTTTCTTACCTATTCGATTTGTACTTGCTCTTTGGGCAGTTATAACTAGACCTATTTTAGGATGCTTTGGGTAAGTTTTCTTTTTTAGTATTAGTGATATCATTGTAAATTATTATAAAGAGTATTAAGTTTTAATTGTACATTAGATATTTGAATATTATACTCTCCAATCAACTTTCTGAAATTTAGTTAACATAATGATTTTGAAAGTAGTTTTCATTTGTATGTTTGCAGCTTATATTAAGCCTTTTGTATCTCTGTGTCATCGTACTAAAGAATGCAGTGTGCTCTGTTGTTTTTGGGCAAAATATTTGCAAATTTCAATGTTAAATTGCTTTTCAGGGTAAAAACGTCGAAGTCAAAAAGTTTTCTCACTCCTGCAGAGATATGTGATCTATTGAAAGCTACCATACTCATATCATGTAGCATGATGATGCTGTACATTGATACCTCAATGATGTATCATCTTATAAAAAGCCAATCTGTGATCAAGCTGTATATCTTCTACAATATGCTTGAGGTAGGGAATATAGCACCTTTGTCATGTATTAATTAATGCAAATAGTAAATAAATCCCTGCATATTTTATTGATTTGCTATGGCATAGGGAGAAAATAACGATTGTTTCATGGGAAAGGCTAAAAAATTGAGTGAATATGAGGAACATTCATGATTTTCAGCATTTTTTTTCTTTTTGGTGTTACATATTCATTTACTCTGAACTTCTTGTTTATCATAATGTGATTTGCTGAATCGTTTATTTTAATTTGGTTTCATAACTTTAAAGAAGCAAGGGTTAATGTAAATCCTATCTGGTTTCAATAAAGCATACTTACACTACATTAACTTACTCATGTAGATAATTGACTGTTTGTGAAGGACATTGGGATCTATATTTTCTTGTCCTTACTTGGAGTTCATTTCTTTGCTCACTTTTAAGGAAACAATAAGCATTACTTTAGTTAAATATTAATCTCAGCACCCCTAGATAAATTTACTAAATTATTCAAACATCTTATTTCACTTCTTCATCTCTGATTGTAATTAAAAATTGAAAATGTTGATGAAAATCATTAATAAATAATGAAATTTATTTGTGAAATAGAAAATAATTATAGATGAATTGAACTTAAAGTAAGTTCATGACAATTTCTCTGTAATTTTCACCTGGTTGAATGACGATTCTATGAAAAATATCTGTAGAAGATGTTTAGGAGAATTCTTTTGTGTAATAGTTGCAATAGCTATTACTATTGTTATATTTAGGGAAATGGACAATCCACATTTAAATTCATTAAATTAACTTCAGATTGCTCACAAACTCCTATAAAGTATGAAGGGTTAAAACTCTAACATAAGTTGCAAGCAATCTGATGCAAGATTAGAAAGTATGAATACATTTCTCTAAATGATCTCTGAATGATGATAAATTATTTTTGTGCCCTTTTGCTAACATTTTATGTTTGTGATTCCTCTGACAATTGTATCATTATTAATGATTTTTGTATTTTCCGAATTTTACCTATTCAGCAAAACAAATTTTCTTTAACAAGCAAATCTCTTTCTAGGAATGTAAGGATATATTTTCCTTTAAATGCTATGTTAGTGAATGTTTTACTGAAGATATTGGTGCAGCATTTTTCCAGAGTGAATAATCTCTTTGATAATTTTATCATTGTAATTGCATTCAGACTGTTTGAGAATTTTCTTGGAAGTTTCCTTTTAGTTGGAGCTGATATTATAGGGATGGCCTTATGTATTCAAAGAAGATAGCAATGTGTCCACATAGACAGGCATATGTTAAATTTAAAGTGGTGTTTTAAATTCAGCCAAAGCCTTATATGTACCTAATTAACACGTATTGAGCATTCTTTGTAAATTTAAAGATTGAGGCTGAGGAGATTGTTGTTAATGATACCAAAGATATGTAATGTCTCATTATCCTTGGTAATTTGTAAGGTAGAGTGGTGAAGAGATGGTATTGTGGGAAGTAATAGTAGAAAATGTAGATGATTGGTATCCTTGGTTTACAAGTAATATAGGGGAGTGTAATAACCTTTCCCAACTTTTCCATAAAATAGTTATTAAGACACAAGAAAAGGGGTAAAGGTGACTTAGCATGAAAAGGCACCCACCTAGGAAAATTCCCAAGGAAAATCGGATTTGGAAAAAGTCTGAATCAAACCTGTAACCTTCTACTTGCTTGATGGAGGCTTTGTCTAATTAAGCTATTCATACAGAACATTCTCTTTTTGGTTTGTGGGAATGCCATGACTTGCCTTAACTTATTCTCTACCTAGATCCGGCTGTAATGATAAGTAAAGATATTTCTTCATTTATTGCCAAAATCACAATTTGGTTTTTAGATGTTCCATGGTTGTATGTCATATTAAGCTCTCCGCCGATCCCTTAACCAGCTCTTCCCTTGAAATGCTTCTCTTTATCGTTTCTTAGATTCTGCACTAGATGGAACCTTTCCTAAAATTTTTCATGTTATATCCTTACTTATTTCTCACTTTGCCATAGAAATGCATACTTGGTGAAATACCATCTACATGTTATGGTACAATTTGTACTTTTGGTTCTTTATTTGTTACATACTTGGATGTTTATCTGTGTTTTCAGTTTTGTTCTTGTGGTATTGTGTTCTTTGTTGGATAACTTCCTTAGTTAATTTGGGCTCTTTCTCTATTCCATTCTTCCAAAACTTTGACGTTAGACAAATTCAAATTAATGTCCTGTTTCTCAATTTATTTATTTAGAATCACTTTCAATACTTTGAAGGAATGTTACATTCTAAAATTGCTTCATCTATTGCCACTGTTATATGGAAGTTTTGTTCTTACTAATCTTTCCAAGTCTATCTCCTCCGTTTTCCCTTCCCAAGTCCAAATATCCTTCTCTTTTCCTCATCAACCTGCTATTACAATCATCAATTGAGATCCTCTCATCTTCTGTTTGTCCATTGATTTCCAATCTTATGGTATTGGAGGATTGCATCATATGCTTTCTCAGGTCACCTAAAATCCTTCCATTCAGGCATCTCGCAACAAATTGAACTTTTATTCTGCCTCTTTTGCATAGGTGGATGTATAATGTTGAGTTTATTTATGAAATTTATGGACAGTTTAAATCCAAATATTAATGAGTATCTGTATCAACTTTTGTTTTCAAACAAGGGAAAATGAGCATTTAGCATTATACAAAAGAATGTCCCACTATGTTTAGTTGGTATTGATTGAAGGTACAATTTCAAGAGATTAGATTGTAATAAATGTTTTCCTCCTTTTTCTCTCTTATTCCTTGAAGAGGATAGTCGGAAGTAATGAAAATAACACAAAATGCTCAGAGGGTTTGGAGGTGAAAGACTGTTGAGATTTGTGGTTGTTGGAGGTCAAGGCATTCCCCATTCAGGGAGTAAGAAAAGTTTTTTTGATGAATTGCAACTTGATAGTCAGATATCCATTTATTTTCTGGATATGCAAAGCAGACAACATAAATATGCATTCTAGGGCTGCAGATTGGAATGTTATGAATCTCATCTTAGTTGACTTACCCTCCCAAAATACTAATTTGTTCCAGATTGAGAATTTACTGATATATTCCTATCATAAGCTGCTTTCTGACCACTCCCCACTGTAGGATTTTCATCCATCGGGTTATTGGGGTTATATAAATATCTACCTGTAACTGGTTTTGAATCTATGGAAGTTTAAAAGTGATTGTGGTGGCTTTCACGCCACAAGGAAAACTAGATTGGAACACTAAAGAAGGGATAAATATGCAAATGATATTTACTGTTTTCATTCAAAACTATCTTGCAAAGAATGAGTATTTAAATACTATTTATTTTGGTATCTTTATTTCTCAAGATGTTTATTCCCAAAAACTTAGGCAAATACTCCCATAATTTGTGTATTTTATTGAAATACCACAATATTCCTATGTTAGATTGGATTAGTTTCAGGAATTTATTATCAAATGGCAATTTTAACCTTAAGTTAGATTGCGGCCGTTAAATAAATTTTGCCTACATAAACTGAAATGTTATCTATACATTAGCCAAAGTGGGCTAGAATCTAATGGGCAATGCCCAATAATGTACTTTCTTAGATTGAGAGATTTGAAATTCCGAATTGATATTAAGAGAAGTTAAGATTTTGTTTCTGTGTTTCACTTATTTTTCTATAAGCAAACTTATACTTTAAGCCAATGCTTTCAAGGGGACTCTCTTTCCCCTATCCCTTCCTTATTTGCATGTATCTAATTTCCTGGAGATTTATAGCTTTTTCGATCATTATTTTACTCTTTGAATTATTTTTGATTCGTAGAGACACTATATTATCCACAAGGTCATTAATGTAGATGAAAAACAAAATTGGCCCCAGAACTTCCCTACGATCCCCTGCTGTGATGCATACTTCATCTGATAAAGCTCTGATGAGTGCAACTCAATGAGATCTATGTTGAAGAAAAGATTTTATCCAACCAACTGCTTTTTTGTCAATAGTGTAGGCATATGGATTTCCTCCCTCTTCGATTTAAGAGAAATTTCTTATACATGGTTCTTACAACGTGAAAAATTAGTCTGTGAAGATTTCTTACTCATAATAGAGTCAGGTTTGACTCCAGAATGTTGGAAATGGCTTTCATAAGATTTGTACATAAAGCAAGTTTCATCTCTTGCAGATCTCACCTCTTTTACAGAATTAAACAAGGAGAAAAGGGCCTACAAAATCGAGACAGGCCACTAAAGTAGGGAAATTGAATAAAGAATCTTATTGTGATCGTGGAACATTTTTTCGATTTGAAATTAGGAGAATTTTGATGGAATAGACAAAAATGTTATAAATATTTGTGGCTATAAACAACCCATCCTCATGATGACCACGTTGCATTCTCCCATTAGAATACATTGGAAATATTGAATCAATGAAGATATTACGGTTTTACTTACTTTGATACTTGGTTGAATTTTGTGGGACCATTATTTCTAATTGAATATTATCAAAGAAGTAAAGCCTGAAAGACATGGAAAAACAATATTCTTGTGGTAGACAATTTTTGAGTCATCTGGATTAGCAAATACTATACTTTTGTTAAAATAATAAAAAAATTATAATAAGCAATAATCCTCTCTTGAATCCTTTGTCATCATTTTCTGAATTTCTTCCTCAATGCATTTGTTATGGATATATGTTGAATAAATACAGGAAAACCTGTTTGAAGTGCTCATTCATGGCTTTCTTACATTCCTATCACATGAAACTCATTATTAAAATCCTGCTAAAGATGCCTTCCACTCACAAGGTGGATTTTCCAGTCGCTGGATGCACTATAACCCCCCTCAAGTCAAATTTGATTAACAAGAACTTTGTACATTTTCTGTATCACCGTCCTTGCCTCTCCTAGTCTGCCTCGCCTTGTATGTAAGGGTTTTTTTTTTCGATACTTTTGTTTACAATGACTAATTCAGTTATAAGAAAATGAAGGTATCACAAAACAAAAATCTTCATCTCACTGTAGGATCCAATTCTAGCACCCCATCAGTCACCCCATTTTTTGTTAAACGATTTGTTATTCATCCGTAAAGGTGTATCTGAAAAGAATAATCTGGTATTTTCCCGGCGAAGTTGATGTAGGAAGTTCTCTCGGGATATCAGCCGGGTCACTGATTCGAAGTCCATCGACGTTTCGGCACCTTCCTCTGGTGCCATCTTCAGGATGAAGTGTCGAGTGTTGTTCGAGTCCGGGTTTATATACCTAATTTTGCCTCCCTTCCACTTTCTCATTGGATGTCCTTATCCATTCTTATCCGGCCAATCAGGTGTCTGCTATCCTCCTCCCGATTCTTGGTTGGGCCATGTCACGTCCAATCCAGTCATTGTTCTCTCTCATCCGTGTATCTGAAAAATTGCTTCATTCTATAGAGAAAATGAAAATTAAAAGGGGGCGATTTCTTTGCTAAAAAGTTTGACTGTATTAATGTGTGACTTCAATGATATTACCAGAATAAATGAATCAATCAATCGATAAACTAGCCAAGAATCAAACCAGTCTATCACAGTGTTCCCTCTAGTTATTCCATTGTGGGATAGAGTGGGATATTCCCCGTCAGTCTCTTCACAGGGAAGAACTTGAGATAGTTGCTTGGCAGTTTCCTTTTATAGCAAACTCAAATTATAAATGTATAAAATTAACAAGAGTTGCAGCAAAATGTTTTGTGGGCTCTTAAGTGTAGACTTGTAGAGATTGTGCACTTTGATGACCTTGAATCTTTTTTGTTAAAGGATTTGCTATACATCCGTAATGGTATATATGAAAAGAATCCGTCATTCTCTAGAGAAAATGGTACAATAAAAGGAGGCGATTTCATTGATCAAAAAGTTGATCTTATAAAAGTACGACTTCACCAGTATGACGCAAATCAACCAATCAATCAATCAACAAACTAACTAAGAATTAAACCGATCTAACACTTTCCCTCTAGTTATCCCATCTTTATCTGTTACTAAATAAAGCAAACTAAATAAGATACCATTTTGTTTGAAGGTCAAAAGCACGTTTTTAAAAATTTAACAGCAAAAAATGTTCACTCCTCTTTGTCAGTGTGCAAGAAATAAAAAGTTTTTATATCCTGCTTAAAACCCTGTCCAGGTTATAGTAAGGTTTTACACTCAGCCCCCAGAAAAGCACCTTTAGTGCGTTTTACTGTATAAGCAAGATGTCGATTATTACAGTAGATTAAGTAGTTAATGTTTTTGTCATAATTTTAAAATTCTTTAAATTTTACATTTATTCTTATTTTTTATTCTTTAAATTTTATATTCTACTTTTGCTACTGAAAATTAATAAAACAATAACTTGTTTTACAATAAATAATTACTAATTTTATTATTAATCATAACTAACTTAATTATTAATTAACTTCACCTTATAAATTTGACTGCATAATATTACAAAATTGGGATTAGTAATATAATATAAGGCTTATAAATAGTGATCTACACTTTTGGGATAACTTTTTTTTCTGATCCTCCAGTAGAGTTAGTGTGTATTCTTCTGAAACTATTCAGTTAATTCATCATGAATTACATACATTTTTAGTTTAATTTACTTTCAGTATGGTAAATTTATTTATAATTCACGGGAAGATCCCTTTACAAAAATGTACAAAATGTTTAAAGATTACATAAGTTTAGTGTGTAAATTCACAAGTTAGATATATAAAAATGAACACATAATAACATAAACATAACATCCGTGTGCCAAAAACAGTGGCCATTGCCTTGCCTGCCGATTTCACCATCTTCACCTTCTTTGGATACTGTATTCAAAAACCCAATTTTTTGACCATTCCTTTGTCTCTGGAGTGTAGTAGTGTATCCATGTTTTGTCCACAGTTATGTATTGACAAAGAAACTTGTCAGGATTAATTGGAAAAGCACCAAAATAGCTTCTAAGTCAATCACATAATTGCATTTATTCTCTTCTGAGAGCAAATGCGGGACCCATCTTGCAGAGGTTTTTTTCCACACTCAATTTTTTGTACAAAATTGAAAACACTGTATCTTGTGGTATGCCTGTGGCCTCAATCTGTATGATAAGTACCTGTGTTAGGCAAGAAAATGCATTTTTTAACTTCTTTTAAATTTCTTCCTAAATATAGTCTCCTTTCAACTCAATACATTTAGTCCAGTGATATTCTAACTTTTTCAAGCCATCCAAAAAATATGTTTTGTAAAACTCTGTAAAATAGGCTTGTTTGATGTGAATCGCTTTCTCCCAAGCCATCTTTTCATGCTTGCAAACAAAGTGAAATCGTATGGGGCCAAATCTGGAGAATAGGGTGGATGAGGTAGCAATTTGTACCATAATTTGACTAGTTTTGCTGTGGTGATTGCAGATTAGTGAGTTAGTACATTGTCATGATGGAAGAGCACTTTTTTCTTTGCCAAATGGGGCCTTTTTTTCCTCAATTCAGCATTGGATCAGTCCAATAAATCAGCATAGTACTGCCCCATGATTGTCCTTCCCTTCTCCAAATAGTCAGTGAAGATGATGCCTCATGAATCACACAAAACGGTGGCCATGACTTTTCCGGTCGATGGAACTGTTTTACTTTCTTTGGAGCATGTTTGCCAAGTGAAATCCACTGTTTTGACTGTTCTTTCATTTCTGGCGTGTAGTAATGGATCCATGTTTCCTCAACTGTCATAAAACGCCGTAGAAACTCTTTTGGATTGCGCTTAAACATGTCCAACTAGTGCTTCGAAGTTGTCATGTGATTCCACTTTTGCTCCACTGTGAGCAATCGCGACACCTATCATATAACTTTCTCATGCCCAATTTTTCAATGTTAGAAATCTCTCTGATCTTCAAACGGCGATCTGCTAGCACGATATCATGGACTTTGTTAACCATATCCTCCGTAGTCACCTCAATCGGACAGCCTAGCTGCTCATCATAGAAAACGGATGTTCGGCTGCGCTTGAATTCATTAAACCAATATCTGATGGTAATCATCGAAGGTGCATGGCCTTTGTAAACAGCATGCAAATACACCTTGATTTCCTCACATGTCTTTCCATCGAAAAAAAGAAATTGAATCACTGATCGATATTGCTCTTTCTCTGTGGTGGCAAGCAAACAGGAACTTGACTATTTTCAACAGCTATCAAAACAAAACTACACGACTGATCTGTCTGAAATTTTGATGGTCATATATCTAAAGATGGCATTAAATTATGGAGTACACATTTGTGTCAGTGGTGCTATAAGTTACTAAACACGGGTACTTATCCTACACCCATCGTTGTCAGTAGTGATGCTTACTAAAAACAAATAATTTATATTACTACGAGCCCCACCTCTTGGTTTTCTAAGGGTTTATCGAACGACCCTTGTAGCAACACAGCTGTATTCCTTGTATTTATATGTAATAAAAGAAATACTGTCAGTTATAGAAAGAAAATGGAAAAAGGAAGGGGTCTGGAACGTTGACTTTGATAGTGGGTTAATGTCTTGCCATGCTTTCAAATTTACACCTTTCATTGGAGCAATACTTGGAAGTTCAACTTCAATTCAGGAGAGATGCCAATCTATTTAGAGTTTATTTTGTGTTTGTCATTATGATAATGGCTAAGTTTTTCATACTGATTGCTCTGCTCCTATTTAATTTTTCGACAATGTCTGGTTTTGACATACTGAAATTGAAACAATAAGAAGTCTCTGTGGTAAATTTAGAAGTCCATGATCTCAGGAAAAGATCTCAGCCTCCAAAATATATTCTAATGATAGGGAGCAAGTCATTACAAATTTGGTCTTTCTTGATGAAAAACATGCAAAATTTTACAAATTCAGCAATCCTAAAGAAGAATAAAACTTATTAATTTAGCAGAAAATAAGCTGAAAACTGTAGCTGAATTGAGTAAGGTTTAGATACTATAATCAGAATGATTTGCATGAAAACTTTGACATTGAAGGTTTACAGTTTTGTATGATTTTTTATTCACCAGGTTGGAGACAGGTTATTCTCTGCCTTTGGCCAGGATACAATTGATGCTCTCTTTTGGACGGCCACTGAACCACGAGATAGAAAAAGAGAGCATTTGGGTGTCATTCCTCATTTACTATTTGCTGCAACATATGTCTGTATCCTTTTAAAGAGTTAAATATGTTCCATTTAAAATGAAGATTTAAATAACTTGTTAAGGAAAACTCTCCAATGGATTTGATTTCCATTAATATACTTTGGAGCTTCAATTTTATTGAAATTTTCTTTTCCAATTGAGTCAATTGCATCTCTTTTACTCCATAGTTCCTGTGATGTTTTGTGGTATCTCATGATGAATGGTGTTACATTTGGCTTTCTTGTGGTGCTTATTTTACATTTTGTTTCCTTCATTATTTTTAATACTCCTTTATTTTTAACATCAATTACATTAATGAAACATATCAAGCAATACTTGGTGGAACATCTTAATAATTTATTTAGAATTATGAAACAAAATTTGACTAAGTCCACAAATTAGAAATAACTTTTATGTGACCAGTTTAGAGGTAATAACCAGACTATGAGGTTATATATAAATATATATTACCTCAAAACCATTAGCATATGTGTTTTTTCTAATTTGTGGACTTCATCAAGTTTTGTTTCATAATTCTTAATCAGTTACATTTATATACATACATAAATGTTACATATACATACATTTGTTACAAGACAAATCAAAAATTTCAAATGTAAAAATTCCTTTTTTGTTCCACCAGGCTCTGATTTGTGATCACCATCCTCTTTTCAAAGACATAAACTTCATCTGAAGTCTTAACTGTTTATCTTCTAAAAGTAAATTGCAAAGCTCCACACAGATGTGAATGAATAGAGACTACTGTGCTAGCTTTAATGTATACTGAAAAACTCTCTTATAAGGTATTAAATCTAGATTATGCATCTTAAGAAAAGCATTTGATAAGTGTGCTGGTATCCTTTCTTTGCATTTGACCAATCCTTAACAGATAAACAGTTCTGCATAGTCTTCTTGTTTTATTTCAAGCAACCACCCTTAATGTTGCCATCAATTCCAACAACAAAGCATTACTTACCATCATGATGTCTAATAATGTAAATTTTGGGTTCTTTTTACACTTATAAACAGTATCTGAAAATATTTGATTTTTAATTTAATGCTGTTTCCTTTTGCAGTTTGTAGAGTTGAAAGGCAGTGTTTTCAAGAAATTTGACAAGAACAATTTATTTCAAGTTTCTTGTAGTGATGTGAGAGAGCGGTTCCATTTGTTTGTTCTTCTGTTTATCGTTGTTTTGCAAACAATGAAGGAATACTCCTGGAAAGAAGGTAATTTTATTTGTAAAATTAAAATGAATTATTTACAACTTGTATGCAGGTATTCTTATCTGTCCTTTAGGAATGACCCTTCTCGTTCATGGATTCTTGTTAGAAGGATTCAGTTCTAGATCCTTGCTATGACCCTTTTGAGGTCTCATCAAATGTTTTTTTTTCAAAGTTGTTACTCCTTCCCCTTTACCTAAATGATCTGTGTTTGGGACTTAGTCAGTTATTTAGAAATGTGTCTTCTCTAATCTAAAATATTAAGTCATGGTATATTAAGTAATGCATTTGTCAAAATGATAAGATTTTAAGTAAAATTTTTAGTGCTGATTTCTCACTTTCTTTGTCTCATTCAAAGCCAGACTAAATGACCAATTTTAAATTAATTCTTCCATGAGGTGAGCAATTATATTAATCATAATACCTTACAATAACTCATGAGAGTCCCTTGAGTTAAAAACACCATGATGTAATCTTTAAGTTTAGTAGTTTACTTTGCATAATTAGACTTCAAAATATTGTTATTTCCAGCCATAACTTAAACTCCCCATTTTTATGTTATTACGTGATAAGATTATGTTTTGATTGATGCTCTGTCTTGTTATGGTTTCTCAATATTTAATGGTTGAAGTTCGTATCAGTTAATTATTTAGTATCTTTGTTAAAAATGTTCATTACCATAGATTTCTCTAAAATGGATATATTATGACAGGACATTAATTGTATTATAGTGTGATACATTGTTTTGCATCAAAGTAATACTTTGAGATTTATTTTGTCAAGATGAAGAATTTTTCTAGTCTTTATCACTACTAAATTAAAAGAGCTTTATAGCTAAATTTTAATAATGCATATAATAATTCTCTTTCAATATTTGATAAAAGTTAAAGATTGCCGTATTTTACTGCATATGAGATGCAACTATTTCCCAAAATCATGGCTCAAAAATGAACCCTACATCTAATATGGGAGGATTGATTAATGTTTTGCTCATTTCTACAATACCAAAGGAGATATGAACAAGGTATTGAATGGGTTTATCGAACTGAAGTTTATGATTGAAACAAAACAAAACAGGAAAACTGATGCTTTAAAATTAAATTGAACTATAATGTAACTTAATGGTTTTTAAAACATTTCTTTTGAGTTTGCGCAACTGCAATTGGAGTATGCATAAAGTTATGAGAAATATTGTAAAAAGTGTTGTATTTTACAAGTGGAATGTAATCTACTGGAGAATAGGAATGAGTAGATTCAGCTGCATGCCTTGGTACTACCTAATATGATTGGCTGAAATTTGACGTAGTGGTAGTAGTAGTAGTATTGTTAAAAGTGCTTCGACAGCTTAGGTCATTTCGCACGTGAGCTCTCACCGGGAATCGAACCCGGGACCGCTTTCACAGAAGTCGAACGCGTTGCCCCCTTGGCTATCCGGGAGCCCCTTGACGTAGTGGAGTTAGTGCACTTTTGTAGATTTTTGCATAGAAATGTGTGACAGATATTGATTTCTTATCATTTTCTTACCTTATGTATATTTGTATCAACCTGAATCTTTTCTTTAAATCCTATCATTTCTGTATTTTAGGGATATTTTCCACTTGTGTAAATACATTTTTTATCAGTAAAAGGAGAAAAAAAATTATTTTAAATATTCATGGATATATTTTGCTAAGATTTTTTACAATCTTACAAAATATTTCTTCTAATGATTAATTTATCTCTTTTCTTGCTTATATATTTATTTAAATATTGCTTAATTTAAACCTTCTTTGTCATTTTTTTAAGGCAGAACCTGTAACAAATTTTGTTACAATGTATTTAGATATCTTATGTAGGCTTATATTTAAAATTAATCTCCTAGTTTTTGACTGTCAAATCATGGGTAATAACTTAGTTATGAAAGCCAAGACTTATCTTAAAAGCCTCTAATTTAATTAACATTGACTTAAGTTATTAGTATACAATTCAGATTTTAACTGATGTCTCTAGGCAGAAGTTGCTTATGAATTCTTCACAGGATTTCAATGTCTGAATTTTCAAATGCCCTGACTTGGTTGATATTCCATGAAGAATTCATAAGCAGAGTTGGTCAATTTTATTTAAATATTCTAATTAGCCATTCAAAATGAATGATTATCTGCTTATTCGATTGATAACCTAGCAATTATGCCTTATGAATTAAAAAATTTTTATCTTCATCTCTTTTTTCTCACATCCTTTCACTTTTTTCTCATAACCTCCCGCATGATGCAAAATAACCATGTTATCATGGTCTTAATAACTTTCTGTTTATGAAATTTTTATTATTGCCCTAAAGTAAATTTGTTAATTTCTATCTCTATTATGCTCACTTAAGCTTTAACCCTTTTAGTGCGGTGGGCTGATATATTGGTCTTTTGCCACTCGGGCGAAAAGTGCGGTGTGCCGATAAAAAAAATTCGTTCAACTTTATGACATTTAAATAAAAACATTTGTATTTCAGTAAACGTTAAAAAATTTTATCATTATTAANACTATTTATTTGTTTAACCCTTTTAGTGCGGCAGGCTGATATATCAGTTTTTGCCGCTCGGGCAAAAAGTGCAGCGGGCCGATATATCGACTCTAAGAAAAAAATTTTGTTCAACTTTATGACATTAAATAAAAACATTTGTATTTCAGTAAACGTTAAAAAATTTTATCATTATTAACTAATTTAAGCTCATCAATTAAAAAAAAACTGCATATAGATATGTAAACAAATAGCTTTATATTGTTTTTTTTTCCTAATTGCTACATTTTATTAAAAAAACCCTACGCATTTCTCGCCAGTACCCCAGGAAGGAGGATAGCACTAAGAGGGTTAAATCTGTACATAAAGAAAAAAATCAGTGGTGTACGTAAGGAAACTCTTACTGATGTAAGATTACATTGTGATTCTTCAGTTGTCATAAGTTACATGCTACCTGTTGCTTGCCCCTGTGCTAATCCTAAGGGTATTTATACCATGTGTTTAGAACCGCTGTTGTAAGTTAATCTCATCTCCTTTACTAATGACCAATTATAAGTTTCATTATCATATTTTTCTAATGCTTCCATGGGACAGAGCGTTTCTGGGTTCTAGTCCCTGACTGCATGATGGTGCTGCTAGCAGAAGTTTTGGTGGACTGGATAAAGCACGCCTTCATCACACGCTTCAATGAACTTCCTGTAGATGTTTACCGAGACTACACTCTAAGTCTTGCCTATGACATGGCTCAGACCCGACAGAAGCATGTAAGCATGCCTTCATACTTATTGAAGTAGAAGGAAGTTTTATTGATTGTATGTTATTTACATGTTTAAATGATTTTCCAAGCTTTCTTGATCTCATATGCTTCAACACCATTTTAAATACTGCCTAAAATTTAAAAACTTTTAGTTGTGTATTAGAATTGTATTTATGCCACATATTAAAATTTCTGTTTCTCTCCATAAATTATAAATGTTTAGCCCTGTCCAATACATCCACTCTTTTTTATTAGCATTTCTATATATTTTTCATGTTAATTTCCAAGTTACAGATTGCTTGCAAATATTAAAGTCATCCTTCAATATAATCCTTTGCATTTGGTAGTTTTTACCAAGTATTACTGTTTTTTCTTGTTCTACTAAGGATATGATTAGACCTTATATTACTGAGCTGGATTATGTTACTGGATCATGGTGATGAATCAAGTATGATACCATTTGTTTTTGATGCTCTCTTCACAACTTTTATTAGATTTAATAGTTTTTGCCATTGATTCTGACTGATGGCTTCTCCTAAGATTCCTTCTTATGCAGTCCCTCTTCTCACCCATTCTTTGATTTGCAGAGATACTGAGTGAGCTCCAGATTCTACCAAAAGCTCTGCCCCCCACCCTAGCCTCTCACAGTGCTGTCATGGATCCATAGCACTTTCTCTGCCCAAATGTTTCTCCCATTTTCCGCACCATGCAACACTGGTTGTTGCTGTACTTTTGTCCAAGACTGTACATAATTTACTTTTACATTCAGTGTGGATACAGTAATACCTTGAAATTCAAACTTAATATGCTTCAGAACTCTCTTTGAGTTACAAATCATCAAGTCCCAAGACAATTTTTCTCCTTCGAAATTATAGATACTGTGTTCATCCATTCCTGGTTCCCAGAAACTCAAATTTAAAAAAATGATTGGATTGAAATTGTGCTAGATTTTGATGTGTGTATAACCACTGTGTCACATAGGTGGAGATGAGTCTTTGGCTCTTTGGATTCCAAAAAAGCGTTTGCATTCTGAGGCAAAATTTACTTGAACTAGCTGATCCTGACCAAATATTTATGTGCATGGTGTATATAATATCTGCAAAAACTTAAACCTTGTGACTATTTTATATTTTAAGAAATGTATCTTCAAAACGTGTCTGTTTTGAATTATCAAACATAATAAAAGATTCATTTAGTCGCATATTTCTCCAAAACAATATCTTCAATTTCATATCTATATGAATATTTTTATCTCACCACTGTATATTTTAATTTCAATGACTGTGAGTTTGAAGATTGCCATTGAGTTAGTTGAGACAAACAGACAGTTAATTTGCTTAAGCAGTACAAATATGTAAAGACTGTCACAAAAAATCTTGAGCTAAAAGATGAGCCTGGGTGATATTTGCGTACATAAAATTTGAAAGGCCACATCAATTTAGGTACATGTGATTGTTTTTACTCAAGGAAAAATATCTTTTCCCAACTGGCTGTTTCATTGTGGTTATTCTTAGCAATCTAATTTATATGCGATGCAGTTCATTGCATCTTTTCTCTTAGCAATCAATTTTCTTATATTTATTTACATGAAATTTTCAAAATTTTTATCTCATTTAGTATATTTTAAATTAATATCTAATTAATAACGAAGTGGCTACTGGCTGGTTAATAAATGTGTTAATATGCCAAATTTGAATGGGACATCCCTGATGTAGTAGTACTTAATTTACTCAGTCTAATAACAATATCATAGATAATGCATACCATTTTTTATTTTAAACTATTAATTTACAAAAGTTTCAATTTCTGGTGAATTATGTCTTTTTATCAAGTGAATACATTTAGAAGTAGTTACAATTTAAAGTACTTTACTTACATTTATTTACATCCTGCTTAGCCATTAACATTTCAAATACTGCCGAGAGCCAAAGCGACATTTCTAATTTACATAGTTCTTGATTATATCCTTTGAAAATTCATACCAAAACCACTGTAAATTATCATAAAAATCACCATGATATCTTAATAAAGATATATTAATAATAATAAGTTAATAGATTGTTAAAGTACTTAGTTATTTGAGTTACATTTTTATGTAATCTTGATTTTAAAGTGTCACATTTACTTACGCTTGTTGGTTTCAGCTAATAATTCTTCGATGTTAGATTATTGATTTGAGGAATTTTGTGAAAGATAATTTTCAAAAACGTTTCAATTCATGGGAAATTAGCAAATATCACTTATGTCGATGCTTCGTACATACTAATTACTTTTAAATCCAATTCTCTTTATGAACAGAAAATTTAATTACAGATATTTACGATGCTATAAATAATGTTTTTTCCAATAACTCTTAAGTTCTTAGTTTAAAGTTTTGGACAACAATATCGAGGTAATGAAAACTATTAAATATTTTAAGCAATATCAATTCACCTAAATTTCGATATCTGGCATTTAATGGGTTTTGATTCTCTGAAAACATTTAGAAATAGTTTTGATTTAAAGTAACTAATTTACTTACATTCATTTACATCCCGGTTGGTTACAAACATTCCAAATATTGCCCAGAATCAAAGCGACATTCCTGATTTACACAGTTCTTAGTTTTAACTTTTGAACATCAAAGCCACTGTAAACCATCATTTATTTAAAAAGTTAATTTCAATCTTAGATTGTTAAATTGTATAATAATTTGACCATCACTGTGAAGTAATTTTGATTTGAAAGCGTCACATTTACTTATGATTTTTGGATTCAGTTAATAATTCTGCATAGTTGAAATATTGATATGAGGAATTTCGTATTATTTCACTTATTCTTTCATTCAAAGTTTCTTCAAAATTAATTCAGAAGAATGTTTCAACTCAATGAGAATAACTGAACCTCATTATTATTGCATAAACATATTACTTTTATATTCTCAATACAAAAAGTAACAGGAAATATATTTGTAAATATTTACTTTGCTATTAATAATGTTTCGTTGCTACAAACGCTTAAAGAAATTAAATATGTGTATTTAACCTTCGAATGAACACATTTTTTATTGGAAATCTATTCCAATTTAGGTATTTTAATTAATGAAGAAAGAAAGCCTTGGACTGTCAACAATGAAAAATTGCATAAAATCTTACGGAAACACATTTTTAGCTCCAAGGTTTGACTGCGGGTCTTTTCGTGGATGAAATCAAGTTTGTCCAGGGTTTATAGCAATTAGAAATCCAACACAGTTTACAGCGTGTCACTAAATCTATCTGTTTCTGAGATAGGGAGGGGGACAGACGGATGAATGAATGGATGGACTTTTCAGAAATTATATACTTGTATAATATGGTTTTTCTTTCAAATTCCAGTTATTTAAGTTTGGGGGGTGTTTGAATTTCAGAAGTAACGTTGCATTTATCAGATTAGTGAAATTTCGATGATTATTGAAGGGTTAGTGGAATTTGCCTTTTAAGTCTATAAGTACAGTAATAGCTAGTTTAATCAACTGGTATTATATAGAAATAAATAGTTTGATAATAATTGGTCATTCCTAAAATTTGATGCCATATGATGCTAAATGATACTGAGTGGCTTATTTTATGATTAGATTTATTATTATTTATACCAGGTGAAGGAGTACCCTGTATCATCAATCAGCACTTGTTTCAGTCACAAAACACTTACTCAACCCACCCTCTTACCCCTCTGTGAGAGCCATCACTCACTCCATCCATCCCTCATTGCACTAATCAATCATTCACCCACCTCATATTTCCTCCATTATTCTCTCCTATTTAATTTACCTAGCTCCTTTTTCCAATACAACAAATGTAGAATGTGCTTTTTTCCTCACAATCATCCACTTTTCAATTACCCGTTGACCGGATATTTGATCTGTGTAATTTCTACTTAATCATTTGCTGTTTCTTCTTCTTTCCTTTCCTTCCACTATCCAGAACTACGCTCAGCCTAACTGCCACCATTTGGTGCAACAATTAATAGAGCGCTCAACATTTGAGCACATCTCACAACTAAACTTAAACTAAAAACCATGTTATGTTAATTTTTTACTATCTGACAGATAGCATAATTTGTAGAAAACTGTTATAGTTAGATATCTCTTTGTTCAACCACAGATGATGGCAATATTTCATTTAAATTTCATCGGCAGTGTTTCTGTTTACTCTTCAATATATATGACATAAATTCTATTTTTGTGAAATTAAAGACGCTTAAATCACTTTTTACACTATTTTAACTGTCTACATTGACATATATGTACGTATCGATGTATATCAACATGATTCTTATTAAACAACATGTGTATTAACAAAGTTCTAGACCATTTGAGCACTGTGACAATTGAGCGTGTCTCACTACTTAACCCATAATAAAACCATGTTATATTAATTTCTGACAATCTGATGGATGTCATAATTTGTCAAATACTGTTATAGTTATCTATTTCTTTGTATAGGAGATGTAACTATAACAGCATTTGTTAATAATCTATTAAATTTTGTTGGCAGCATTTAATTTAAATTACATCGGTTTCTGTTTACTCTGGAAGATAGATTACATAAATTCTTTTTTCTGGAATTTAATGACCCTTAACCCACAGTTGTTATACTATTCCAGCATTATAAGTTTATATTAACACTATGCAGTGTATTATTTTATATTAACACTTTATAATTAATTTATATTTTGAGCTCTTTATGAAAAAATGAGTGTTTCGTTTTCAGCGAGCTCTGGTTGAGGAACTACAAATGGAATAATAAAGAAACACTAATATTTTACATTAATCTTAATGCTATTTTGAGTGATGAAAAAATGGAGTGTTACTCTGTTTTACTTAGTTTTTTACTGTGCCGACAACTGCTTTACCGACCATTATTTAAAAAGATATGGGAATCACTTTCTCTAATTTTCTAATTTCTGTTATTGAATAAATAAGCTTCATTTAAATTCTTTCAGTTTTGAATTAAGACCTTATATTAACATGTCGAGCTCTTCAATCATTCTTCTTTATATTTACATGATATTTCATTAATTTTAGACAATCATTTCAGCAATATAACTACCAAGCGGTAGCCTTTCTTTATCACTAATATTATTTGTCAAACATTGTTACGAGAAATCAAAATATTGAATTTTGTTAGCACTGTTTTTATTTACCCTGAAGTCTATATTCCATCTATTCCTTCTTTAATTTAAATGCCCTTAAATAACATTTCATTTTGTTTCAATATTCTACTTCTGTCAACACTATGTTAAATTAATTTCTGCAGCTTAATTGACAAGAGATTACATTACATCTTAACTTTAAAAATACTGCAATATATACAGCCTTTTTGGCAATACATGCATGCAACTATTATATTCTAAAATTTTCCAGCTATTGCTTTGTTTTTTTAAAAATAATAATAAAGCTATGATATGGAATAACAAGTTTGAAAAATAGTGACATGCCTTGGACTCAAACCCAGGTCTCTCACTTCCTGGGCAGGTACTCTAACCACTAAACTGCTGTGCCGTGTCAGCGTTCAGCAGTTAGAATACCTTCCTGGAAAGTGGGAGACCTGGGTTCGAGTCCCAGTCGTGTCGCTATTTGTCACACTTGCTATTCCTTGGGATTCAGCCACACAGCTCTTCCATGCTATGTTATTCACCTTTCCTCATTCAGTGAAAGCTATAATATTTTACAACGATTACTAAGAAATTTTAAGAAATAAAGCAATCGAAAGTGAACTAAAAAGTAAAATTTCAATAAAATAATTTACTATGCTAACATTTTTATTTTCTTTGCTACTAAATATTTGTACCCAGCTTGACACTTTGGAAAATTCCTTCCAAAAACTCAAAATGATTCTTTCCCATTGTGTTGCTATTAAATTGTTAATTTTGTCATTTTTTATGTAAACGTTATGATCGATATGACTGTGATCCCCCTTAAGCAGCACAATAGTTTCTTCTTTGAAGTGCTTCTTATCATTGTGATTCCTCTAAAAACCGCCAAAATGTTGAATGGTGTCCTTGAATCGACCACTGAAACTCTCTGATTCTCGTTCTTCAAATGCTTATTTTACCTAATGGTTTGTATTTCACACTATGCTTTGGAAATCTCTTTCTAGACATGCTCAATACATGTTCTTTCTATCGTACTTTCCTTTCACACTCTCTGAACTAGTCATTCTATCATCCAAGTTATATAAAAACCTGGGCTGAAAATAAGATTTTCTATAAGATGCGTGCCTGGCAATCTATATATGATGACCAGTAATGATGTTTTAAGAAAAAGCGCCTTGTCACAAAAATTGTCACAATTTTGGATGGGAAAAAAATGTAGCAAGAAAATCAGTCAACTAAATGATAGTGGTAAAAAACAATATCATGAGAACAAAGGAAAACGGGTAAGGGTGACTTTGCGCAAGGTGGTGCGCACCCAGGAAAAATCCCAAGGAAGAATGGACTTGAAAAAAGTCTGATGGGACCGGGGACCGGCAATTGGGAGACCTGGGTTCGATTCCCGGTCCCGTCAGACTTTTTTCAATATCATGAGAAATTTTTCTCAGAAAAAGCTTCAATTTTTCCTTTCTTCACACTTGTTATTACTTTAATGTTAATAATATCTTGTTTCTTTCATTCTGACTTTTCTCGTTTGACATTTTTCCCCATTTTTTTGTCACCTTCTTTTGACATTTTTTTCAAGGCATTTTTACATGGATTCCAATATATGATGTTGGCTACCTTCAGTCACAACCATTCCAATAATTGATTACCAAAACGTTTGGCTTGGCTCTTTATAATGCTGTAATCTTGTGAACTAGAATTTCTGCAATCTGACGAAGGATTTCCAGCGACGATTTCTTCACACTGCGTGAATAACTTGATCCAACCTGTCTGATATTATAATAAAGACAATGAGTTAGTTATGAGATGTTATTAAATTAAATCAAAAAGTATTAGTTAAACTCTATTTACTGCATTTTTGTGTATGATATAAATATATATTTATTGCATATTATTAGGAAACTATTTTATGCATTAATCTTAATAATTAATTTATCAATATTTCATCCTTAAGGGTCATGTGTACCTTATATCCATTTTTATTTATGCATTTATTGCATATTATTAGGAAACTATTCTATTCATTATTTTTGATAATTAATGTATCAATATTTCATCCTTAAGGGTCATGTATCCATTTTTTGTAAGGGTTAGTGTTATGAATGTAAATGGACAAGTCTGTGCTAAAAATCTGTGAGTAAAGATAGCCCTAAAGCTGAATATATTTGCAGAAAGCATAAGACCCCTTCCTCAGCAGAATTTCTGCCCTTGGAATCTCTGCAAGGAACCACTTTTTATGGCTTTAGAGGTGTATCATTTTAGTGACAGAAAATGGTATATTTTAAAATGGCTATGAGAACTTTACTAACACTTGTGAAGTATTTAAAAAAATAAGGGGTTTTTAAAAAATAAAGAGGTCAAAATATAAATGATAAATTAATTATGAAGTTTTAATATAAAATACTACATTACATAGTGTTAATATAAACTTTTAATGTTGGAATAATATAAAAATTGTGGGTTAAGGGTCATTAAATTTCAGAAAAAAGATTTTTAAGATATTAAAAATTAACATAACATGGATTTTAGGTTTAAGTTTAGTTGTGAGATGCGCTCAATTTTCGTGCTCTCAATTTTCCGCCCATGCAATTTGCCGCCCTTTAAAATGAAATACCAAAGCCATGCATATCCTATTTTGTAGGTAAAAATTATTTTTAAGAGTTTGATAAACCACTGTTCTATTACTTCATTCCCCTGCTTACATAGGTCACAAAACATCATTAAGAATTATTTATACATATTCCATTTCCTGAAAATGTGAATGGTCCTTATGAGTCAATAGTTTACATTGCTTTTGAGTATCATGATCATAGCAGCAACAGTCAGTAAAACACGCAATGCTATTTGCAAATTAGAAAAAAAAACAATCAAATCTCTGGAAAAGATATATTCCAAATCCTAAAGGTGATTTATTCTTGCACCAGAAAATCTTTTATTGTTTCCTATTGTTGATTAAATCCACTGCACTAATATTACTTTCTTGTCTTGAGTTGTATGTAATTCTTTCCTCTAAAAGTTTGCCAATCTTAAATTTCATATCGTAATCCTTCCTAGATAAGTCATATGTATAATACAGAAAACAACAAATAATGTTGTGATAATAATAATGGTTCTGTTGGCCCCCTTTCAATGCCACTTCCCAGGTGTGGTGCACCCATAGGCCACTATCCATCCATTTTTGTACTTCCAACCCCAATTTCTCCTTTTCCCTCCAATGAAAACTCGTTTTTAAATTCTTTTATTCTGTTCCAGCCTTATCCATTCTTTATAATTATGTTTCATTAACTCTCCTTCTTCATCATCTTACTTTCCATTGCATTGATGTACTTCATTGGCCAAAGTTAATTTGTAAAGTAAGAATCTATAATTGAAGAAGATAGCAGGTAATTTATTCCTTGCTTGTGAGGTTGACTAAATACTGCAAAAAATGAGAGTAATATTTGCAAGGATCAGGTGACACATAAATTAATTCTTTCTGCGGAAGATATATGGTACTATAATCAAGCAAAATAATGTTTGGATGAATCTTAGATGAGGTTCTTTCACTTCTGGACTTCTGTATAATAATGGGTTCAACTTACTAAACCTTTAATGTTAGTCAGATTGCATAATCTAGATATTTATGTTTATCAGTGTTGGTACATGTATAGTTACATTCTGTTCAAGTTAAAGCTTTATCAACATTATCTCTACTCACAAAATGTTCATATGACTGGTTACAATTTACTTCGTAGAAAGTCGTATTTAGATTGTAAAAAGCATCAATGCTGTTGCATCTTTTAGCTGTTACTAACAATAGGTTTGCATACCTTTTTGTGGGCATTTTTGTGCAGTGGATACATTTTTCCTAAGAATTCTTTAGGTTTTTTATATCCACGGTCTTTCTCATTTTTTTGAAAGATCATTGTAAGTTTTAAGTATTTGTAAGTACCTCACTTTAACTCTGCAGACCAGTGCAATGCTAATTTTTTGCCTTTACTCTTCTACTGTACTTGGTTCTCTTGAAATAATTTGATTCCTGTCACCTCTATTTCTCTACTTTATTTTCTCCTCATCTTTATTTCTATCCAGCTCCTTAGATATCCAGTTTCTGTCTGGGATCTATGTTGATATTTCCCTCATGTTCATGTTTCCTCTTCATTTCTTTATCCTCTGTATCCTATATTCACTAGCCACCATTAACTTCCTCTCACAATTGCTGGTTTACTATGTTACCTTACAATCATCTTATTACTTATATCAATCATTTTCTGTTATACCTTACTGGCATTGAGTCATATGTGACTGAATATAATGGAATAGTGAATGAGTTGAACTGAAAATTTTATGTGAAAAGTCTATTCTTTCATATAAAGTAATATTATTTAAATTTTCATGTATAGATTTTGCCCATATTATCCTATAAAAATTGAAATCTCACATTATGATTTTTACAGGCATTTTCTGACCACTCTGATTTGGTAGCACGCAGAATGGGTTTTATCCCTTTGCCTCTTGGAGTGGTAATGGTACGAGTACTTGCACATGCCATACGCATAGAAGGACCTGCTGGTATCACTTTACTTGCTCTTTCATATCTCTGCCTCGCGTCCTTCCGTGTTCTCAATGGACTTGTGATATTGGGCAAGGCATGTGACCTTATATCTCAGCACCGACATCAGAGGGAGGCTGCTGCAGCTGCCGCACAGAGCTCTGCACATTCCAGCCTCAGTGGTGGCAGCCTTGGTTGGATACGCACCCCTGACCATCTTAGCTCCAGAGTTGAGACTGTATCTCCACATGTTTATGGTTGGTGGACTTAAGAACTTCGGTTAAATTTAATGAAACCTACAGTTTTACACCTACAGTACTTAGAGCTTTGTTTCTCAAACTTCATTGCACAGTTTAAATCCAAAGACTTATGAGGATCCCAAGATGCCATGCAGACATTATATAAATATCCATGGTTATAACATGAAATAGTTGTCTTAGAAAAAGTTATGAGGAAATTATATTTTGGACTTTTTCAGATTAAACTCTGAAGGGCCCCATTAGATTATTTATGAATATTGGATGGTGACTTAAAGAATTTATTGTACTGATAAACAGATTACCCATGGGATACTGTAAGCATTGTAGATTATTAAAACAATTACAATCTTTAAAGATGATCATACTGTTACACAAAATCAGGATTGTAAAACTACTGAATACATGAGATAAGCATTTGTCTGCATAATTTTTGGTCTGCCAACATTCTTGGGATCATTGGAAAAATAATGCTGTCCTCAGAGACCTAATGAAAGCTTGGGAGATCAGCTCAGTGGTCTAAAGATCACACTTAAAGGAACACTGATATTTTGTGTACCTCCTTTCTCTGCTTATTCCTAAAATCAGTATAACTTCTGAGAATCATTATGTAATGATTAAATGCAAAATTAATTATAATTTTTCCTCATTTTCTTTTGAATTCAGCCTTTGGAGAGTATTCTGGTAAGTTTTCAGGAATCATGCTGTTTACAAAATGAAACAGCATTGATGAAGTATCTTTATATTGTTTTTATGAAACATTAACTGTGTTTTTCATTAACTTGCAATTTCTCCAAGGAATGGAAGAATTTGGTGGTAAGTCTAAAGTGCTGAATTATTGTTTTCTTTAAAATGTTGAAGTTTTCAAACTCAGTTATTAAGATCTGCCACATTTGTTTAAATTTATTTGAATTTTAGTAGGTTGTAAGTCTTACAAAAAGTTAACCAATTCTGCATGTGAATAATATTTAATGCTGTATCCCTTGGGGGAAGTTTTATTTTCTTTGACTTTGCTTAAAAAACTATTTTTCTTGTCTTGAGTTGTATGTAATTCTTTCCTCTAAAAGTTTGCCAATCTTAAATTTCATATCGTAATCCTTCCTAGATAAGTCATATGTATAA
>KZ309484.1:2057-25288 GCA_000376725.2 Ladona fulva
GAAAGCCCCCAGGAAAATAATTCGCCGTTTTAACTATACAACTACTTTATTTGAATATAAAAAAACATATATGCTTATGAGGTAATGAGAACACCAGCTCATAATTACCTGGGTTTGGTTGGGTAGGATATTCCTTAAATATAAAAAAGTATGCGGTTATGATGTTATGTGAGTACAAGCTCGGGCTGGGTTTGGTTGGTTTCGGGTATGAAATCCTTTATACCGTTAATTTTATTCTTCTATAAATCTATTGCTAAGGTATATCTATTCCTAATCGTTTTTACATTTATCATATTGTATTTTTTTGTTTTTGTATAATCATACGCCTTTCTTCCGGGGGCTTTTTTTCGCCGGAGGTTATTTTTCTTGGAGGCTTTATCCGCTGGGATTTTTTTTCTTCCTGGGGCTTTTTTTCTTAGATCAATTTCCTACGCACAAATAGCTCATCATGGAAATTGCACGAAGGAAAACGAAGAAAGTCGCTTAAGAAACCTAGGCAAAATATTGTCCATTAAATTTTCATTTCTCGTAAAAAACAATATTTAGAATGTTAATTTGTTAAATTTTGCTATTTAAATTACTAATATTGCATTGAAAGTGAAATAAAGCGACATAAAATGCCCGAAAAGGCCACACGTCCCCCACCTCTGCTCTATTTCATAGTCTCTTACTTTCGCGGACCCTAAATATTGGTATTTCTACACCTTTTATTAATATATAATCACAAATCTCTCTTACAGAATTTGCATTTAAAGATCTGCAGGCGCTCGTATAGCCAAGTGGGGATAGAGTCGAGCCTTTGGTGAAGCGATCACAAAAGCAGTACATATTAGGAAAGTTACAACTAAAATTTTTGAGTGAAATTATTTGAATGTTTTCTTGATAGAAAATGCGATGAACTAAACGATCTAATGTGATAGTTACAGCCGACAGCTACGTAGATATATGAAATGATTTGAGTATACAACGCCATGAGCTATAATGTCAACATTTTAATATATTTATGACAACGTCTGAGTTAGTTTAGTGCAGGGTTGGCAGTCCAAATTCACCCTTATGCAAAAAAATTTCATCCTTTTGCAAATCGATTTCCCCCATCGAGAAATCAAGTTTCTCAACTGCAATATTTCAGCGATAAGTTGTTAAATAAATAAAATACCAGCAAAGTTGTCCAAATCGGTAATTTAATCGCATTTGGTAGGCTTCGTATAAGTTTTATGTAACATTTTAGAGATGACTCTCAGATAATTTTCAAACAAGATTTACAGTGGTACGGCTACTTTAAAACTTTTTATGTTTTAATAGAAATAATTTTACCGTTTTGATATTATATTTATATATAAGCAAAACTTGTGGCCTTTTGGCAGTCTAAATTCTCCCTTTTGCAAATCAAATTCATACTTTTGCAAATCAATTTCACCCATCAAAAAATCAAGTTTCTCAATAAATATTTTCATTAACATATTTTCATTTCTTATATTTATATAATAGTAAAACGGTGAAAATGATTCTTGAGAAACTTGATTTCTTAATGGGTAAAATCGATTCGCAAAAGCATGAATTTGATTTGCAAAAGGATACATTCGAGCTGCCAAGCCTGTAACAAGGCCACGGTTTAAATCAAGATCTCTTCTCCTTCATCGCCTTCAATTCGTTCTAAAATGTTCCTTTCTATTCTTCTGGAATACTTCATCGTGGAATTTTCAAGAAAGGTGGTGGATTCTGAGAAATCTATCGCATCCCAGTAGACTCATCACAATCGTGGCCTTCCCTTCCTTCATCTCCCGACGCCTCAACCTTTATAACACTCTCCAACCTTGTGACCTAACCTCCGATCTCCCCACTCCTCCGTTCTTCGCCCGCCTATCTTAGTTTCGGACTATATATATCCTAACAATGTATACATGACGTTGACGCGACACGTGGAAGCCAAGGTGCGTTTCATATTCCGCCTCCGGTTTTATTTCGTGGAAAACTGATTTCTTTCAGTTGGGGCAGAGAATCCCTTCAGGAACTTCGCTAGGAGAAAATACGCGTTCCGTATAGTGTGCAAGAGTTTCATACACGTTGTATACTTGTTATATAACAACGCTCTCTGTCTGAAAAGTATTTGGCCGGAGGTCGGTTTCAACCTCTATACCTCCACGAGTAGTTAAAAGAAAGCCCTAGAGAGGGCATAAAACGCTCTAGGCAAGATGAGGAATGAGGTGATTAGCACGAGGTGACCAATGAGGTGACCGCCCCGAGATGTATTGGTGCCCCAGGCCGTAAGCCTTTTAGGAGACCTTCCTACACAGAGTTGTAAAATATCCATTACCTACCGACATACGTATTATTTCGAGGGAAAAAGTTTTCGTTTCTATTAGAATTAATCTGAAAATAATATTGATCATGGTTGTATCAGCCATGAAGCTCTAAAAATAACTATCTCTATAATACTTGAATCCGAGAAAATGGGTTGTTTTAAAGAAATCTAATGCACAGTAACTACCGGCGGTTACAATCGCATTCGATCGTTTGGTTAATCGAAATTTTTGGAAGAAATAAAAAGGAACCACTTTTCACAAATGAACCTAGTTTCTATTATATGATAAAAAGACAACATTAAAAATATTACAGAAACACACGGATTGAAATACGTGACATGTTTCGACGCATAAGCATCATCTTCAAGTGACATCTTCTGTGGTATTTTACAAACTTGTTTTTTATAATAAAACTAGCTGAAGTGCTGAAGTTGATTCTCAACGATGAAAATATGAAAACGCCTGAGCTCCAATTCAGCTGTAATTCGTCAGGGTTACGGTTAGTATACAACCTCAAAATGTAAATTTTCGTTCATTTGATCAAAATTCTCGCAATTTTTGACAAAACAGTATTCGATGACCGTAATAAGAATTTTCATTCAATTTCCCTTTATTTGGTTCTTGTCTCGATTTCGTCCGACTATTCTTTCTAATTTAATTTTGCGAATGAAATAAACCATGCAAGCCATAAAAGTGAGCTTTACATACATTCCTTATGGTAATAGTTTTAAGCGTCTGGAGTCGAACCGGGGACAGTTAGGTGAATAAAAAGTAGTCTATTATCTGTTCAGGGAAGACATTTTACAATCTGCAAAGTTTGAAAGTTCTGCGACATCGGGTTCTCGAGTTTTAGGCAAAAATACACACAGAAAACTTTCTACTTTATAAATAAGATGAAGGATAGAAGAGAGAATCTAAATACTGAGCCTTCTACATTGATCCGATTCATTGCTATTTCTGACATTTCATACCGGGAGTGTCATTGACGGAAAAGCAAACATAAAAATTTAGAAAGGGAGATCAAGTGGCCTCGTTTGCAAAATTTGGTAAGCCTCAGACTCCCGCCAAAATTTCCGAGCAAACATCCGGTGGAACTGGGATTCCAACGGACAGCTTTTGTCAATTAAATTTATAAATGCACCATTCAGTCTTCATTGATAAACTCGAGTGGTTGACAGAAAATGCCAAGTGTTACATTTTTCACGAAAATTGAGTATAAGCATATTGTCAGAAAGGAATGTTTACAAGCCTTAAGGGCATTATTCTGATGAATTTTGTAGACATCCATTTCAATGTTTCGAATTCAAGTTTAAACTTATCAAAGCAAGCAGTATCACCACAGCCTAGATAAAACCAAATTTGCGCAATAATCATTATTATCGACTTGAAAATATAGAGCAGATTACGCTCTTTTGCTAAAAAATGTAAAATTTCTTCCCAAGAAGAAACTTATGAAATTAGTTTACCGCATAGGACCAGAACTGGAACCCGGATATTCCAATAGACCCTCGGTTGCTCTAACCTTTAACCTGTATTGCCAGGAAGAGAGATCGAGTACTAAGAGATAAATAAGATGAAGCAATGATGAAGCTAGTGCATAAGAGATACGTTATTTCTTAAAGAGCGTCGAGTAAGATCCGACTGTTTTTCAATATTCTGCCACCTATTAGCCTATGTATCTGCTACACCATTATTTCAATACGGTAGATTCCCCTAACCAAGTTAGATTCTCGGGGTTGTAACAAGGTTAAGCTACTTTAAAGGAAAATTTTCATCATGTCAGAAATTAAATGCTGGCACGGAATTTTGTCCATGTCTGGCTCGATAAGGACGCCAGATTCCTTTCTTCAAATTATTATTTCGGAGTATACATTTATACTGAATTAAATTTTAAAGAATTTCAGAAATTCGCGGTTAATATGTGGCTCCATGTCTTTCATGGTGCTCAAAGTGACCTTCACTCTATTTTTACGCACATACAACCACTGTCAGGCTTGTAGGGTGATTTCCTTTTCTGTCTGTTCGTGAAGTCATCAGCTTCAAGGCTGGTAGAATACCATTACCCCTACCATTACTTCCCACAACTTTAACTCATACTACTACTTCAAGTTAGGGTATCAGGAACGATTTCTACCGCAGCTTCCTTAAAATTATCCATTAACAGATTAGGAAGTTTCCTTCTTTAATGTAATTAGTCATCCAGATGTTATCCTTGGCAAAGTTTTGATGTCGGGCTGTTTGAGTGTTTACAAAAAGCGGCCTGATAAATGTTAACCGGTGGCCTTCGCTTCAAAACAATAAATTGCCAACCTCGGGTCCACATCGAGGACGCAATTCATGAGCATGACTTAAATGTATTTAAATTATTTCTGTGTCGACGATCTGAGATCGTTGTTGATGCCTCATTATATTTTGTAAAGAGAATTACGGTGATGATTAAAAACTATCCATTCATGAATATATGACAAATTATTGTTATCTTTATGTGAGGACGACATCCGATTTTTGTTTGCCAATTTTTCCGAAATTAATTCCTCCTCATTCAAAATAGTTGAAATCAGATGAAGTTTTAAAAGGAAATATACAATAAATATTCAGTGAAAGATCGAATAGCTATCTGTTATAATGCTTGGTAATAGGAGCGAGGTAGGGGCGGTAATTCACTATTTCCTGAATACAGCGTCGAGAAATCCNGTAATTGACGGAGAATCGTTCTTTATTCACTGTATTCCGTAAAAGCACACGTAAGGATTTTGAGGAAATAGTAGAATTTTTTGATAAATATACATACTTTTCGAATTGGTTCTTGTCTGACACGTATATTATATCATTATATAATGCAAAATTAAATCAAGTTAAACTTTAATTTGAGAAGTGAAGTTTGTAAATAATGTATCTAGTGCACTAGGTTAGTTATGTTCAATTGTTTTATATTTATGCGTGTAGAACCTTTTAATACTTTTTATAATTTTTGAACTATTAATAATTTTTAATAATTTTTTAATGTAGCAAAATATAACGTCGCCACCAGACGAGGCGTATATCTGTGGAGAAATTGTATAATGAATAAATATGCTGTATGAATTTATCGGGTTATAACTATCCAAGTCTCTACATTTTGCTCCTGTCAATAAAAAAATATATTAAAATTATGGATATTTTGGTTGTTTTACAAACCACGGTTTGAAATTTTTCGCTAATTCGTACAATAATGAGATTTTTAGTTGAAATAACGGCTTACTTTATAAAGACATATCCCCTCTTTATTTTTGACGCCTAATTACTCTTATCATTTGCCAAAAGTTTTCCAGAGCATATTTCGTCCTGTCTAATTCTATGGTAGACTAACACTGCACAAATGTTTCTTCGCAGGTAAAGGTTTACAAATGGACTCAATAAGCGAAGGCTTTACTTGATGGAAGGCCATAATAATGGAAACAAAACCTCTAGTACCCTTTCTTAGCAACCCTGATGATGCCAGCAAAGCATGTCGAAATTTTAATCTCTTTTGGAAGTGTACGAAAGAGTTTATTTAATTGTATCAGATTTATAAGAAATTTTTGTTTTGTAACAGTAATATACTACAGCGAATTCAATGTTTTTTAACGATAAGGCAAGAAACTATTTGAAACGGTATTTCTTGCTTAGTGAGTACTGAAAGTATTACACAACAGTACTTTTTGTGAAAATAAAATAGAAATAAAATCAGAAGAATAGATGGAATGGCTCTCAATACAAGACTGTTGCCTCATTTGACCCAGTTGTAAATAACTGATCAATGACTGTAGCTGAATCGATATTNCTGGATAAATTGTGTCTACCGTTTTTGAAGTGGGCCAAATGGTTCCCCTTGATGGTTTAAACAATATTTTAATTTCTCCAAAGAATATGGTAACGCATGATATTGTGCTATATGTATCCCAGCTTACAGTTGAACCCGAGAGTATTAACTGAATAAAATGTAGCCCATCTATATCCTGCCATGCGGCGATATTTAATTATTTGCAAATATTGAAATGGATGCTAATGACCGTTCTCAGATTTTAGGCGACTGTTTATAATAGAACACATATCTACGAACATTGTTACGAAAATATTTTCGACATTCCTCGTAACCTTTCTACACAAAACATTCGGTCTAAATTATGTATGAGATTAATTATCACCCCAGTAAATACTACAGTTTCTTTCAGACTTATTTAAGATTCTTCTGATGTATGGCTCGCAGCGGTATGAGATTTCACCATCCCCCATACATCATTTTCCTTTATCCTCTCGTGCAGATATCTTTGGGCAATACACTCCGCGCAACCATTCCTCACTCCCACTGTCTAACGTCTAACGAGTTTATATCCTCGGGACATTTTAGGACGAGAGTAAAAACATCACGGCAACTCAGTTTTAAAGCGGTTCCAGGCGTCTCCGAAGGCCTGCTTCAGTTCTATTTTCCGTGCGCACTATCCCTCACTTTCCTTGCTCAACCGCCCACTTCGCTCGAGTAAACGTTCGTAAAACTATCTCCCGTAACAAAGTACTCCTTCGTCTGCCCCTAAGTGAATGAGAAATGGGTGCGTGGATGGTGCCAAGACAGTAAAATCCTTACCGCCAAGCGAGAGTTTTGCCTTTGCGGAACGCGGAATTCGCTGAATAGGGAAGCGATGCGGAAACGGCCGCCGAGGAATTACGAGGAGACTTGGGCGAAGAGCGGGCTTTTGGTGAAAGAGCGGATTTCTATAAGGAGATCTGCTTTTACTGCCATGCGAAACAGCCGCTCGCGAGGAAAACAGACGGGCGTCTAAGGCTTGTTCTTCGCGTATTTGAGAGAGCGTGGCTTGAGCGAGACAATTTTTCTCGCAGAAAGAATTGAATGCATTCATATTAAAGCAGCAGGGGCTTTAACCCCTTCCCCGAAGCATTATTTCGAAATTTCTTTTTGATGTTAGTTTGCGGACGGAAACGCGGGGCTTTAAGATGATATATTACCTCGATACGGTTTTCGGTGATTTTTATAAAATAATAACAATAATCGTCTTCATTTGAGCGAGATTGTGACTAAAGAGAAAAAATGGGATCTCTTATGAAGTTACCATCTGGTATATATTAACACAGACAAGTCTTTAAGTACATAAAATCATTGACGCAAGGTTAGATGGAAGAAGAGACTTTTCAGTCTCAATCTCGCCTTTAATAAAGACCTTATTTTTCGGCTATTCCATTTTTTTACTGTCTAAACTAGAAGAATTTCTTAAACATGTTTCTTCATTTCAAAGTCATATAGATCATACTATCAAATATTTTCGGCTTTTTGCACTATTATCATTTAGTGTTTTATAGGTCCTGTAATCGTTCCCCTGTAACTGAAAGAAACGAAACAGGATATAGGATATGTCATAAATATAATAGAAAATGTGGGTGTGTGTATTTTCGGCTAAAATTCGAGAACCAGAAGTTGAAATACTTTCAAACTTTAAAGATTGTTGAGTATCTATCATGCGTGAATAATAGGCTACTTTTGATTAAACTAATTGTACCCGTTTTAAAAGCGCTCTCATGAGAAATACAAGTTACATTTACTTTTATCTTTAAATATCGCTAAATAACTATCCTACGCATATGGTTGTACGAAACTAAGAATAGCACCGAAAGAACGGAAATTGAATGCATATTCTTCTTTCAATCATGGGCTATTACTTTAGATTCGTAATTGCGAGACTTACGCTATAACACACGAACCTTTTGTGAAATGTTGAGGTTATAAAAAACTTGTGCCCTTAACGACTAAGCCAATTTTTGAATCCGTCTCGTGCGTTTCGCCACTAGAATACACAGGAATTTAGGCCCATTTAAAAGTAATAATAAAAATTAAAGACAACCTATATGTACATGAGGTAGTTAAAACTTTTTGTGTTGATGTGATTACCAGGGGGTCAAATTTACAACCAATTTAGTGTGTCTCTTAATCAGTTCAATTTTGTATTACAAGTTGGATTGTTATTTGTTTACTTTTTTACGATCAAGGAGGCGAGAAAATAAGACACATCGATGCTAGGCCAGAAAAGCGAGAATGTTTTAGGGACTTGAGGAGGTTTTAATAAAAATCTGGTGAGCAAAGAGAATATCGTTATATGCTCAACGCTTAGTTACATAGTGTATTTACGTCTGTGTTATTTTTTGAGGACTTCTATTGGTCAATATCTGCGTCTTTGATTTTTCTCTCGGTTTAAATACTTCGTTTGCGTATTCCACATATACATTCAAAGAGAAAGTTCGCGCGTCAAACTGATCTCACAGATGGTGAATCGAAAAACTGCGTACTTTGTTCAGTAAATATTTATTTCTCTTTGTCATTAGTTACAATAACTATCTATTGTTTATACAGTAATAAATGCCATTATATACAAAACAAATGATAATTGACGTAACCAATGAGAAGGAGGAATAATTATTTATTCTCATTTTAATTAATTTTAAAATTTTTTTAAATACTTACTTAATAATTTAAATTTTTTATACTGTAATATACTTCGTTAGATATTTTACAAGTATTTTTTATGTTCCGCAAACGACCCGAAAATGTCTTAAGGTCTATAACTTTAACCCGAGCTAATGTATCTATAAAGGCAATTAGAAGAATAAGTTAAAGAAGAATAAGTTCCTTGAGGGACTTAAGGAGATTAATCTGCACCCGTGTGATTCCAACAGAAGTTCTGATGAGCGCGCACACCTTCTTGCGATATTAGACGATGTTGACGTAGAAAAGAGAAGGAAAAGAGGGAGAGGGAATTGAAAGATGTCGAAAGTTCAGAGCGTAATGAGATTCACCGTCCTCCAGTAGTTAGCTAACGACAAATGATCCGCATCCAGAGAAATATTCTTTCGGCGGAGGAATTCGTTGCGGTTCGACACAAAAGAAGAGCTAAGTTATACGGCGCCAAATTCATTAGCGAGAGAAAAAGGATAAAGAGCCATAGTTCCCCTTTTCCCCTCGTTCATCCGTCCTGGCATATTCCCTTCAATCAACGATGCCAAGTTGGAGTTTTTCCGCTTCGGGAAATCTCTCTCCGCTATTCTTTTCGCGCGCTCCAGTTGCCATTTCAGAAATACCCGTCGGAAAAGGTGCTCCGGGCGTATACGCCCCGTCATTCGGAAATGAATGAGAATCGAACCCGGTGCCCCCAAGCATTTCGCTAGATCCGAACGGAGTTATTCTGATCGAAGGTCTTTCATCGACCTTGAATGCTCAACTCTGAATGTTACAGCCGAAACTGACTTACATATTGAATGAGTTCAGAAACTTGATTGGGTTTTCATTCCGTCATGTCTGTCTGTATAAACGTCAGCCTGGGGTAGGTTAGACACTGATCTCCTTAAGCCCATCCTACGAATAGCTTTAAAATGAATCAATAAACTCTTAATTAAGATTTGTTTAGGTAAGGCTGGCCTCTCTTTCACCTAACCTCAATTTTCAGTATACAAATTAAATTTAGCATTTAGAGTTAAAAGAAAGAATACAAAAAGTCAGAAAGATCTGGGATTTTTGGGTAAAAATCTTCTCGACTGGAGATTGAGGGAGACAAAACCCCAGGGAAAACACTTTCAAAGAAGCAATGTGAAAAATCCCGCAAAAACACATTCCATAATAAAAAAAGAAAAATTAATAAAAAATAAATTAGTATAACACATCAAATACATTTTAAAGAAACTATAAGGTTTTTTTAAGTGAGTACAAAGTACACAATGATAATTTGCATATACTTTATATTATTTTTTAAAGCAATCACACATTGAAGAGGGAATGAGGCGACTATACAAGATGAACATTGCTCAAGTATTTGCCCACGATTTCTTAGCAAGTACTCGACGAGTGAGAAACATACACCTAAGGGCAGCACATTGAATATAAGAAACTTTTCTTATCATTCAGTAAGAAGTGACCAGGATGAATCCTATAAGCTAATATCACTCAAACCTCATTAGTTTCTAAAGCATACCTCACTATCACATTTATGAGCAGGACGTAGACGAAAATAAATAAAAGATGTATTTTTCTCTATCCTGTAATAATGAAGAAAATGAATGAAAAATATTCCCCTCGACTATAAATGGTTGCTGAAAACACGCCACTTGGAAGAATTTTACATAACAAAGTATGCAAATTTAGATTACGTAAATAACGTTTTCCCATTTCAGTTCAAGTTCTAGGACTTCAATCTTTAGCCTCGAGTTAAGTTTTCACTCCGGCAAAAAACGGTTATTCCTCGATTCCTTGTTGATTACATGAGGTACCACCACATAATTGATGCTTTTCCTAATTCAAAAATAAAATACAATACCACTTTATAAGGTAAAATTAGGACTGGAGACTTCCCATCCTCCATTTAATCCTCGTCAGAATAATGAACAGACACGTAATATAGCATGGTTTAAGATATTAAAGAACAAAATATATAAATTTTAACAAGCTTTGTCTAAGAAAGATAAAAGAAGGACAGGCTGAATTGTTTGGCGGAGAAAAAACTGAATTTTATCATAGAAATATGTTTCCACTGCAACAAAACGCACAAAGAGATGGGGATGTGAAAAACCTGCGATAGTTGAAGGAGAGAGTGAAAGGAAGATTGCAAAAAGGATAGTAAAAATTAAAAAAGCTATAATGGTACACAACAAATATTAGAACATAATTTTTCTTTGTCAATGGTGTTATTGTCTCTTCCAACAGTAGTGGATTCCTGTATCATCATAATAAATAGATCTTACTCTTTCTTAAACCGCCTTCATTAGTTTTTTCCCTTAGTTTTTAGCGTTCTCCACTCTTATAAATGCTGCTGAGCTAGTTTCATCGACTGTAATGCGGAAATTGTCGTCCAACCATTGGTTGATTATTCGTGTAACACATAACAAACGGTCGATCCTGTAACTGACGTAAGGTATAATTTAAATGCCATTTAAATTGATTCAATATAAAATTTACAAGGAATCATTCGTGACATCAACAAAAATTAAATGATTGATTTGAGAAGAAAGACGATCGTCCCACGGAAGTTATAAATTGTATGAATGGGTGCTACGTCATATGGTTTTGAAGAATTATTTTGCCGCTAGTGTGAAGGTTAATCAGTCGCGTGATGTTACCGAACTCATTTCTTTCGGAAAGTTTCAAGGCAGCTCCCACAGCGAAGTAATTGGCACAGGTCATTTCCGATGGTCGCTTAATCAGTCAAGTAGGTCTCATAGAAGGCTGAGCCACTCAACTGTGGAGAAAATGAAGACCTTGTCGTTTAACATGAAAAGGAAACTCTGACAGGAGAGAGACCGGAGGAAAATTTATTCATAATGTGAGCTACGTACATTTATAAAAACATCTCCTTCAATAAAGGTGCCAGTTTTGATGTTAAAGGAATAAACGAGAAATATTCGTCATTGGAAAATTCAAACCTACGCATACGTACACCCACGTACTAGAAATTTTACATTTTTACTCAAGCCAAATCTACAACAAAAAAAGCAATCAAAACATATAACATTTCATTGACTACCACAGTGCCGGAGTGCTTGGCGCGCTAGTGTCCCACTTGGTAGTGACTAGTACACTGGATATTGACTAGGAATTGCGCAAAATTTTACGGTTTTCCCAAACTATTTCAAATAAGATTACAACTAATCCCATTTCAAGCACCATTACAAATTATTTTCTAGATTTTATATAGGAGAACACCCACAGGATGTATGCTTCGGGGCGGTTTTGTGTTTGATGGAAGTAAAACTTTGGATAAAGTTCTTGGACATAATTTCTCTGAATAAAATTCTTCTGGTATAAACCTTCCATGGGAATACTTTCTCTCGGGTAAAACGCCCTTGAGTGAAACTCCTGGAACCTGCAAAAACATCCGATTCATAGTTAAACACTACTGGAAAAGACGTGGCAAAGTGATCTTGATGTGGAAACTTCTTTTTCATGAAATACGTATGTTTATTCCCAAGGAAAACGGTCTGACCGGGACTCGAACCCGGATCTTCCGCTTTCTGGGTGACCACTCTAGCAAATTGAGCTATCGTGCCATAACAATTAGACAGTTCGGGGGTATTTGTGGAAAGTGTAAAAAGTGGAAGATTTGGCTTTGATATCCGGTCCCATTAAACTTTTTAAATATCCGTTTTCCCTTGGGAATATTCCTAGGTGCACACCTTAATGTAAATGTTNCATGATATAACTCGAATAGGGGCGTAAGAATTTTAGTTAAAAATAATGATAATATAGTAATAATAATTCTTTATTCCTCAATACTGGATGATATCTAACATCTCTGAACACTAATTCATTTTCACTATAACACATCGAAACTTTTACAATATATCTCATAATATGCAACTTTCTGATGAATTAACTATCATTTATTAATAACAATAATCTTTATTTGGGCGATATTGAGACAAAAAGCCTCCTCTTCTATCCAACCCATCGGAACTTTTGGAGAGCGCAAGATCATTACCGTGGAATGAAATAGAGTTTACGGAAGATATAGATGCCAAAGTGGATATTTTAAATAGTCTCTTGTTAGAATTAATGAATGCACATGCACCCGTATCACAAGAAATAAATGAAACGATGGCAAAGCGCGACTCCGTTTTTCGTAAGTATAAACGCACGAAAGACTTCGAAATTTTTAAAAACTATAAGAATCTCCGAAATAGAGTAAAACAGTTAATTCGAAACTTAAAAATTAATGCCTCCTATTTCAGTCATAAGCGATCTTTATTTTGGAGAAGTTTGTGTTTTAAGAGTGTTAAAATTATACGACGAAAGAAACTCTTCTTACGGTAACTTTTTTCATTTAAAAATTTGAGAAACACTTCGACAGATCGATCAGCCTTACTACGATGCTTCTTGAAACACGACGGAAATAGTTATGAGAAAGGATATTCGATTTTAGGTAAAGCTTGCTCAATAGATACATGGGTAATACGTTCTTGGAGGACGTAGTAGATATAAATAGTCCACTATGTTNTACTACAGCGAATGCAATGCTTTTTAACGATACGGCATTCGCAATCAGCAATTTTTGCGGTTGATATAAGTCGGTTTTCATCTCATGGCTGCCAATTGTGTTAACAGTCATGTTTACTTAACCCTTTCATAATTTTTTCACGAAGCTAAGCATTTGTGTACTCCTCTTGGAATATTACCTTCGAGTTAATATTAAGTACATGTATCTTATTTATATAGTATAATGTCATTTTCAGTCATTTCGACCTTAAAATATCCAAGGCACTATTTGGAATGGTATTTTTTGCTTAGTGAGTACTGGAAGTATTATACAACAGTACTTTTTGTGAAAATAAAATAGAAACTGGTAAACCCCTCCGTAATATATTTCTTACTCAAATACATATATACTCCACTCCTCCATAATATATTAGTAATTCAGAGAAACTTTCCATAATTTATTTCTTCATTTATAACAGAAACTCATGGACATTATCGCACACGACTTCAACAATCAGAATCAGTTTGTTTCGGGATGATACATCGAAAACGTAAAATTTTACGAAAATGCATTTTACCGGCGTTTTGTCAATTTCGAATCAAAAACAACATTTAATGATGAAAATCGGAAATTATTTTGATTTATCTTTGTTAAGGTACCTCTCCCGTTTTCAGAAGATTAGTAACTAAACTTTGCGAAAGAAAAAAATCTGAAGAGGAAACGAAAAATGAGCAAGAGATATTTGCTGTCGGAGATTTCTAACGAAACATTAATAAAGGTAAACATTTTTAAGTTAAGTATATANAAATAAAATCAGAAGAATAGATGGAATGGCTCTCAATACAAGATTGTTGCCTCATTTGACCCAGTTGTAAATAACTGATCAATCACTGTAGCTGAATCGATATTCGTCGATTAGCGGATGTTCTCTGTCTTCAGAACAAAATGGCGTCAAAGGCGGAGTAGCAACTTGGCGTAGCATCAGTGCGGTACAAAACCCTTGCTTGTGCATTTGTTTAACTTTATCATTCTCTTATAATTATTCCGATGAACGCTGTGACCTTAAAAACTGTTCGTGGAAGAATTCAGAATTCACGCATGTGAACTTGAGGGAATCGAATCTTTAGGAGAAGATACCTTACTTACGACAAATATGGCGCTGAAATTAACATTAGAGTCCGTATCGCCAATATATTCTTATAAAGATTATTACTATACGTTAAACTGCGTTTCTAAAAGATAAGTAAGATTTGATTACCATTTTTGCGCAAATATTATCATCACTTGGTTTTTGTAATGTTAGCGCTCCGTTGCACACATTAGTTGTACTTCTTTTTGTAGAATTAGTTAAAAATAGTAACACGATTTAATTGCAATGAATATCGAGATAGCAAAAACTTGCGATCATTCATCATTTCTGTAATAGTTCGTATACAACAGGATAAATCCGGCACCATCCTCCCCTTCTGCTTGCTCGTAATATGAGCATAAACATAATGAGCATAATTATTTAATCTTAAATCCAACTAATTATTATATCCTTTTCGATAATATCTTCCATTAATCCCACACATTTCAGAACGAATGTATTGATACGAGGATTCCCACCCGCTGTCATTTAACAAGATCAAAGCCTTTCGCCCAGAAAATTTCCATTAATCACTCACCGATCTCGTCAATCTCCGGCGAAATCTTGAGCGTGATGGTAATCATGAGCACCGCCAAGGCAACCAACAGCACCGCAAAGGTCCCGAAAGCGGCCACCACGTACCTCCTCTTCTTCGCCGCTGGATCGGGAATCTCTTCGTCAACAGCCGCTTCCACCGCCGAGAAGGCCCTCCCCCTAGCGATGGCCACCGATACCGAAGAAGGCCTCCGACCGGCCACTGAAACCGTCGACGTCCTTCTACCCGTCCTGGAAGCCCTCTTGGGGTGAAGGAACTCATCTGTTCCCACGCCCACCTCCCAATCCAACATGGAGGAATCAAACGCGCTTCTGGACTTCCTTCTCGCGTACCTTCCCGGTCCGGGACCGAGACTGTCCCCTCTGCAGAGTATACTCCCACTGCTGCTACGCCTACGAGGCGGCTGCGACGCCCTCCTCATGGCCAACTCGCTCGGGACGTAGTCGTCACCATCCAACATCGAAGCCTTCCGTCTGTGGACGACGCTACTCGCGCGGCGCTTGGAAGAGATGGGCTTCCTTCCGGGACCGGAAAGCGAGCTGCCGGAGTCGGAAGGTAATAGCGGAGATGGGGGATGAGTTTCCAGTCCTTTGTACCACCTACCCCCGGTAACGCCGCCGTCTCCGTCGAAATCCGTGACGGAAATGTGGGGTACGAAATGGGCCCCCCTCTCGTCTTCGGAGTCGCATTGTCGAGTGTAGTGATCCTTTTTGGAATCCGATGAATCGTCCGCGATCGAACGCGAGGCCGCGACGAACATCTCGCGGATTACTGCCTCTTATGCTGTGGTGCTTTGCCGTGTGGTCTCCGCCCCCTCCAGAAGATCTTCGCCGCTACTTCGCCTTTCCCTTCCGGGGCAGTTATCCACTGAGACCCGCTGGATCTCCTAATCGCTCCCTCCCGCCGCTTACTCACTCCCCGGCGCCTCCTCCGCCATCGCCTCCCGCTTAAAAATCAGCGCTGCCCATCCTTAATACCGCAGGCGATCGGGCTTGGGGGTGGTGGAAGCGGAAGGCGAGAGGAGGGGTGTCTTCTTTAAAATCCCACGCAGATACCAACAAACAACGGTTTTTTCGCCTCTTTCAAACCTACAACCCGCTTTTCCTTCGATGAAAGTTCACAAGCTGTCAGCGGAGATCCTGAAAGCCTTCCGAGCTAGGGAGGATGCTTATAGCATCGCCCATCCTCTCCCCCACCCCACGCTCCCCCATCTCATTGCCGTTTATTCCGAATGCCCACGGAGATATGCACCAGAAGGTGTCCATCGCTAACTTTCCCTCTGTCCGTTTGGGAAAAAGGTTTTTCGAGCGCTTTACGACTTTCCAAATCCGAATCTTCGAAATAATCCTTTCACCTTTTCCTCTCCGTATCTGGGAATTTAGGAGGGAGCATGGAGGCGCGAATTCTGAGCGTCTTTTGCGTATCCATCGACAATGGGCAGGACGAGGGAGAATTTATGGATCCTGCCCGTATCGTTTCGCGGGGTATTTGACTGCAGATACCACGCTCGGCTGTTTTCGTGTTTATGTTTTGTATCTGTCTCGACCGGTGACCGTTAACCTCTACGCGCACATGACCGAATTCTGCGGTGAAACCTACGATGGGATCTCGTAGATGTGATGACTTGGATGGAATCTCCAATTATGACTATTAATGTTCGAGCAGAAGTACTGCATCATTCATGTTCTGTGTGGCTGAAATTTCTCCTTAAAACTTTATTTTACAGACGGATAGCTATCCGAGCCAGGGCCACTTAATTATATAATAGTAAGGCATTTCAGCACTCTAATACATGTTTTCAAACCTCATTTGCTTTCTTTTGCTTATAAATTCATAAAGTTCGTACCTCCGTAAATATAAGACTATTTTTTTTTTAATTCTTTCAGAGATAAGGAAGTTTGTTCAACAAGCGTGGGCAAAGTCTCAAAGTGTTTCCGTTGAAAGTTCTCATTTAAAATTTAATCTTGTTGATCTCTCTATACTTCCCCGACCGACTATTTGTGAAAATACTTTAATGTAATTATCATTGTTGTAAGGACTTTAATGGTAATTGTGTATTGTATAGTTTTATATAGAAATTGAAAATAAGCATTAGCTGCTATTCGAAATGAATTTGTTTCCCTTGTCAAGTTCCAAAGAGGAAATTTGGTATATCTTAGATCAGTCCACCTGTAGGAAATTTAAAATAATTCCTTAATTCCATAGATGTGTCTTCCTAGGCATTTCTGAGACTCTCTCGCAATCCTCAGAGCAAATCCTCTTTTATACTATATAATTTCTCTATAATTCTTTACGTATGCATGTACACGTCATATTCTTTGCCAAGATAATATGAAGATCTTATCAAAAGCAAAGTTTAGACAAGGATCAAAGCTTTAAGGCCTCCTCAAAGTACGTCACTATTTTTGGAAAGCAGTAGTAGACACAATTTTAATGCCAACAAAAAGAAGGCTAACGAGAAATTAGCACAAATAACGCTAGCGATGGTTAACCAGTAAGCTATACTAACAGATATATAATTTTAATTTATGCGTACTTAAAATCAGCAAATACCACTTGTGCGATCTACCAGTCGAAATATATAGAAGCTTTCCAAGTAAATTATCTCAGGGAGTCCTTCCTTAACTCATGTTGGAATCCAAACGTGGCACTGAAGGTAGATGAAACCATCACCTCTTTCATAAGATTCATGAATTTGTACCTTTCTTGACACATCCTGATCTAAATATCACATTTATACGTAAATATTTGTATTATACCTATAATTCTTCACACATGTATACGTAATATTCTTCACGAATATAATGTGAAGATGTTGTAAAAAACAAAGGTACTAATAAACAGTGAATCTACTTGTTCTCTTAGTTTCTATTATAGAATTTTGTAATTTATCAAATATGAACTATTTGATAAAATATGAGATGGTACAAAATCTCTCATTAAGTTGGATGTGGGCGGAGAGTAGTTAGTGCTTTAAATAGATTATTTTTCTTGGGAAAGAAAAGATCTTGCTTGTGCTACGATGGATTCATTTAAATTCCCTGAATCNTAAAGCAGCAGGGGCTTTAACCCCTTCCCCGAAGCATTATTTCGAAATTTCTTTTTGATGTTAGTTTGCGGACGGAAACGCGGGGCTTTAAGATGATATATTACCTCGATACGGTTTTCGGTGATTTTTATAAAATAATAACAATAATCGTCTTCATTTGAGCGAGATTGTGACTAAAGAGAAAAAATGGGATCTCTTATGAAGTTACCATCTGGTATATATTAACACAGACAAGTCTTTAAGTACATAAAATCATTGACGCAAGGTTAGATGGAAGAAGAGACTTTTCAGTCTCAATCTCGCCTTTAATAAAGACCTTATTTTTCGGCTATTCCATTTTTTTACTGTCTAAACTAGAAGAATTTCTTAAACATGTTTCTTCATTTCAAAGTCATATAGATCATACTATCAAATATTTTCGGCTTTTTGCACTATTATCATTTAGTGTTTTATAGGTCCTGTAATCGTTCCCCTGTAACTGAAAGAAACGAAACAGGATATAGGATATGTCATAAATATAATAGAAAATGTGGGTGTGTGTATTTTCGGCTAAAATTCGAGAACCAGAAGTTGAAATACTTTCAAACTTTAAAGATTGTTGAGTATCTATCATGCGTGAATAATAGGCTACTTTTGATTAAACTAATTGTACCCGTTTTAAAAGCGCTCTCATGAGAAATACAAGTTACATTTACTTTTATCTTTAAATATCGCTAAATAACTATCCTACGCATATGGTTGTACGAAACTAAGAATAGCACCGAAAGAACGGAAATTGAATGCATATTCTTCTTTCAATCATGGGCTATTACTTTAGATTCGTAATTGCGAGACTTACGCTATAACACACGAACCTTTTGTGAAATGTTGAGGTTATAAAAAACTTGTGCCCTTAACGACTAAGCCAATTTTTGAATCCGTCTCGTGCGTTTCGCCACTAGAATACACAGGAATTTAGGCCCATTTAAAAGTAATAATAAAAATTAAAGACAACCTATATGTACATGAGGTAGTTAAAACTTTTTGTGTTGATGTGATTACCAGGGGGTCAAATTTACAACCAATTTAGTGTGTCTCTTAATCAGTTCAATTTTGTATTACAAGTTGGATTGTTATTTGTTTACTTTTTTACGATCAAGGAGGCGAGAAAATAAGACACATCGATGCTAGGCCAGAAAAGCGAGAATGTTTTAGGGACTTGAGGAGGTTTTAATAAAAATCTGGTGAGCAAAGAGAATATCGTTATATGCTCAACGCTTAGTTACATAGTGTATTTACGTCTGTGTTATTTTTTGAGGACTTCTATTGGTCAATATCTGCGTCTTTGATTTTTCTCTCGGTTTAAATACTTCGTTTGCGTATTCCACATATACATTCAAAGAGAAAGTTCGCGCGTCAAACTGATCTCACAGATGGTGAATCGAAAAACTGCGTACTTTGTTCAGTAAATATTTATTTCTCTTTGTCATTAGTATATATATTATATTATCTATATGTATCATAAACAAAATTTTCATGTATTTATGAGTGAGCACATTATTTTCAGCTATTATAAAATAAATCCTATGGTAAATTCCGCATAATAATTATTATTATTTTGAAAATGCATTAACACAAACTCGATTGAGTTGCTGTTTATGCATTATAAGACGAAAATGTATAACTTCATCAAAAAAGCATTAATTTACTTTATTGTTAGATTTATTGTTAGATATTGTCACCTGATGATGACCTAATGGGTCAAAACCATGATCGTTGAGTAAAATTTTGTGGTAAAGTTGTAAAAAATATATATAGGATTTCTATTTTCGTACATATTAACGGTACATAAAGGCATACAGGTATTCTCTTTTCGTTATCTTTTGCAAATTAAGGTTTAAAATTGCGTATTGACTCCAGTATGCGAGTTATCACGATTCTGCATTTCGTGATTCCGTAAGCTAAACAGTAAAATTTCTCATGGCATTACTTTTGTCATGGTTTTGTCCCTTGATGGTTTGAAGAATATAGTGGAGATCAAGCTACGGCCTGTATCAGTAGCAATTGTCAGTAAGTAGCTGGTACAATGGGGAATTTAAAATAGGACCTTTGTGACTGTTAAATACCTTTTCTCTGTTTTTGAAGATATAAACGCTTTCGTCGGCGTCCAATTTTCTATCTTCGTCGATTGATTTTATTAGTTTTAAATCTTTTATGCCTATAGGGTGGCCTTTTTCTGAAATGTGTGTGGCTATACTGGATAAATTGTGTCTACCGTTTTTGAAGTGGGCCAAATGGTTCCCCTTGATGGTTTAAACAATATTTTAATTTCTCCAAAGAATATGGTAACGCATGATATTGTGCTATATGTATCCCAGCTTACAGTTGAACCCGAGAGTATTAACTGAATAAAATGTAGCCCATCTATATCCTGCCATGCGGCGATATTTAATTATTTGCAAATATTGAAATGGATGCTAATGACCGTTCTCAGATTTTAGGCGACTGTTTATAATAGAACACATATCTACGAACATTGTTACGAAAATATTTTCGACATTCCTCGTAACCTTTCTACACAAAACATTCGGTCTAAATTATGTATGAGATTAATTATCACCCCAGTAAATACTACAGTTTCTTTCAGACTTATTTAAGATTCTTCTGATGTATGGCTCGCAGCGGTATGAGATTTCACCATCCCCCATACATCATTTTCCTTTATCCTCTCGTGCAGATATCTTTGGGCAATACACTCCGCGCAACCATTCCTCACTCCCACTGTCTAACGTCTAACGAGTTTATATCCTCGGGACATTTTAGGACGAGAGTAAAAACATCACGGCAACTCAGTTTTAAAGCGGTTCCAGGCGTCTCCGAAGGCCTGCTTCAGTTCTATTTTCCGTGCGCACTATCCCTCACTTTCCTTGCTCAACCGCCCACTTCGCTCGAGTAAACGTTCGTAAAACTATCTCCCGTAACAAAGTACTCCTTCGTCTGCCCCTAAGTGAATGAGAAATGGGTGCGTGGATGGTGCCAAGACAGTAAAATCCTTACCGCCAAGCGAGAGTTTTGCCTTTGCGGAACGCGGAATTCGCTGAATAGGGAAGCGATGCGGAAACGGCCGCCGAGGAATTACGAGGAGACTTGGGCGAAGAGCGGGCTTTTGGTGAAAGAGCGGATTTCTATAAGGAGATCTGCTTTTACTGCCATGCGAAACAGCCGCTCGCGAGGAAAACAGACGGGCGTCTAAGGCTTGTTCTTCGCGTATTTGAGAGAGCGTGGCTTGAGCGAGACAATTTTTCTCGCAGAAAGAATTGAATGCATTCATATTAAAGCAACAGGGACTTTAACCTCTTCCCCGAAGCATTATTTCGAAATTTCTTTTTGATGTTAGTTTGCGGACGGAAACGCGGGGCTTTAAGATGATATATTACCTCGATACGGTTTTCGGTGATTTTTATAAAATAATAACAATAATCGTCTTCATTTGAGCGAGATTGTGACTAAAGAGAAAAAATGGGATCTCTTATGAAGTTACCATCTGGTATATATTAACACAGACAAGTCTTTAAGTACATAAAATCATTGACGCAAGGTTAGATGGAAGAAGAGACTTTTCAGTCTCAATCTCGCCTTTAATAAAGACCTTATTTTTCGGCTATTCCATTTTTTTACTGTCTAAACTAGAAGAATTTCTTAAACATGTTTCTTCATTCCAAAGTCATATAGATCATACTATCAAATATTTTCGGCTTTTTGCACTATTATCATTTAGTGTTTTATAGGTCCTGTAATCGTTCCCCTGTAACTGAAAGAAACGAAACAGGATATAGGATATGTCATAAATATAATAGAAAATGTGGGTGTGTGTATTTTCGGCTAAAATTCGAGAACCATAAGTTGAAATACTTTCAAACTTTAAAGATTGTTGAGTATCTATCATGCGTGAATAATAGGCTACTTTTGATTAAACTAATTGTACCCGTTTTAAAAGCGCTCTCATGAGAAATACAAGTTACATTTACTTTTATCTTTAAATATCGCTAAATAACTATCCTACGCATATGGTTGTACGAAACTAAGAATAGCACCGAAAGAACGGAAATTGAATGCATATTCTTCTTTCAATCATGGGCTATTACTTTAGATTCGTAATTGCGAGACTTACGCTATAACACACGAACCTTTTGTGAAATGTTGAGGTTATAAAAAACTTGTGCCCTTAACGACTAAGCCAATTTTTGAATCCGTCTCGTGCGTTTCGCCACTAGAATACACAGGAATTTAGGCCCATTTAAAAGTAATAATAAAAATTAAAGACAACCTATATGTACATGAGGTAGTTAAAACTTTTTGTGTTGATGTGATTACCAGGGGGTCAAATTTACAACCAATTTAGTGTGTCTCTTAATCAGTTCAATTTTGTATTACAAGTTGGATTGTTATTTGTTTACTTTTTTACGATCAAGGAGGCGAGAAAATAAGACACATCGATGCTAGGCCAGAAAAGCGAGAATGTTTTAGGGACTTGAGGAGGTTTTAATAAAAATCTGGTGAGCAAAGAGAATATCGTTATATGCTCAACGCTTAGTTACATAGTGTATTTACGTCTGTGTTATTTTTTGAGGACTTCTATTGGTCAATATCTGCGTCTTTGATTTTTCTCTCGGTTTAAATACTTCGTTTGCGTATTCCACATATACATTCAAAGAGAAAGTTCGCGCGTCAAACTGATCTCACAGATGGTGAATCGAAAAACTGCGTACTTTGTTCAGTAAATATTTATTTCTCTTTGTCATTAGTTACAATAACTATCTATTGTTTATACAGTAATAAATGCCATTATATACAAAACAAATGATAATTGACGTAACCAATGAGAAGGAGGAATAATTATTTATTGTCATTTTAATTAACTTTAAAATTTTTTTAAATACTTACTTAATAATTTAAATTTTTTATACTGTAATATACTTCGTTAGATATTTTACAAGTATTTTTTATGTTCCGCAAACGACCCGAAAATGTCTTAAGGTCTATAACTTTAACCCGAGCTAATGTATCTATAAAGGCAATTAGAAGAATAAGTTAAAGAAGAATAAGTTCCTTGAGGGACTTAAGGAGATTAATCTGCACCCGTGTGATTCCAACAGAAGTTCTGATGAGCGCGCACACCTTCTTGCGATATTAGACGATGTTGACGTAGAAAAGAGAAGGAAAAGAG
>KZ309484.1:28300-83506 GCA_000376725.2 Ladona fulva
GAGGAATAATTATTTATTCTCATTTTAATTAACTTTAAAATTTTTTTAAATACTTACTTAATAATTTAAATTTTTTATACTGTAATATACTTCGTTAGATATTTTACAAGTATTTTTTATGTTCCGCAAACGACCCGAAAATGTCTTAAGGTCTATAACTTTAACCCGAGCTAATGTATCTATAAAGGCAATTAGAAGAATAAGTTAAAGAAGAATAAGTTCCTTGAGGGACTTAAGGAGATTAATCTGCACCCGTGTGATTCCAACAGAAGTTCTGATGAGCGCGCACACCTTCTTGCGATATTAGACGATGTTGACGTAGAAAAGAGAAGGAAAAGAGGGAGAGGGAATTGAAAGATGTCGAAAGTTCAGAGCGTAATGAGATTCACCGTCCTCCAGTAGTTAGCTAACGACAAATGATCCGCATCCAGAGAAATATTCTTTCGGCGGAGGAATTCGTTGCGGTTCGACACAAAAGAAGAGCTAAGTTATACGGCGCCAAATTCATTAGCGAGAGAAAAAGGATAAAGAGCCATAGTTCCCCTTTTCCCCTCGTTCATCCGTCCTGGCATATTCCCTTCAATCAACGATGCCAAGTTGGAGTTTTTCCGCTTCGGGAAATCTCTCTCCGCTATTCTTTTCGCGCGCTCCAGTTGCCATTTCAGAAATACCCGTCGGAAAAGGTGCTCCGGGCGTATACGCCCCGTCATTCGGAAATGAATGAGAATCGAACCCGGTGCCCCCAAGCATTTCGCTAGATCCGAACGGAGTTATTCTGATCGAAGGTCTTTCATCGACCTTGAATGCTCAACTCTGAATGTTACAGCCGAAACTGACTTACATATTGAATGAGTTCAGAAACTTGATTGGGTTTTCATTCCGTCATGTCTGTCTGTATAAACGTCAGCCTGGGGTAGGTTAGACACTGATCTCCTTAAGCCCATCCTACGAATAGCTTTAAAATGAATCAATAAACTCTTAATTAAGATTTGTTTAGGTAAGGCTGGCCTCTCTTTCACCTAACCTCAATTTTCAGTATACAAATTAAATTTAGCATTTAGAGTTAAAAGAAAGAATACAAAAAGTCAGAAAGATCTGGGATTTTTGGGTAAAAATCTTCTCGACTGGAGATTGAGGGAGACAAAACCCCAGGGAAAACACTTTCAAAGAAGCAATGTGAAAAATCCCGCAAAAACACATTCCATAATAAAAAAAGAAAAATTAATAAAAAATAAATTAGTATAACACATCAAATACATTTTAAAGAAACTATAAGGTTTTTTTAAGTGAGTACAAAGTACACAATGATAATTTGCATATACTTTATATTATTTTTTAAAGCAATCACACATTGAAGAGGGAATGAGGCGACTATACAAGATGAACATTGCTCAAGTATTTGCCCACGATTTCTTAGCAAGTACTCGACGAGTGAGAAACATACACCTAAGGGCAGCACATTGAATATAAGAAACTTTTCTTATCATTCAGTAAGAAGTGACCAGGATGAATCCTATAAGCTAATATCACTCAAACCTCATTAGTTTCTAAAGCATACCTCACTATCACATTTATGAGCAGGACGTAGACGAAAATAAATAAAAGATGTATTTTTCTCTATCCTGTAATAATGAAGAAAATGAATGAAAAATATTCCCCTCGACTATAAATGGTTGCTGAAAACACGCCACTTGGAAGAATTTTACATAACAAAGTATGCAAATTTAGATTACGTAAATAACGTTTTCCCATTTCAGTTCAAGTTCTAGGACTTCAATCTTTAGCCTCGAGTTAAGTTTTCACTCCGGCAAAAAACGGTTATTCCTCGATTCCTTGTTGATTACATGAGGTACCACCACATAATTGATGCTTTTCCTAATTCAAAAATAAAATACAATACCACTTTATAAGGTAAAATTAGGACTGGAGACTTCCCATCCTCCATTTAATCCTCGTCAGAATAATGAACAGACACGTAATATAGCATGGTTTAAGATATTAAAGAACAAAATATATAAATTTTAACAAGCTTTGTCTAAGAAAGATAAAAGAAGGACAGGCTGAATTGTTTGGCGGAGAAAAAACTGAATTTTATCATAGAAATATGTTTCCACTGCAACAAAACGCACAAAGAGATGGGGATGTGAAAAACCTGCGATAGTTGAAGGAGAGAGTGAAAGGAAGATTGCAAAAAGGATAGTAAAAATTAAAAAAGCTATAATGGTACACAACAAATATTAGAACATAATTTTTCTTTGTCAATGGTGTTATTGTCTCTTCCAACAGTAGTGGATTCCTGTATCATCATAATAAATAGATCTTACTCTTTCTTAAACCGCCTTCATTAGTTTTTTCCCTTAGTTTTTAGCGTTCTCCACTCTTATAAATGCTGCTGAGCTAGTTTCATCGACTGTAATGCGGAAATTGTCGTCCAACCATTGGTTGATTATTCGTGTAACACATAACAAACGGTCGATCCTGTAACTGACGTAAGGTATAATTTAAATGCCATTTAAATTGATTCAATATAAAATTTACAAGGAATCATTCGTGACATCAACAAAAATTAAATGATTGATTTGAGAAGAAAGACGATCGTCCCACGGAAGTTATAAATTGTATGAATGGGTGCTACGTCATATGGTTTTGAAGAATTATTTTGCCGCTAGTGTGAAGGTTAATCAGTCGCGTGATGTTACCGAACTCATTTCTTTCGGAAAGTTTCAAGGCAGCTCCCACAGCGAAGTAATTGGCACAGGTCATTTCCGATGGTCGCTTAATCAGTCAAGTAGGTCTCATAGAAGGCTGAGCCACTCAACTGTGGAGAAAATGAAGACCTTGTCGTTTAACATGAAAAGGAAACTCTGACAGGAGAGAGACCGGAGGAAAATTTATTCATAATGTGAGCTACGTACATTAATAAAAACATCTCCTTCAATAAAGGTGCCAGTTTTGATGTTAAAGGAATAAACGAGAAATATTCGTCATTGGAAAATTCAAACCTACGCATACGTACACCCACGTACTAGAAATTTTACATTTTTACTCAAGCCAAATCTACAACAAAAAAAGCAATCAAAACATATAACATTTCATTGACTACCACAGTGCCGGAGTGCTTGGCGCGCTAGTGTCCCACTTGGTAGTGACTAGTACACTGGATATTGACTAGGAATTGCGCAAAATTTTACGGTTTTCCCAAACTATTTCAAATAAGATTACAACTAATCCCATTTCAAGCACCATTACAAATTATTTTCTAGATTTTATATAGGAGAACACCCACAGGATGTATGCTTCGGGGCGGTTTTGTGTTTGATGGAAGTAAAACTTTGGATAAAGTTCTTGGACATAATTTCTCTGAATAAAATTCTTCTGGTATAAACCTTCCATGGGAATACTTTCTCTCGGGTAAAACGCCCTTGAGTGAAACTCCTGGAACCTGCAAAAACATCCGATTCATAGTTAAACACTACTGGAAAAGACGTGGCAAAGTGATCTTGATGTGGAAACTTCTTTTTCATGAAATACGTATGTTTATTCCCAAGGAAAACGGTCTGACCGGGACTCGAACCCGGATCTTCCGCTTTCTGGGTGACCACTCTAGCAAATTGAGCTATCGTGCCATAACAATTAGACAGTTCGGGGGTATTTGTGGAAAGTGTAAAAAGTGGAAGATTTGGCTTTGATATCCGGTCCCATTAAACTTTTTAAATATCCGTTTTCCCTTGGGAATATTCCTAGGTGCACACCTTAATGTAAATGTTACCTTCACCCTTTTCCTTGAATTACATTTAAATGAAGGATGACACGAGTACAGCTACTTCAGTGAAATGATTGATAAAGAAATTACATTAAAAAACATAAATTTAATTTAAAAAATAGAACCCGATGGGCCTTTTCCTGAGCATCTGAAGGACAGACAGCGTTGGATCATCTGCCTACCAAAACTGAAAGACGTTACGTACGGCGAATGAACGAAATTATTTTTTTGGCCGCAACGAAAAACTTGACGAATCGATTTTTTCCTTTTGACGGCTCTGGTGGCTTCCTTTATTATAGCCTTTCGCCATCCGATATTTTCCTTTTTGTTTCCCTCTACGAATAGCATTCATCTCCTGGAAGCGACCTTCGCATTGCGCTCCAACCACCTTCATCGCCCCTTCTCTTGTTTTGTGTTCATCTTTCGTTCGCGATTCGACAAAAGTCGTCTCTCGAGAATAAATTCTAAGATATCGACAAATTCATTCTTACGGTCAAATTAAACTAAATATAGAACACATCCACATCGGAAGAAACATCCCGGCGTATTTGCTCCTGTTTTATTGCTCAATGTTTTTAGTAGTAGTAAATGTAATCATACTCCAAACTATTAATACTTACACTAAATTTGCCACAGGTTGATACCATATTTCAAAATGGATTATGCAAATACATATATTGTTAAATAATTCGATGCTACATACACTATACGTAGATATGTTCTTCTTCTTCTTCTTCTCTTCGGCGCTATGGCCCTATGTGAACCTTGGCCTCCATACGTAGAGATGTTACTGGTTGAAAAATTTAACAGCGTATTCGTATCAGTGCAGATGAACGTCCCACTAAATGCTGTTGATTTGAAACACAAAACGATCTGTTATTTTAGATTATAAATAGTTTCGATCACTTCTATTTTCATCGGAAAGGCGTTTGTTTTCTCTTGACCCAAAGTCCCATCGCAAATGACTGTGGCCTACAGTGGGTCACAATCGTAAAAAGCTGGTCAAAAATACTAAAACATGGTTTTCTGAGCCTGTATTTTGAAACTTTCAATGGACACTCATAAACATATTTTGTACGCTACTATGCACGTCATTTACGTTGATTCTTCCGTATTAAAGTTATGCAGGGGATCAAAGTTGACCATATTTCACGAGAAATTCCCGTCTTTGATTTTCTGCGAAATTCTTCAGTTTGCCGAATCTACAAGGGGAAATTCATCGCGTGAAACATTTGCTTCTTATGTGTATGCAGTGAAGTCTGGGAAAGTAGTTTTAAGCGTTAAAATTGGGTATTAATTTTTGTCGGTGAAGGTACCATATTGAAAGGATTATCTGAAGGACATTCCAAGTTTTTGATTAGAAGGATTACGGCTTTCATGAAAACTCTAGGTGTTCATTTCGTGCACCATAGTTTTTTTATGCTCAAGGCAGTGAAGTCTCAGAAATTAGTTTTAAGCGTTTACATCGGCAATCAATTTTTGGTGGTGAAAGTACTTTATTGAAAGAAATATCTGAAGGGTGCTCCAAGTTTTTGATTAGAAGGATTATGGTTTTCGTGAAAACTCTGGGTGTTTATTCGAAAGAGCTGTATGCTTTCCGTGAAAATGCCTAGGACTATATGGACACGTTGGCTAAAGCCCATAAGGATGAGAAAGTTTCGCCTGCTCCTCCGGAAGTTATTATTGTATATCCGGAGAAGGATCGTGCTGTTTTTTTTACGTATGAGCAGAAGGGTTTTACTGTTGCTGATATTCAAGTACGTAAAAGAAAGGATACGATCGAAATTACAGATTATTCTAGAATTAGCAATAAATAGGTCAATATATAATTGATAATAATAATGAGTAAATTTAGAAAGAGTGTTAACACTTAAATTATCCGTTATTCAGGAAGGAAAAGATATTTTTGAAAACCTCTTCCGCATTTGTTTGATACTACTAATTGGTAGGAATTTGTTCGCTGTCAGATGTCAGATGATGGCGGTAGAACTAATACTATCCCAGTTTTATTACTTGGTTATCTGCCCACTGATGTAATAGAGCATAGTAATGATTGTAATATCAGTCAAGTTTCTATTGATTTAAAGTGATAGATATCTACTGATTTTGTATTTACTGAGAGGTAGTTGGAAATGCATAGGTAGAGCTTAGTCTTTTGTTTTCTTTACCATGGCTGCAGAATTGCCCTTAACGACCTTAAGGAGATACTTGCATGGCTTATTTATCGAAATGGCGCTCCTTATTTTAGAGAATGTTTTAACTAAAGCGAGGAAAATAATAAAATTGGTACCGACCTACACGGATAATTCATAGCAGATTAAGGCCCGGTATTATAATGAATACTTAAAATGGAATTTAACTAAAGTTCACTTTAGGGCCCGGAATTATAAGGGATTGTTAGAGTTAAAGTGAAGATTATAGCTCATCTCCTATGTATATGACGGATTAGCATGGATATTAGCTGTAATCTTCAATTTAACAAAATAGTGTGAATTTGGGTCCTAAAGTGAGCATTAGTTAAAGTCCAATTTAAGTATACATTATAATACCGGGCCTAAGTGTATAACTATATTGTGTAATTCGACAAGTTCTGCGGCTTTTCAAACCAGTGCAAGTAGAACGCTTCTGATTTTACTTTGCTGTTAGATTGAACTTTGCTGTTGCTTAGTTTTGCTTCTTGTATGAGTTATTTGCCAATTCCAGTTACCCTNTTATTTATATTTCATACAGTTATTTATTAAAGAGAAAGGAAAAATGAGGAGGAATGTGGATATAAAAAAATCTAATAGATTCTTAGGGAAAAAATTATCCACTGCAGGAAAACACCCAATAAGAAGGGGGATGTGAAAAAGCTGCTCAAACCTACCGATAGTAATTGCTAAAAGATGAAAAGAACATTACCAAGACAATATGCACATAATAGGTACACTTAGTGTACACACGGTAAATGCATCGATTCACATTCAGCGAATTCCCCTGTTTACATTGAATATACGGATAGTTATGCATAAAATTTACTTTGATATTTCTCGGAAAACATAAACTCATTCTTATTTACCTATGATTAGATAAATGTTAATTAGTGAAGATGCATAATTAAGATTTTCTCTAATCCCTAAAAGCTAATAAAATCAAAGGAGATTATCTAAATACAGAGTTTACAATATGTTTCCTCTTGGTAGCCATTTGTAAATTTATTAGTCTTTTGGGTTGTTACTAAGCTGACATGGATATACTTAGTAAAGGTCGAGGGATATATACGCTATGTTTGGTAATCAGCTTTAGATTATTTGAATTCTTCTGTTCGTAAGAGACTGTCTTTAAAAGGCTACAAATCCTCGAGTGACATCTATCGTAAGTTATCGATGCGAAAGCCTTTATCTCTAGATTCGCATATTTTGAATAGGGGTTACCATATATATCAAATGAACATTTTTAACTTTCGACCTCCACCTTTTATACTAGTACTTATTCTCGGGGTTATGAAGAGAGATTTAAGCAGTTTTCACAACTTTCAATAACATATTTCGTAAGATACGCAGGTACCTTTCAGAGTTTAGTTTATTTTGAGAGGGGAAGTTTGCACGTTAATACACACTATTACAGGCGTAACCTTCTTACGGTGCAATTTCTAGGGATTCTACCTTTGCCGATTGCACGTCTTCCATTTCAACATTACATTCATATTCATTTATAAATATAACTTGTGATAAGATATTTCTGGTAGTACCAGACCACATAGTCTTAAAATCCCACAACCACATGCCGCTAGAGGCTTGAAGGGGGATGGATGTATACGAAATATAGTAATAAAGCAGTATAACCAGAAATTTGCCGAATGTTTAAGAAGAATTTCCATCTCCTGTTCATGGAATGGAGAAATGCGTACAGAAATTAAGCTTACGAGAAATTCTCGGGTAGTGATTTGTATGACATAAGACGTGACATAGAGTTTCCTGACGTAAGCGCACGAGATCTCGTAGCCAAAGAGGTTGGAGGTGTCTCGAGGAAAGAGGGACGACAGATAGTTACTGTTTGTTTATTTCCCCGGATTACGTAATGTGAGCAAAGTAATACAGTGAATGAGAGAATTCAAATGTTTTCAAACTTCTGCTACGCACCTACGCGCCGCAATTTTAACATACATTTAAACTTAAATGCCTGATAATAACTATACTTTGAGTGCCTTATATCTCAGCTTTTAACCATAAAAACCTTACACTAATAATTGCAACGGAAAATCTAACCTTCATCAAGATGCTTCATGATTGTCGTGCGAATGTCTAGGGGAAAGAAGATTTAAAATGTAAACAAACATCACCCAGTAAATTCATAGATAATGCATTTTCAGAAGACATAGTAGATATTATCCATCTTCCCCTCTGATCAAAAACTGCAAGGAAAATATGGAAAATGTGCCACTATTTGTCTTTTCAAAGTTCAGTTTTTTTCGTGACCGATATACGACGGTAATCGATTAGGGTAACAGATTTCCTGTGCATGCATCCACTGTCACACGCTGAAAGACGTCTTGCAGTCTATATGTGTGTAGTTGTCCATATAATTAAAAGGTAATGGTAGAAATGTGGGCTTCCGGATAGCCAACATAGTGCATCAGTTTACTATTGTCTTTCTCTCACGGAGCTCTCATGCTATGTAATATATTTTTAGAAAAAGTCAAGCTTCTAAGCAAATAAATAAGTCCCGCTTTTTAATAACAATTTGTCGCCAATTTCAAAATTAAAGTCTATAATCGTTATCGTGATCTTAATTTTTTTCCGAACAGTCTTATCCTAAGGTATGGTTTGACACAAAATAGGCACAAATGCCTTTATATTTACTCTGAGTAAATATTTAGTCTTATAATAAATTTAGTCTGAGCTTCCGTTAGGAAAATTACACTGCTCACTCGTCGAATGAAACATTAAAAATCAACCTCAATTATTAGTGGAATTATTTTTTAATAGATATACTCAACATTAATTCTGGAGGCCATCCTTTATTGTCGAAACAACACTTTTCAATTGATCCATTATTTATCCAATCCAATTGACTTATTATAGGAATCATGGAGCATAGCTGTTTAATAGAGCAAAAACAGGAAAAATTGTGACTAGCCCGTATTGAAACGTGCTGAGACAAATGTGACGTTCTGCAGATAAAAATCTAGTTTCTTAGATAACTCGAAGAAAAAAATGTGACTTAGGTGTAATATAAACTTGCCGTTTTATTGAAGATGTGCATTTTTAAACGAAAAAGGTACTTTCATTTGTTATATTCAACAAGTAGTCATGTTTTTATGCCCTAAGTAATCTCATTAAGTCTGTATCGTAGAGGGTATTTAACATTATCTAACATTAATGTGTAAATAACTATAAATTGAATGTACATAATTATCACACCATAGTTTGTGCCCATTTATGGATGTATAACATTTATTCATTTACAGTCACGAATCTTTCAAGGAATGATTCTTGAATTATTTTAGAAGTAGGATGTTTAAGGGACGCTACGAAACAGTTACGTTACCTTTGTTTAGGACTGAGCTGATTCTGCAGGAGGATCACGTAATCCTCTTATATACATGATATAGAGCAAATAATAAAATAAACGGCAAATGTAGTGACCAATAGAATCAGCTGCTTAGATAATGAGGAGGTTAAGGTTATGATGCATTCGGACCATAAAAATACGATGGAAAAGAGCAGGCAACGGTTAAAACATTAAGAGAGGTTAGCTTCATGTGTTAATTCCAATTCACAAGGGATAAACTTCCTGAAATTGAAGGAATTTAATCCCTATCACTTTTTGATGCTATTTTTCCATAATGGGTATTTTTCCTCTAATGACAAAAGTTCCTAATGACAATGGGTACTCAGTCCTTTTATTTACGAGTAAATTGTAGGTCTAGCGGCTTCAAAGTTGGAAAATTCTTTTTGTGTGTGAATAAATAGAAGGAAGCGATATCTTTTCTCGTAATGTGCGATGCTATGTTTGTGTATTTAGAAGAAAGGAGGCATTTTGAGCTTATTTTGATGGATTATGTTCATTTATACCTCAATACGCTTCTCCGTGACAATTAACATTTAAACAGAGGCTATGAGAATGCAAAGTTTAAATAGGAACAATAAAATTTGACTCGGAGCTTCTCCCCTCGCTATCTTCATGATAAAAAAATGGAGATGCATTGATGGACCTGATTCGTATGACCAACTGATCTCGTATTTCATTTTGTAATGTCTTACTAGTCACAAGGCTGAGAATAATTAATTTAAATGTATGAGTTTAATTTGAGATATATGGAAATGTCCTCAAATTCCTACTTCTTTTATATAAGGTATGTGTATGAAAAATCACCCCTCCCCACTGTGTGAGCGTTCATTGGTAGTTGTTGAGATTTGCTTGCGCCGGGAAGTTAGGCAACGCGTGCAACAATTTTTACGGCCGGTTGCATAAGATTCGGGGGCACGCCCGAATATTTTATTCGTGAGCAAATGAGCATAGTTGCCAATTATTTTTTTAAATGTCGCTAGATGGATCCTGAAAAGTAAGTGTCATGTCGCTGAACTTCAAAAATGTATCTTTATACATTAGTTAAAAATATAATATAATAGTATAATGAATTCGTTTCTATAAATGGAGTATCAGTTCAGAGATCACACTAATTAAATTTATTGCATGAATATCACGTCTTTTATCAACTGAAAGTAATGCTATTTCGATTTTGAATACGTAAAAAACATGTAATCTAATGAGCATTAAGAGGAGGTTCGACATATATTATATACTCTATATGTAATAATACATACTCTATAGAGAACGAGATCTTGCTAAAAGAGTATAAAGGTCGCAAAAAGATGAAAAATGTCGCTAGATAAAGCGATAAAATCGCTAAATTGTCAGCTATGTACATGAAAAAGGGGAGGAACCTTCATCAGGATGGTGCAAATGGAACTATTTGGCCACGTGTGAAACAATCAGAGCGCATATGAAACCACTAAGCCGCACTTGAAGTCGCATTCCATGTTGTCAAATAATCCAATATCGAAATCTGCAAGAAATCATCTGTAAGAAAACGAATTTACGTCTTTGTAAAAAGATTTCCATTTTCATTGGCAATAACAAGCTCGACAATATTAAAATTAAAAAAAAAATTTTTGCTGGTTTCAAGAAGTTATGAGAAGGCCGCATTGAACGCCGTAAAAGGCCGCAAGCGGCCTGAAAGCGGCTGGCCTCCCACCTCTGATCAAACGTATACTTATTTTATGCTGGTAAATGAACTTCAGAGCTACGGCCCTAGTGATGGCAACGGGATTCTTATTCAAGCATGGCTAAATAAAATATTCTGAAACCCTTAATGATAACTACCTTAGCTTTGATGCAGAAGCCTCATCGAGGTTAATAAATTACCGCAGCACCGGGATGAAGTCAAATCTACTCGACATGGAAATACGATACGCGTAACAAGCATCCCGTATTCTCATTAGCATGGGAGCCTTGAACTGAACCCTAACGATCCGTAGTGATTAGTTTACCCTATGATCATCCACGGCTCGCATGAGCAAGTAATTGATTCCCCAATGCAGGTTTAATTTATGCTAAGTTAGACAGTGACTTGCAAGTTGAGGGCCTAAAATTGGTTTAAGCAACCATCAATTGCTCGACACTACGTAACTCTTCGCAAATATCATTATAGATTCTTGGATTCTATAAATTTCATTTCAGTGAAATAAAGAAACGGAAAACTATTATTTTTTCACTCATCCATCGCATCCAAGTTTTATTTACATTACCACAACTAATGTAATTTATTTATTTATTTATTTATTTATTTATATTTCATACNATATTTAAAAATTAATGCCTCCTATTTCAGTCATAAGCGATCTTTATTTTGGAGAAGTTTGTGTTTTAAGAGTGTTAAAATTATACGACGAAAGAAACTCTTCTTACGGTAACTTTTTTCATTTAAAAATTTGAGAAAAACTTCGACAGATCGATCAGCCTTACTACGATGCTTCTTGAAACACGACGGAAATAGTTATGAGAAAGGATATTCGATTTTAGGTAAAGCTTGCTCAATAGATACATGGGTAATACGTTCTTGGAGGACGTAGTAGATATAAATAGTCCACTATGTTACAGAGGCAGATCAGATACTGCAGTGAAAATTAGGAAATTAAATACTAGAAATAGCAGATTCATAGATTAATTTTTTCTGTGGATTATAAGCGACAGTAATAGATTATTAAATAGACTTGAGATGCAAGTATCTCCTGCCACAGGCCTTAAGGTGACTGGCCCAAATGTGTTCATAGATGCAGATTCTTAAATATACAAAGTTAGATTTGCGTATGTATGAATACTCGAGGGTCTAGCTCAAAAGGAATAAAGGACATGAAAAATGCCTACAAGACTGGGACTCAAAACATAAATCTTCCTGTTTCCGGGACGATGCTTTAGCCAACTAAGCTTTCTAGGGATGAACAGATGTGAACAGGGATGAAGAATAGCGACTTTGCTGGGACTCGAACCCAGGTCTCCCGCTTTCCTGGTAGGTATTCTAATCACTGAACTACCACGCCGCGTCTTTTTCATTCTGTCATGATCCTCATCACAACGATTTGTGAGCGGTATGTCACGAAGAGGACCTCTTGCGGTGGCTGGTACCACTATATGGAGCGCCACTTGCATTGCTCACAAAGAATTCCCATAAGTGTGGAAGAGATGCGGCTTGGTAGTCCAGCAGTAAGAAATCCTGTCTCTGTCATGTCGCTATTTTCCATATCTGTTTACCCTTGAGTATTAAGACGCACGCCTTAACACGCAAAGATGACCACATTATCCTTTCCCATGAGATATCCAGCCATGCTGTTTTGGGAGATTTTTTCGGCCAGAGTTTAAGACGTAATTGGCTAATTTGGGTTCGAGTCCCGTTCCTGTCAGACTTTTTCATGTCGGTTCTTTCTTTAGAATTTTCCTAGGCGCATGCCTTTATGAGAATACGCCTTTTTCCCTTTTCCAAGCGTGTTTAGCTTAGCGTGCCGAAGAGGATGGAGTGTCCGAAATATACATTTCTTTATATAGTGAGTATAAAAAGTATTTCAGCTTTAATTAACACAGCAAATAAAGCTCATACCTATTTAACTGAATGCCCTTGGAATCTTACGGATAAAACCATCTACTGGTTCAGTTAGATGGTTAAATACGATGCAAACCATTCAGATTATGTCAAAAACCTTCAGGAGTTCATCACAAACACGATGGGGAATTTAAATTTAAAAGCTTTCAAACCTTATTCAACGTCATCAAAGGGGAAATATTTGCGTTATCAGAGTAAAAGTCAGCCTGCATCAGGGAGACAGAGAGAGTAAACAGTTTGCGTTCGAGAGCGCGGACCCACCAGTGAGTATTTACATAGCGCAACATTATTTGAAAATCGCTTCCATGTCAAGATTCCGTTTCTTCGAGGTCTTTATCTTCCATTAATCGATATGCCGAAGTGCGTCTCGGCGGCGATTCCACAAAGGAAAGCGGACCGTGTGGGTTGGAGCTCGTCCAGATCCTGCCGCTTTCATCAAACAAGAGGGCCATCTCTTCCGATGCGCCCAACGAAATCTCAAGAGAAGAGAGAACAGTTCGAGAAAAAAAATGAAGAAAGATTTTTCCTCATAAAGTCCGGCCGAAAAAATTGATCGGGTATATACATGAAAATACACATCGGCGCATGCGTACAAATAGCTCAGAGTAATCACCGTCGTTATTTTTCCGTTTTTCTCGTTCGTTTTTCCCTCAACCTTAGTATTTAGATGCTTGCGCGTGAATTTTAATCGTCTTCTCCGAAGATAGTGTGTGTAAAGGTGTGCGCACCGCAGGTACCATATCAAAGAAACCAGAAGGATCCCTGTTCGAGGTTTATTTGTGTTTTTAAGAGCTGTATTCGGATTCTGGGCACGCTTTGTTGTTAGTTTGGACCCACCGGGCCCCGTTTCCATAGCCCCGGGGAAGGCGCTTCCCACCCCTCCAGCGGAGTACTACCCCTCTGATTCCCTGGCGCTAATTCAGTCGGAACATTGTGATGTTTTCCCGGCGCAACGCCACGCAACCGCTCTTCACGTCAAGCTCGGTGCAGGTGCGGGAGTCCACCCGAAACGGTTTTCAGACGCAAGGAATGTATATTCTGCCTTCCTGTGTATGCAGGAAGTGGACCGAAATAGAGTGGGAATGACATTCTGGAAGCTCTACTGACCGTCTTAATTTGGCTGAATCGTATTATTTGCAATGGTAGGAGTATTCGCTGCACTTTTTTTGTTTTCTCCGCCAAAAGATCCAGAGATGGAAATGCGAAAGACAACGGAGCGGCGCGAAAAACCATGTAATTCACTATCTGATTCCGTAACTAATGCTGGATAAAATTCATGATATAACTCGAATAGGGGCGTAAGAATTTTAGTTAAAAATAATGATAATATAGTAATAATAATTCTTTATTCCTCAATACTGGATGATATCTAACATCTCTGAACACTAATTCATTTTCACTATAACACATCGAAACTTTTACAATATATCTCATAATATGCAACTTTCTGATGAATTAACTATCATTTATTAATAACAATAATCTTTATTTGGGCGATATTGAGACAAAAAGCCTCCTCTTCTATCCAACCCATCGGAACTTTTGGAGAGCGCAAGATCATTACCGTGGAATGAAATAGAGTTTACGGANTTTTCTGTTTTCTCGAGTATTTCCCCTTTATCCTTCGTTCCGGAGAAGTACAATAGACCGCGCTGGGACAGGCCGAAGGCGAGAAGTATTGATATTGAAAGTCGCATTGAGGCGCCATCTCTAGTTCTTTTATTCCACAAGTACGCTCGCTCCATCTCTTCCTCTCTCGTTTCCCGATTCTGTGCACATTCCCTTCTTTTCTCCTCAAGTCGTTAACATCTCAAATGAATGAAAAGGGCGCCCTCGAAGCTGAGGCAAGGACAGGAAGTCTCTCGAGAATAAGTTAATGTCTAAAGAAACCCAGAAGAAGTTTTATTGCTCAATGTTTTTAGTAGTAGTAAATTGAAGATTCTGCAAACAAGACAAAGTTTATCATTCACGTAATCAACATGGCATTACTGAATCTAGCTGTTACATATGAATGAATGAAATATATTTATTCATCTTTTGGAGAAAGGTGGAGGTAAATATATCTTTCTTTTGCTTTTTTTTCTCAATCTTGATCTTGGCTGTGATAATTTGAAAGCTACTGAGTTACGTTGATGCTGAATGATGGCATTCAATTTGGCCCCATCTTATTGAATGCTATGAAAGAGTTATTTGTGGGCCATCATGCTGCACTTACTTGTGCATTTTCTGCGAACAGTATGAGTGAGAAAAGGTAACGTAAACCACCTCGCACCTCAAACTAAGTACACCACATCCCCTCTCTAGAGCATTATACAGCGAATGAAGTATCCAACCAACCTTTGGGTTTAAAACTAGACAGAAATGAATTATGATTACAATAAGATAGGATTTTTGATGAAGATTAATATTATGGACAGATACCACTCAAGTAATAAACTAAAATTTAAAAGAATATAAAAGTAGAACGGAAAGCTTCTAGGTACGNTATTTATTTATTGGCGATTGGACTACAGATAGGCTCCAGGCCAGGTGGTAGTCATCTTTTCAGGGGGAAAAGGAAATACAATACCCTGCCTGGTATTAAAGAAAATACAAGTAATTGATACCTACGATTAATACAATATAATAAACACTTATAAAACAAAAAAGGAAAAAATAATAATAAATTACCCACACTTACAGAGCAATTAAAATTAAACATAAAAGTCCACCATTACAGTTTAAGATACAAAATGCTACACTGTTAGGATAAAGAAACTTACATAACTAACTAATTATTGATAAAATTTATTAAACATCACACAACTCTTTTAATTCTATTTACAAATACATTGCCAGTCTGAGGAAAAGGTTCGAACACTTCCCCAGGTAAATTTTTCCATTCCATTCCAATCATCTATTTCCGATGAGCTTGTTACAAATATATGTATCTTGAAGTTAAATATCTTATGTCATGTTTTATTTCCGTTCACAGTCAATATGATTACACGTTAATTAGTGGAACGCCATTTAATAAATGAGAAACAATGGACTTCGTATTTCCACACGATTTTAATAATCGACCGGGGTTCCACACGATTGTATTAATTGACCTGATGATGGCTGGAAGGCCGAAACCGGTCGATTAATTAAATCGTGTGGAAAATACGAAGTCCATTGTTTCTCATTTATCATATTTTCGAATGTGTGCATTATTTTGACAAGGTTTAAATGGAAGATGGATCTCTCTAGTCCCAGTTTTGTCCGATTAAATCGATTGTATGTGTATGTGATTAAATCATTGCTATCGGGGTACTAATATTTAGAAACAATTGTGGAATTATCTGATTTTACATCCTGCTTCATTAGTTTTCTTATTTTATCACTTTAGAACAGTGTATATATTGTGTGCTTATATTCTTAAGGGTAGTTTCCATTTTTAATGGCGTTTCTTTTTGGAGAGCATCAATGCCCTGAGTTACATTTTTCAGAAAATGAAATAATTTTTAATGTAATCATACTCCAAAACATTAATACTTACAATAAATTTGCCAAAAATGTATGTCATAATTCAAAATAGAATATGCAAATATACATATTTTAAAGTGTTTCGATAATGCATACTTACACTATACGTAGAGAGTTATTGCTTGAAAGTCCTAAGAGCATATCCGTAACAGTGCAGGTGAACGTTCTGTTGATTTGACACACAAAACGACCTGTTATTTTAGATTAATTTGAAAAGCAATGCATTCAGGAGGGAATCAAGTATGGAAACCATATTTATGTAGTTACAAATGGTAATTAATTTTAAATGGGAAATTGTTCGCAATAAAACACAGCATGTGTCGTCAAATGCCATGAACTATTAATAACCACGTAGATTGTTCCATAGAAACGTTCCATCAGACATCTATACCATGCAAAGTAGAATTTTATCTATAAATAGTTCTCGAGATATCTATTTCTGTCTTTATAGTTAGACGCAGAGGTTGGCCGTCATCATCTGTGCGTTTGTATTTACTAACGAAAAAGTCCATAAGAATTTAACTATAAATTCCCGAAGACCAGAGTTCGAGCTTGTGTATAATAAGATTCGCAATTTTTAAGCCTTTAATATGCTTTCTCGCGATTCCAATACTCTCAGGCAGTAAGTCCGTCTGAATATTATATTAGTTGATTTGATTCAAATAATTTTGCTTCCGCTCAGATCGATGCCTAAAATTGTGAGATTAATCCTTTTATTTTCTTCACATGCTACAGAATCAAATTTACCGAAATTGGTGCAAAATATTAACTTTGTCTGCCTTTTCTGGCTATTTCTTTGGCTTTCCTCTAATCTTAAACCTCTGAAACGTTTAATCGCTCGAATATAACCATTCTATACTCGAACGAATAGTAAAAACGAAATATTCTCTCCGTTGTTAAATACCATAGTATTTTTGAGAGAACGAAACGTTTATCGCAAGGTTAATTACATAATCTGTTACTTCATTACCGTTACTATAACAATAATCCTACAGAATTTCCGAAAAGAATAATTTATTTGTAGTTTTGGGAACATTTCCACATAAATGGACGTATTTATTTCAAGAACTAACGCTATCCAACTCAATTCTAATTAAAAAAGCTTGCTCAAAAAATGTTTAAATAAATAAATAAATGGATAAAACATAAAATGGATTTTTAAATAAATAAATAAAAATCCTTTTGAAGTGATACTTGATGTTGTTTTATCCTGAAAGTTTTTAAATCACCCGCAGTAAACACAGTAACAACTCAGTAACTTGGGCTAAAATAGAATAAAATATTTTGTATGGCTGTATAAGTTTTTGAGCAAGCATTGCTGATTTTTCCTTTTGCTTAAGCCACAATTTTTCAGCGTTATAAAGGAATTTTAATTTCACTAAAATAATTTTTCCCGATGAGAATATTTCCTGTTTAATTCTTGCAATCTTGAATACGATAAGATAAGGCGCACATTCAACAAATCCAATAACTTTCCTATTTAAATTCAATATTTTTAGCTGAAACACTTTATAGTGACGGAACGTACTCGTAACATAGCCTTTTTATCGAAGCATAGAGGAATGTATTTTTAACATGGAAGTGTCTACTAATAGATTTCCGCAACAGCAAACTCGTTGCTACAGTACTCCATTCCTTTAGTTTTCTCTTTGCTTTCGAGAAATTTCGATTGACTTTTCTCTCATAAAATGGATTCCTGTTAACTTTAAACTATTCGTAGACCTTAGAAAATGCGACCAACCGAAAATTGAAGCCTGGGTCACTCGTTTTAGCGGCGATAGAAGTTTATTTCGTTGCAATAAAAATTAAAAAAGCAATGCTAATGCTAAGGTAATATATAAAAGGAGCATGCTTTTGAACGTTCGGTACGTGAAGTAAGAGTAGGAAATTATAAAATATATATAAAATAATGTATACATTATTTGTTGATTCGATTCATTCACGTAAATGAAATCAAAGAATAATAATCGACGAAATATACATTTCTGTACATGAATTAATAGTGTATTATTCTTTTATTAAGTTTACTTACATTGACTATATTTTCTTTTCTCCATTGACGACATTTCAAGAGGATTGCCCTTGAATTGAATACATTCTTAGCATCGATATTCTTAGCTTTAACATATTGCTTTTTAATTTTCCTTTTCGCTTGCAATGCATAGATGGCTATATGCTGTTAAATTTCTTGGACAAGCGTAATGTAAACGGCTTCTATTTTTTGATTTGATGGTTGTGTGCGATGCATAGCATTGTTTAGTTAACAAATGCGATTGCTCTAGCCCATCTGTTCTATGTTTTTGATATATCTATCCGTAATTGTAAAAATTCCCGCTAAAAGAGGGGAACCGCTTTAATTTCAAATAGGCTGTTTGGTTGGTTACTAGTCGCCCTCTCTTCAACACTTGCCGTAACCATCCTCTATCCATCCTGTTGCGCCGTCTCCTGCCACCTAACATGCGACGGCTGAACTAAGGTAGCGTCGAGGCGCTTCCTTTCCTGACCTCTGCTGGTTGTATAGTAGAACTGTTAAATAGAGGCTCATTTGAGCGGGAAAGAATCGGGGACGAAACAGGGCAATATTCAAAAACGTATTCAAAAGTTATCATCAAAATCTAAACTAATAACAAATTGTTTTATCCAATATCAAAATGTTAGCTATCGCGTAATGATCAGTGTTAAATATGCTTTCTAAGTTAAAATCAATTTCCAATCGTTAAACTCCATCTCAGAAATATTACTATTACATTTTATTATGGTAGGGGGTGAAGAAAAATGCATATTTTATATACTTTTGTCTCAGTCTTGTTCATGGCTGTGATGATATGAAAGCTGCCAGGGTATGAGTTATTCTGAATTATTACATTAAGTAAGGTTTCTCCTTTTGAAATGTTACGAAAAGTGTTACTCACAAAGTCACTAACGTGGGCTTGTTCTGATTACAGCATTCTGGCTCAGTGAGGAAAGCAATGGCAAACTACTTCACTCCTCGTCTTGCTTAGTAAGCCTCATTTCCCTCTCCTAGCTCTTTGTAGCTGGTTGTAGATGGGTCCCAACCGGCCTACGGGCTGAATACTTTATAAACAGACATGGTATTACCTAATTATTTTGGCCTTATCTTCAGCGTAAATGTACTCTTATTTCCAAGTATTATTCGTTCTGTTTTCTCTTGGGATTTATAAACATTGACGGTGTGTTTGATGTTACACATCCTGGTCTTTTTCACGCCCGAATAAAGTTGTTATTTATTTAATAATTCGAAATTAATCTTTTCATCTTTTCGTTGCAAGATTGAAACGCTTACTTCGTTAACTGGATTCATATCTCATAGTCAAAGAAAAAGACTTCCAATTAAGAATTTATCTCGTAGTTTTTTCCTCTTCGTTAGAACCAACATTCTTTTTATCATTACTATAATTTACGACTTTCCCCTTAAAACTCTTAAATTTTCAACAGGTATATTCGAATTTATCATAATAAAATTTCAAAGCTGATTCTCTTTAACCAGCTGCAATAATAGCAAACATGCATGAATAATTTTGTACATCTGTAATTGAAATATGACGAAAATAAATGTATGATTTTGAAAAGATACCTACTGAACACTGCCCAAGTAATGTATCTTCAAGCATATTAGTTTCCTTGCAAATATTACTACACTACACAAATGAATACTTTTATCAATGTCCAATCTGATCTTAACTTAGGTCTGCATCCCCTAATTTGACAGTATTACTCCCCTTAATTGACATATAGCTGTAAACGGAGGAAGTTAATTTCTTGAGGAAAAAGGTTAAAGGTGACTTTGCACGTAAAGGCGTGAACCTAGGAAAATTTCTCAAGAAGAAACGGACGTCAAGATAGTCCCGTAAGACTATTTTCACGTCCTTTTCTCCCTGGAAATTGTTAGACTACATTTCGATATGTAATTTTAAATAATCGGAATGATTATCTGATCACCAAAACGGTTTTTTCTGTAGTCATCAATTTCCAATAAAAGATACAGGCCCTTTCTATTTTATCAGACCGCTATTTGATACCTTCGCAAGAGTTTGGAACCCATTTTATCATTTAATTTGAAAATATAGACCACTATTACTCAATTTTTGAAAGAGTACCGAATGAAAGAATTCCGAAAGACCGCTCTTAAAAACAAATACTAATACTGATTTGCAGGACAAAATGTCGTATTTTTTAACTAATTTTTATTTACACGCTAAAACTTCACCGTGTTACTCGGACAAGAGAATAAAAAGTTTCATTCTTCTCATTCTATAGGAAAATAAGAAATTTAACTTCCGCCACATCACAAAGAAAAATATATCCTCAAATTGCACCGAAAGTTAAACTCGTTCCTAGCAAATTTATAAAAGTGAACGATTCGTTTTCAAACTTTGTGCGTTTTTCATATATATGGCGTGTCATTTTGTTGATAGCGCTAACGAGCTTTTTGCATTTACGGGTGCATTCCTTAAAAAATTCATCGATGCATAATCCTTCATATTGTCCACAATATTTTTATTTACTAAGACCGGTTTTGACCTTTATGGTTTTCCGTTAGTTTTTAGATGGCGTACTTAAAGTCTGGATAAATGAAGTGAAATCCGGAATAATAATTTTGGGAGAAAATAATTTTGGTCCAGCAAAATAATAATAATCCATTTTTTATGTTTTTTGTCTTTTTGGGTTTTTCAAACAAGGGATACCTCCAGGAATTAGAATCTGGAGATCTTACTATCTACACAGATAATTATCTGTTTATAATTATTATTATGATTATATTCATTCTCTTTCCCTACTTTACTACCTTCACCCCTCTTTTATGCAATTCTTATTTTCTTTTTGTAAACTGTGTTTTTTACGTGGCAAGTGAAATCGAGTTTGTGTAGTTAACCCTAATTAGTCAGGTTAGCAAAAGTACTCCACTTAAACTCGTGGTATCAAAATGACCTCAACGTTGTTTTAATTTTTAAAATTTTTTTAAAGGTCAATATAATTGGTAATTTGGTCAGTTACATTTTTTTATAAAAAATTACCGTTTGAAAAATTTATTTTCCTTTGTAATGTATTTCGTTATTTTACATATAATATCATATCATCTGGACTGCGAAGGTGTTTGTAGCCTAAACAATTAATGATAATTGAACGAAAGGAATTTGATGAATTATCTATGATACTAAACAAGTTTTCGCTCTTCTCAGTATCATGACAGTATTAGGTCTGAGATAGATCAGGGGCGAAGAAAATTAGACAAATCTTGATATATAAATGCGTGTATAAAACCTTGGCCCATGTTAGAAAAGTTAAGGAAACCACCGTCGTAGAATATTTTTATCTAATTACTACTAGTTCGCACTCTTGTCTGACTGATGACCTTAGATCCTAAGGACGCACAGAAATGAAAATAGCGAAACGATTAGGACTCGAACCAAGGACTCCCATTTTCCATTTCTCGCTTCTCTTTATCTTTGTGTTTTAAAACTCACGCCTCCTTAGTTAGACACCTTTTTCTTATTTGTACCCAGAGGGGAGGAATATAACGGTGTATTGTTAGTGTTCTGCGTAGAGAATTGTCATCTGTACATGGTTGACGTTACCACTGAAATATCGGTCCACTTCTAACGTAATTCAAGAAAATGATAGCCGTTGCTGAATTTAAAATGAGGGAATCATTCCCCCACCGACGTTGTATCTCTCAGACTCTGAACGAACGCGTTTCCTGAAAGCAGAAAACGGAAAATCAAGCGAACCGAAACGGGAAATGAGGCGCATATTTGATGAGGAAAGTTCGCCCTTTATTGATGATATTGATTAGGGAGAGAGGCCTTCCGAAACGTTGCTAATGAACGATTAAATGCAAAGAGATCTGAAACTGAGAGAGATTAAGAGAGAGGAGGGATAAGCAGAGTGAGAGAGGTAACGAAGACGACCCTTTCGGACTGTTCGATTCAATCCTTTCGGATATACGAGGAACCCTTAAGCCCTTTCACCTTAGAAATCTCGTTACAATACTTTTACAGCGTCCGCATTTACTTTTATGTCTCTTTCATAAAATCCGCATCCTCCGCCACTTCCCTTTTTCGTCGGACTAAAATAAAGTGGCTTTCGTTTCGCCCGTTTTATCTCTCCCTTTGTCTTTCCGTTTTCTCTTCTCCGGCTCAATTATTTTTAATTTCCGTTCTTCCTTCGAGATTGTTTTCCTCGGCATATTGATTTTTCCGTCCTAATCGCCCCGAAAGGGGAAATGTTCCGCGAGATCTTAAGAAATGAGGCGAAGGAAGGCTTTGTAACTCGGGTGAGGAAAGTCTTTGGTAACGAGAGCCACATCTAATACCTTCTGAATGCTGAAGTGCTGAGGAAAATGTCTTTAAATATAAAACTTATCACTGATAAAATGAATAATATAATAATAAAGTTTTTAATAGTCAATATTCACCAGAAGGCGTCGTAAACCAAAGCCTGCGTCGTTACCAGAGAATTTTTATCACAGCCATATGTCGTTAACTAAGACCGTCGTTAACAAAGATACCATTGCATCGGTTTTTATTTATTTGCATATCATTTACGAAATGGATCAAATACCTTTAGAGCACTTTATTCCTCTACCACTTCACATAGATCAATTATCCTTATCCTTGTCTTTATAAGAGTGTTTGTATCTTAAAAAAATGATAAAGTACCTGAACTCGTAGCAGTTGACAAGCTCAGCAATTGCGCATACTTTCAGGAAGATGTAGAAGAGCAAAAAAAATACTCGTATATAATCTGCATAAATATCATGGGATACAATACTTTGCCTTCTTGTGTCTGATTAAATATTGTGACTACTGCCAAAGTTTGGTTTTCCGAGTGGGTTTCCCTCTTCTCTTGGTTAAATGCTAGACGTAACAAGTGTTCCCCTCAATTCATTCTTTCATGCAATTTCATATTTCATAAAACTTTAAGAATGTATGTAATATGAAATTTTTCAAAACAGTACCCATTACCACTAAGTCATTCACCTACTTGCAATATTAAATTTGTAATAATAATAATTTGAAGCAACTTTTGCCCATCTTTTTCTCCATAACGATGTCGGAAAATGTAAAGTAAGGATACCCAACCTCACAAACATACGTTCTTTATCTACAGAATATTCAACTGTCTCCGACAATTCTTTGTCAATATTACCTATTACTACCGTGATCTTTCGGTATCTTCTGAATAACAACGATGGAATGAAGTTCATTCATATAGTAAATATGAACTACATCGAAAACTAATTTCTTAAAATGGTTGAGAGCCCTTAGTAATAATTTTTAACTAGAAGAAAATAGGCGAAATAAATAGTGACTTGCATTATGATGGATCACTTTAATAACCCAACTTGAGCCGTTGTAACCTCTGCAAATCGCAATCGACCCATCGGATCGGTTATTTGCCCTCTTCGTAAACCATAGTGGAATACACAAGGATAAAGGAAAGGAAGGTAACTTAGTAGGTTGTAAAACCTACGAAAATCCCAAAGGAATAACAAGTGTGAAAAATAGCGACACGACTGGGACTCGAACCCAGGTCTCCCACTTTCCGGGCAGGTATTCTAACCACTGAACTACCGCGTGCCGCGTCTCTCTCACACTGTTAAGGGAATGCTTTGTGAGCAAGACTGGCAGTCTTGTCGCTATTTTTCACACTTGTTATTCCATAGTGGAATAGATAATAGACTTACCCATGATAGGATGTGAGACTCTCGATGTGTAGTCTCAATCGTCCTTAGAGTTGTATTATTGCTTGTAGCTTCGACTTTGCGAAAAGAGGATGATAAAAGGTCGGAGGTCCTTGGGATAAGGGTATGGCGTAGACTGGAAAACGAAAGTAGGGTCGATAGGAAAACGGATGAGGAAGAGCTTAAATTTTATAGGAAAGGAATCGTTTTTTAATGAAGGCAGATTTAGTGAGTCGCATGTGGGAAGAGGATGGATAACAATAGGTTTACATTAAAGAGTTAGAGAGGATAGGTTCCCACTACCACATCTTAATGGATAGCATTTTCCTCAATTTTCTTTCTTTTTTCCAGTTCATGGCAATGTTACTATAAAAGCTACTGAGTTAATTTTTACCGAGAATCATTTCGTACATGGGCTTATACGTGATTTTGACTTCTTTGTTGAAGTTATTGATAGGATAAATTGGAACTCAGAATTTTATAGAGAATAATTGTGTTTAGCTAAATTTTCGCGGTTCCATCGATAACATTATCCGGAGATAAAAACAACAATCTCTATTGAATGTTGTTTCTTTTGGTAACACTCTCAGTTTCATGCGACCATTATTTTAATCAAAAATCCCAGAAGAAGGCCTTCAAATGAAACGAAGGCAAACTCTGCATGAATTTACTATGGAAGTTACTGACATTGGATGGAAGGATGTATAAACTCGCAAAGAATGGGTATTATAGTAATAGATACATAGTAAAATATCATTTAGTAAGTGCATTTATAATGTCGGTGAGTATGCGGGATCCAGCGGATGAAACGAATGCTCACGGACTCAGGAAAGCGCAGCGCAAGGCGATAAGATTTGTTAAAAAGTGGTAAAGTAAAAAAGTAAGCATTACAAAAATATTCTCAGACGCAGGTTGGCAATCCTTGAAAGAGAGAAAATTAGAAGCTAAGCTGTGATTGCTTGATGAATTTAGAGAAAGCACATTTGCGGAAGACGTAATCGGTATTAAGCCTCTGCTACTTCAGCCGATTCGGCATTGAGCGTAAAATAAGAGAAATACACGCAAGAACAAGTCCTTCCAAGGACTAATTTTTTCCGCGACAACAATAATCTAGAGAAAAAGCACGAATGCTATTTATTAATATCAACCTATTGATAGCGTGGAATGGCTTAAGACCTGCTGATTCCCAAAGGACCATGACACCCCACCATGGCTGAAATCAAATTTAAGTATGGCAATTACATCATAAACGAATACATTGTCAAATCCTTTTCGTGAATTACCATAATCTAAATCGCTGGTTGTTAATTAATAGCTCAATAAAATAAATTAGAAAATATATTTTGTTCTATTCAAAACATTTTTAATAAATTCCGCTTAAATGATAAACTAATTGCAGATAGTGTAATGGTAAGTTCCTAAATGTTATTGCCGCTAAAATGTACCTAATTGGCCCCATGAGAACAGATGCGCGCTGGAATAACACGATTAAGATATTTATAGATGAGAAGGGAGTTGAAACGCGGAAAATGGTAGTAAAATTATTTCTCCAGATTTTGAAATATGCTAATCATAAAATGTTAATGAAGAGCCGTTGTTAAATCAGGAGAAGAGAGGAACACAATTTTTTACTTCCGCCAATTAGAAGCACTTTCACGGCTAGTTAATTTATGTCGCAATCGCGTGCCAAAAACTCATTCTTCGCACGGCAGATCCTAAAAAACCTCATCTGCATTCCGTGCAGGGGAAACAGGTAGCTGCTTTAATGCTCTTAGCGCCGGGGAACTCTTACCTCCGATTACGAGTGCCCACACCGAACATTTGTGAAGGTGCAATGTACTCGAGAGAGACTGGAAAAGGCGATTGCTCCTTTTTTACGGCCTTCGAATCCTGAATGTAATTCCCCGGCCATTGAAGAACTTGAGCGCCTCCTTTAAGAAATTCATTGTCTGTTGATTTAAGTATCAGAGTCCGTCGCACGATCAAGATTACTCTCACGAATAAGTCAAATTTGGGATTCCGGACATCCAAGTGGGTAGTGAGCTCGGCTTCGGTGCAGGCGGTCCCCGGTTCTATTCCCGGTGAGGTCCGGGAATCGGAAGCCTATATGTGCTAATTGACCTGTTACCATATCTTGATGAATGAAATATTTATCATTCGTCTTTTGGTACGGGATGGAGAAAAATGTATCTTTTATATACTTTTGTCTCATTCTAGTTCATGACTGTGATGATATGAAAGCCATTGAGTATGAATTATGCTGAATAATGGCATTGATTAAGGTTTCTCCTTGTGCAATGTTATGAAAAGTGTTATTGGTAGAGTCATTGTGCTTCATTAACGATTATTAACATTAAATTCATGTTGTGCTTATAGCATTCTGGCTCAGTGAGGAAAGCAATGGCAAACTACCTCACTCCTCATCTTGCTTAGTAAGCCTCATTTCCCTCTCCTAGCAATGTGTAGCTGATGTCAGAGGGGGTGAAGTTCCAACCGGTCTTCGGGCTGATTACTTTACAGATAGTTACGAAAATGTTCTCAGACCCAGGTTGGGAATCCTTTAAAGGAAGAAGCTAGGCTGCGATTGCTTGATGAATTCAAGAAATGTACATTTGTGGAAAACGTATTCTGTATTATGTGAACCCCTTCTACTTCGGTCGACTCGATGATGAGCGTAAAGTAATAGAAATAGATGTAAGGACAAGTCGTTTCAAGGCCTCATTCTTAACAATAACGTAGAGAAGTAGCTCAAACGCTCGTTGTTTACACTCCCTGACACACACCAAGACACCAAGACACGGCTTGGATATATTTCGAAAATAAGAAATCCTTGCGCAGGTTTTATACACCCAGATATAAATGTAACTACCGTAATAAATGCAAGTAATTTTTTTAAATTTCATCTCCTCCAGCTTCAATTTCGTTTCAGATAGTAATTTCGTAATCATGGATTGCAAAATTGGAGAAAGGCATCAAAAGAAGATTAAATAAAATAAAGATTCTCATTGTGGTCGTGAAATTTTGTTTCCTATTCGAAATTACGAGAATTTTGATAAAATATCGAAACTTTTTCCAAATTTCCGTGTTTACAATCAACCGATGCGCTTGATGATCAACCTGATTGTTTAAGCCGAGCTGATTTCCCATGAGAGAAGATGGAGAATGTAGGCCAAAATAGAGTTCGTGGTAGCATGCTTATCGATCTTTTCCGACAATGATTATTGATGAATAATGAGAAAGAAATGTTTTATAAATGTTGATTTCGAAATTATTATTGGAAAGATCTGCGTCTATCTTTCATTAATTTTTTATTAGCAATCATTTTCGAAATCCGTGGAATAGTTTTTAGGCACATTGTTTCTTTTTCTAGCTTTTTATGCTATCGTAATTGAAATTATACCCGTAATACAGTTGCACGTTGGTTAACGACGGTCAAAGTTAACGACGTATGGTTGTGATAAAATATGTCTCGGTTAGCGACGTAGTCTTTGGGTTTTGCGAAACATATCTAGCGATACTTGGTGGAACATCTCCATAATGCAATAGAGATTATGTAACAAATATAGACTAAGTCCACAATACAGAAAAATACACTTGCGACCGGTTCCGATGTAATTACCAGATGTGATAGGACAATAATAAGCCAGGTGATTGGGCTCCGGGATAGCCAAGTGGGCAACGCGTTCGATTTCGGCGAAAGCGATCCCGGGTTCGATACCCGGTGGGGGCCCCCGTCCGAAATGATCTAAGCTGTCGAAGCACTTTTAACATTACTAGTAGCCAGATGACGAAGTTATAAACTCGATATCGGTCGCATGTGTTATTTTCTATATTGTGGATTTTAATTTTCTTACTTAATCTTTAATAAACTTTGGTTTTGGTTTATTTTTCCCTTTAAAATAAAATTGAATAAATTACATGTACCTTACTTAATGACACTTAAATGCTTTTTATCCGCATATTTGACGTGTCGTATGGTAGTGGGAAATAGAGCCTTGGATAAGGACGGGTTTGGTTAAAGACAATCTTGAAACAGATTAGCGGCGTCAACCAAGATCATCGTAATTCATAGTTTAAGCTGGAAATATTTTAACTCTTGTAAACTTACAATCCAATGCTAATTGCATTCTGCCGTCAAAGACTGGAGACTCACAAGAAATACGTAAAAAAACACGCGTAAACATTAAAAAATTAAATACTCGCGTCTTCCTTGTTTTGTTTGTTAGCGTCTACTGTTTAAGTCAGAACTAAATTCGACGCTTGTACACAATCTCCAGCTCATTGAAATATTAAACACATTTTCGGAAGACCCATCTCCCTAAATAATGAATGTTAATCGATACAAGGCTTTCGTTCGGTTGCGTGAGTTAAATGCCAGCGCTGTTTTCCATGTAAATGCAACGAGGAACACTCCTCTCGGATGTTATAATCAATGCTGCCGGAGTGCAGTTAATGAAGACGAAACCAGAATAAACAACATACGGAGCATTGGAGGGAAATATTCGTCGGAATTCCGGGGAAAGTCGAGTTGGAAATTTGAATATCGAAGGCGTTTCTGTAAACGCATCATGTACCGAATAAATGCAAAAATGGATATCTAATATTACTAAGGTATTATTATACGGTATTATACTGTATTATTATACTGTATTATATTAGTATTACTGGATATGGACTGAGGATATGATATTACTAAGGTATTATCATATCCTCAGTCCATATCCAGTCTGTATAGAGTTCAGTTCGGAGACCGGTTTAAACCTAATCTTCACCATTAGCTACCAAGAGCCACGGGAAAAAGGAGCTTACTTGGAATAATGAGGAGTGAGGTAACTTGCCCTCTTTTTCCTCACTAATCCAAAATGCTACGCGCAAGTAGAAAAGGTAAATGTTCATATGAAATAATGACCATTATCTATAAGATAATCTTACTTTTGCGAATTGGTCATGTTCTTAAAATTAATCTAGCGAATTAATGTTACTTTTAGATATGTAATTTCATTTTATGACTGTATCTTTTAAACGTCCATTTACTGTATTTTACAGCTTTAATTCGATTTTCATTTTTTTTCTCATTGCCTTAAATATATTGTATGATGTATTGTCTTTATATGCATTTATTACATACATTTACATCATTTTCACCCCCCTTCGCTGTGGGTGTTTTCTTTGCCAACCTTCAGTTGCAAAGATTTTTTCCCACACCACACTATTTTTAGTTTATAATTATATATTGAACATATTACAATTATATACGAGGGTAGGTGGAAGAGAGGCCCACACGGGCCTAACCTCACCAATAAAGGGTCTATACATCTATATATCTATCTAGCTATCTATGAAGTACAATTTGGTTAACATTCAATAAGGAGTAACCAAAATAAATGTCCTACTTGAGCATCACGAATACTTCTATTGTTATTGTATTCTTACAGCCATGAGAAAATTTGAGAAGGAAGTATGTGAAAGATGTGCCTAAACTACTCTGTACTGAATTCTGCAGAGAATGGAATAGCATTAATTTTCTGTTAGAAGGATAGAATAGAAGCGTCTTAATTGCGGGGGGGATAGGGATTATGAGGCAACCTTTTACATCTATCCCATGTAATTTTAATAAAAGAAAAGAATAGAGCAGAAAAAAGAGGAAAGAAGGAAGAAACCCTGTATCGATAAAAAACCTAAGCCATGATCTTAGGAAAAAATGTCCACAGCAGGAAAACACCCACAAGTAGGGGGGCGCGAAAAACATGCGAAACGTACTGATAGTAGTAGCTAAATTTTAAACTAAAGAAAATTATGTCCATAACCTGAAAAAAAGAAAAAAGAAAATTTAAAAATTTTTAAAAACAAAGAATAACATATATAACGGCTTGGAAAATGTTCCACACCATAAAGCATTAAACATTGAAAAACAAAACAGAGGTGAAATATATATGTACTACGAAAATTTATGTTATAGCTACTAAAAACAATAAAACTCCCAAAATGGATCGATAATTGCGTTCAGAAAAATATAATATACAACGGCAAAAAAGCAAGTAATTGTTACTCATATATCAAACAAGAATGAGGGTCATTGTATGGAGCGAATATTTCCACTCTTAACGATTGTATACACGCATTTTTCAATTATTCTAGGTGCTGTGTGGGCATTTAGTACGTATATTGGTGATACCGCTTATCTCTTCTCAATGTCACGTACTAATTCCCTACGTTTATCGAAGGTAAGTATCAGAAACATCCCTGTTTACCCACTTCGAAAGACCATTGAGACTGAAAAACGGCCAGAGATAGAAAAGGGAGCTGTCTGTTTGTTATTCTTCTCGGTCGTCGCAATCAAGGCGGCTCATCGCATTCGCAAAAGAAAACACGAACCGACAACGCTCCCTCGCATTATCTATCCCAACGGTCCAAAGGCGTGATAAGGACACCGCATCGTTCCTCCCTCATCCCTTTTTCCAGATTCCTTTCCCATGACAACTATCGCCGGTGCCTTTCACTTCTCCTTCGGACTCCTCGCTATTACAGAGCTCTCTTTCAAGGCCCTATTCTCTCGATAGGGTGTTTGATTTAAGAGTAACATTTTCAGATCAGCCTCTTTTCGGATGTTATCTCTTTGTATGATTTTCAACCCTTAGTTCGCTTTAACTTTTTCTCCTACGCTCATTGATTGCCTAAAAGTATGAAGAGGAAATGAGGCTTACTAAGCAAGATGTGGAATAAGGTCGTTACCCATTGCTCTTATAGCTGAATCTGATAGAAATGAGAGGGAAACGTGGTACGGATAAATTGAGGTATTTTTGGGTCTTCTTTCTCAAAAATATGCACATCGGATTTCATTATCGGAATTCAATCCATTTGGTTCCTTATAATCAACAGCCTGTACGCAAATGGAATTCTAATCCCCTACACAATTACCTCTAAAAATCCATGGAGTGGATAGGCAATAAAGAGAGTGGGGAAGTTTTCCCTATAATTTACTTTTTTCATCACTAATACCTTAGCGCATGTTATATTATTACAGGTATGAGCAAGACAGAAACATTGAGATGAATTATTCATTTTTTCTGATCTTGTACCAAAGGGCCTGAAATTTATTCCATGCATAAAAAAATGGTGGCAGGATTAAGTACAACTGTTTTCTCTTCAGAAATCTATTTCAATAGGAGGTATTAGTTTATTTTCCTACACTTTTGAAAAAATTATAACTAAATTCGTCTATAAGTAAAGTTTTATCGTCCATCCTGTAGGTATAGTTGACACAAAACATCAAACATGTCGTTGTTCGTAGCCATAATGATCAAGCAATGGAATTTTTCTGTTCCATAAATTTGGTTTCTCCTGGGAAATTAAACGGAATGGTATACATGTTCCTTGCAACGTGAATAATAGTTTGCAAATATAGCTGCTTTTATGAGACTATATACTCGTTATATCTTGGGTGAAACTTTTTCTCATAGTTCATTGATCTAAAGAAGAGGCTCCCTATCTTATAGTGCCCTTGGTCCGCATTATCATTTTAAATCAGGGACTGCAGAAGGTATATTTCAGTATTACCTACAGAAAAATCATTATGTATTCTTGGTGATTTATCTTGAATCTCATAAAAACATTTTGCATTACTTACTCTTTCAATATAAATTCCATACAAATACGTTTAATCCTCATCAGCAATAAATCGTAAAACGAAAAATGTGTATTAATGGCTAAGGAAAGATTTGATTTCTCGGATGCTAAGGCCCAGAATTTATAGAAGATCCGCATGCGGCTTACGGGTTGGAGATTCGTGGACTAAAGTAATTCCAATTTCTGTAGTAGAATTTGTTTCAAACTTAACTTGTAAAAAATACTAGAAACGGATGAAAGTGTCTATAAAATATGAACATAAGATATGAGGATCTGTTTTTAATATTTATTTGTCCTCGCATATCATTTAAATTGGTGAATTTAACATATACCTTTTATTTATATCCTATGTTAAATGTAATTGAGATTTGTGGTTTATGTATCGATATCATTAGGTGTTATCCTTGTGCAATGACTTATCAGCTTCAGCAATAATTCATAATCAATCTATGACTATTTCGTATGACATTTATTTGCTTTGTCAGTTCCTTCTGAGACATTTTTCTCTTTATTATTTTACTGGTACATGTTCCTGAAATTTGAGCGTGACTTAACCAAACTTGTTTAAGAAAGTAGCTCATTTATCCATACAAACAAGATATTCCTATAATTTCATTTTCTTTATATAGCTTGTATTTTTTCTTATGAGCATAATTTACATATCATCAGGATTAAGGAAAGGTTTGAGTACTTTGCAGGATAAAATTCTGCGGCTGAGACCTGGGTTCGTGTCCCAGTCATGTCACTATTTTTCACACTTGTTATTCCTTACATATTATTCTTAGTTTACTATTTATTGTTCTCTGTACTATTTACACTTTTTGTTTACTCTTTATTGTCTAATTATGTATATTTACAAATTTACATACATTATAGTTATTCTCATATCAATTAGATGACATTTATGTTTTAAATGTGTTTATACTGTTTAATCATTGTAACTAGGCTCTGGCCGTATTGAATGAAAGAATAAATTATTTACACACAACGTCTTACACATCAAAAACGTAGGAATGACCTATTATTCCCTAACATTAATCTCAATACTTGAGTGGGAATTTCTTCGTCGTTCTCTTAAAGGTCGACCTTTTACACTTTGAAACCAGTTATATGGAACCGTACATTCCAACTCCATTATTCATCTGATACTTGTATTCCTCAATTTCAAGCGTCTGAAGAGTTTACCCCCTTAAAACCTTCCACCGCTGTGAAAGTGGAACATGGCTCGAACAAGCTTCATTATCTTCGAGAGAATGCAAACACGAAGTTTGCTCAGCGGTTATCAAGGAATTACTTCACGTCCCATCTTCCGATGAGAGGAATAGGCATGGAGTTTTTCTTGTGCGAATCTTCACCACAGATCCGTAAGATCTCCAAATAAACTATGCAAATCACGCTTGTAAGACACGGTCAACTTTTAAAGCAATTCTAAGGATGATTTGCATTACTGGTTCAGCAATATTCTGTTACTCTAAAATTGTTTTTTTTTCCAAATCGTGGCTTTCGTAGCGTGATTATGTTAAAACTTGTCCTCTTCTAAAATTCATACAATGATTCATGCAAGAGCTACATTAATCAAAATTGCTTTTTCTTCAAATCATGGCTTCCGTCGCATGATTCTGTTAAAACGTACCTTCTTCTAGAATTCATACAATGATTCATGCAAGAGCTACATTAATCAAAATTGCTTTTTCTTCAAATCATGGCTTCCGTCGCATGATTCTGTTAAAACGTACCTTCTTCTAGAATTCATACAATGATTCATGCAAGAGCTACATTAATCAAAATTGCTTTTTCTTCAAATCATGGCTTCCGTCGCATGATTCTGTTAAAACGTACCTTCTTCTAGAATTCATACAATGATTCATGCAAGAGCTACATTAATCAAAATTGCTTTTTCTTCAAATCATGGCTTCCGTCGCATGATTCTGTTAAAACGTACCTTCTTCTAGAATTCATACAATGATTCATGCAAGAGCTACATTAATCAAAATTGCTTTTTCTTCAAATCATGGCTTCCGTCGCATGATTCTGTTAAAACGTACCTTCTTCTAGAATTCATACAATGATTCATGCAAGAGCTACATTAATCAAAATTGCTTTTTCTTCAAATCATGGCTTCCGTCGCATGATTCTGTTAAAACGTACCTTCTTCTAGAATTCATACAATGATTCATGCAAGAGCTACATTAATCAAAATTGCTTTTTCTTCAAATCATGGCTTCCGTCGCATGATTCTGTTAAAACGTACCTTCTTCTAGAATTCATACAATGATTCATGCAAGAGCTACATTAATCAAAATTGCTTTTTCTTCAAATCATGGCTTCCGTCGCATGATTCTGTTAAAACGTACCTTCTTCTAGAATTCATACAATGATTCATGCAAGAGCTACATTAATCAAAATTGCTTTTTCTTCAAATCATGGCTTCCGTCGCATGATTCTGTTAAAACGTACCTTCTTCTAGAATTCATACAATGATTCATGCAAGAGCTACATTAATCAAAATTGCTTTTTCTTCAAATCATGGCTTCCGTCGCATGATTCTGTTAAAACGTACCTTCTTCTAGAATTCATACAATGATTCATGCAAGAGCTACATTAATCAAAATTGCTTTTTCTTCAAATCATGGCTTCCGTCGCATGATTCTGTTAAAACGTACCTTCTTCTAGAATTCATACAATGATTCATGCAAGAGCTACATTAATCAAAATTGCTTTTTCTTCAAATCATGGCTTCCGTCGCATGATTCTGTTAAAACGTACCTTCTTCTAGAATTCATACAATGATTCATGCAAGAGCTACATTAATCAAAATTGCTTTTTCTTCAAATCATGGCTTCCGTCGCATGATTCTGTTAAAACGTACCTTCTTCTAGAATTCATACAATGATTCATGCAAGAGCTACATTAATCAAAATTGCTTTTTCTTCAAATCATGGCTTCCGTCGCATGATTCTGTTAAAACGTACCTTCTTCTAGAATTCATACAATGATTCATGCAAGAGCTACATTAATCAAAATTGCTTTTTCTTCAAATCATGGCTTCCGTCGCATGATTCTGTTAAAACGTACCTTCTTCTAGAATTCATACAATGATTCATGCAAGAGCTACATTAATCAAAATTGCTTTTTCTTCAAATCATGGCTTCCGTCGCATGATTCTGTTAAAACGTACCTTCTTCTAGAATTCATACAATGATTCATGCAAGAGCTACATTAATCAAAATTGCTTTTTCTTCAAATCATGGCTTCCGTCGCATGATTCTGTTAAAACGTACCTTCTTCTAGAATTCATACAATGATTCATGCAAGAGCTACATTAATCAAAATTGCTTTTTCTTCAAATCATGGCTTCCGTCGCATGATTCTGTTAAAACGTACCTTCTTCTAGAATTCATACAATGATTCATGCAAGAGCTACATTAATCAAAATTGCTTTTTCTTCAAATCATGGCTTCCGTCGCATGATTCTGTTAAAACGTACCTTCTTCTAGAATTCATACAATGATTCATGCAAGAGCTACATTAATCAAAATTGCTTTTTCTTCAAATCATGGCTTCCGTCGCATGATTCTGTTAAAACGTACCTTCTTCTAGAATTCATACAATGATTCATGCAAGAGCTACATTAATCAAAATTGCTTTTTCTTCAAATCATGGCTTCCGTCGCATGATTCTGTTAAAACGTACCTTCTTCTAGAATTCATACAATGATTCATGCAAGAGCTACATTAATCAAAATTGCTTTTTCTTCAAATCATGGCTTCCGTCGCATGATTCTGTTAAAACGTACCTTCTTCTAGAATTCATACAATGATTCATGCAAGAGCTACATTAATCAAAATTGCTTTTTCTTCAAATCATGGCTTCCGTCGCATGATTCTGTTAAAACGTACCTTCTTCTAGAATTCATACAATGATTCATGCAAGAGCTACATTAATCAAAATTGCTTTTTCTTCAAATCATGGCTTCCGTCGCATGATTCTGTTAAAACGTACCTTCTTCTAGAATTCATACAATGATTCATGCAAGAGCTACATTAATCAAAATTGCTTTTTCTTCAAATCATGGCTTCCGTCGCATGATTCTGTTAAAACGTACCTTCTTCTAGAATTCATACAATGATTCATGCAAGAGCTACATTAATCAAAATTGCTTTTTCTTCAAATCATGGCTTCCGTCGCATGATTCTGTTAAAACGTACCTTCTTCTAGAATTCATACAATGATTCATGCAAGAGCTACATTAATCAAAATTGCTTTTTCTTCAAATCATGGCTTCCGTCGCATGATTCTGTTAAAACGTACCTTCTTCTAGAATTCATACAATGATTCATGCAAGAGCTACATTAATCAAAATTGCTTTTTCTTCAAATCATGGCTTCCGTCGCATGATTCTGTTAAAACGTACCTTCTTCTAGAATTCATACAATGATTCATGCAAGAGCTACATTAATCAAAATTGCTTTTTCTTCAAATCATGGCTTCCGTCGCATGATTCTGTTAAAACGTACCTTCTTCTAGAATTCATACAATGATTCATGCAAGAGCTACATTAATCAAAATTGCTTTTTCTTCAAATCATGGCTTCCGTCGCATGATTCTGTTAAAACGTACCTTCTTCTAGAATTCATACAATGATTCATGCAAGAGCTACATTAATCAAAATTGCTTTTTCTTCAAATCATGGCTTCCGTCGCATGATTCTGTTAAAACGTACCTTCTTCTAGAATTCATACAATGATTCATGCAAGAGCTACATTAATCAAAATTGCTTTTTCTTCAAATCATGGCTTCCGTCGCATGATTCTGTTAAAACGTACCTTCTTCTAGAATTCATACAATGATTCATGCAAGAGCTACATTAATCAAAATTGCTTTTTCTTCAAATCATGGCTTCCGTCGCATGATTCTGTTAAAACGTACCTTCTTCTAGAATTCATACAATGATTCATGCAAGAGCTACATTAATCAAAATTGCTTTTTCTTCAAATCATGGCTTCCGTCGCATGATTCTGTTAAAACGTACCTTCTTCTAGAATTCATACAATGATTCATGCAAGAGCTACATTAATCAAAATTGCTTTTTCTTCAAATCATGGCTTCCGTCGCATGATTCTGTTAAAACGTACCTTCTTCTAGAATTCATACAATGATTCATGCAAGAGCTACATTAATCAAAATTGCTTTTTCTTCAAATCATGGCTTCCGTCGCATGATTCTGTTAAAACGTACCTTCTTCTAGAATTCATACAATGATTCATGCAAGAGCTACATTAATCAAAATTGCTTTTTCTTCAAATCATGGCTTCCGTCGCATGATTCTGTTAAAACGTACCTTCTTCTAGAATTCATACAATGATTCATGCAAGAGCTACATTAATCAAAATTGCTTTTTCTTCAAATCATGGCTTCCGTCGCATGATTCTGTTAAAACGTACCTTCTTCTAGAATTCATACAATGATTCATGCAAGAGCTACATTAATCAAAATTGCTTTTTCTTCAAATCATGGCTTCCGTCGCATGATTCTGTTAAAACGTACCTTCTTCTAGAATTCATACAATGATTCATGCAATAGATACATTATTCATCATCGTATTTTAACGGATATACCATTGATCAACTTCCTTAAGGTCATGTAACTGATTTGATACCATACAGATTAACTATATCGTCAAGGTTCTTGATCCCATATCTTGATTAATGACTTAATTTGATTTAATTTGCGTATTGGTGAGGGATAGATGTAAAAGGTCTCTTTAGATTTTTTAAAAGTAAGTCCATAAACAGAATTAAGCCTTTACAGTAAAAAAACAGCAGAAATATATGCTAGCAACTCATACAAAATTAAACCTAATTGTAAATTTAAAATATAAAAGAAATGAGGATAATATACCAAAAACGTATAACTGAAAATTTAAAAATAATACAAAAGGCAAAAACAAATTGCAAGATATATTTTTATCTCAGTCTTGTTCTTGATTACAAGGAAGAAACAATGTCTGTATTTAGGGCCACAATATAAAATAACGTGATTAAATATCTCTGTTCAAAGTGAGCGTATATATAGATCAAGATAATTACAGAGCTGCATTTGAAACGGCTAAAAAGTTATCTGATGTATGCATTCCATAACAATGACGCTAAATTCACAAACATTCATAATTACAACTCTATATACCACATATCTTTGATACGTACAGTAATCGACTAGGTAAATAGAGTCTTGGTGCATGCACCCCCTGCCACACACCGAAAGGTGGCTAGCAGGGTATACACATAGACATATATTGTACCTTTGGTGTGCCTAGCCTACGAGGAAATACCATCCTCGTTAATTAATTCTGAGGAACGTTTTACATCATGGAAGAGGCAATTCACAGTTCAAACTACGCTCCGCTATGCTAATCTGATACACAACATAGTTGTAAACCTAACATTTGAAACACTAGATAGACACGCTATTTTGCAATACCTTGGTAAGCAGTAATTGTTTACCCAAATAATGAATAGAGCAACACGCGCCATTTTCGATAACAGAGTAACATTGTTCGCGTTTAACTCTGTTATTTCCAGTAACCATTCAACTTGCGCTCCAAATAATTCTGCGGACCGTAATCCATACAACAATCTAGGCCACAGGAGAATTAATAGTCCAATTAGATAGTAGTTTAAGCCCCTTAATAGTCCTTAAGCGTTTTTAATGAAAGATTTATAAAATGATGCAACGACGCGACGTTAGGAGAATTTTATTAAAGCTCTTCAACCTCTAAAGTCAATTAATTTTAATTGTTTTTTTTCAAATCAGATTTAATTCCTTCGGTATATAAAGATAGCAATATATTTGAATTGAGGCTTCCACCCAAAATCCAATTAAGAACTTCGTTCTTCGACTGTAAATAAAAATCATTCGCCGTAACAACCCCGAGGTTATTTCGACGGAAGAGAAAAATCGGTTTACCCTTTCATATCCATGCTAGTTGGTAAATTATAGAAAGAGATAATTTTATATTTTGTGCCGCTTTTGGGAGTTCAAAGACGTATTTGATTACAATTTCAATTATTTTCGAGGTCTTTGGACAGTTATCGATGAGGAAACTTGAAATTATTTTTCTTTACCGCAGTAATACATTACAGATTACACACTACAGCCTCGGGCAAGTCCTTCTCTAATATTAGCAAACCATTTCATCTCAGTTGCGCTTGGCACAAGATTAAGATCTATATTTATCTATCGGAAAGAAATTTTAATATTCAGCTACACTAGGTAATCAGTTAATAAAAGATTGAGCAAAATCACTCTTCCGAATGCTGTCTTCTCCATCGCAGTCTTAATTCTCTATAACATTACAATCCAGTCTCTTAATAAAAAGGATGGATAATGACAGGATTTTTTAGTTAATTTCCATTCTTAAATAATTATTTAGGAGTTAAAGCTAATTATAGGAGGGAATAATCATTTTCGTTTTCAAATAAAAACTACCGTTACGATTAGCAACGTTTAAAACTGTAACAGAATTATTACCCACAATCAACTTCGAGCAGAGACTGATGTATATTGTTACGTGTTTTTCAATCCCCACGGAATCTTTCAAATACATTCGTGGCACACTCGGTTATTAGTGGCGTAATGCTTGGATGAGTAATCACTCAAAATCGTCACACATTACAACAGCCATTAAATCCTCATCGCAGATGACGTTCTCTCGGAAATGTACGCGATGTCATGAATTTTAAAAACTTTGGAAACAAAAGTGGAGAGTAATTCATGTGATAATTACTCCAACAATGAGCAGCTCGAACATGGTTAATTTCGCCAATTATTAGGAGACGGGAAGAATTTTTGTTTTCCCTTTTTTAATATTAGGGGTTCTTACATTACGCCAGATATATTTTCCAAATGAGTCAAAACCAGAAATTGCAGCGGAAAATGCAACTCAATTACGGATAATGAGTGTCCGTCGAAATTATGGAACGTCTAGCCTGGAATTTGTATTCGAGATTCTAGCGCCCAAGGAAAACTCCTCGTGATGCTGATTTTCCAAATTGGAACTGCCAAGTTCAAGGTTAACTGAGAATATAGAATTTTATCTTTCAGAAGTAGCTTGGTGATAAGCCACTACGCAGGAAGACATTTAGGCAAAAGGAAAACTCAACCCAATGAAATATTTCAATAGTTGTGGAGTGTATCCTTTGATATTCAATTAAAATAGTAAATAAAATTGAAAATATTTCATAAAAAATAAACCGATATTTTGATTGGATAAACTTAGATTGTAGATTTAGACTTGAATTTGACATAGAGCTACTTCTTCAGAATTATTATTCCACTATAACTAATTGGTTATATTATTATTATTAATGAATTCACGCTGCAAATAGGCAGTAACCAGGTAGCAGTACCCGATGTCATCCAATGATTAAAACGTAATGAACTTACGTATCTGAATACAATGCAAGAAAAAAGGATCAAAATCACAAAACCAATCAAACATACAACGCTAGCCTAATCGGTACTTAAATACGTTATACAGAGCTAAATTCACAATATTTAGAACATCATTTAATCTACCTAAATAATCTTAATTTGCATTACCCTTTACACAGACTGATATTGAGACTACTATACATTATACAAGTATAATGAGTAAAGAAAATAAAAAAACAATATTTAGTCGCACTAATACTACACTACAATATTTCCTATAAATATGCACCCACAACCACATGCAACATTTATAACAAATTATTTACATATATGCACATATTTACAGCCTATTTAGGATTTTCTTAAACTTCCTTTCACTTGCGGGGAAGGGATTGAAAACTTATCTTTGGGCCATAGCCCTGTATATCTTTGGGCCCATTTTAATGGAAGTGTGACCTTGTACTCTTACCTCAATAATCGCCAAGTTATGTTGACAAGCCACCGAGCCTTTGATATGCCGGTTGAATTTTATCATAAAAAATCCATCTGCATTCAAATAGCTGTTATTTTGTGGGAGTGAATATTAGTGCTTACGCCGCACACATTTGTTCGATTTCAAATGCATATTGTGCATCCATATTATATTCTTTGATATATTATAGCCAATATATCTTCATTCGTACTGAATATTACATTTGTTATACACACGTAAGCGTTCTACTTTTTGGTAGGTTTATGTGCCCCAATATTTCCTATTCAATGCTGTTTATTTCGATTTTTGGTAACTTACCCCTTCTTTACGTATGTCATCTATCATCTTTTGCCTTTGTTTTCCCCTCTGTCTTTTTCCTTGCATTCTACCCTCAATTACATTCTTCAACAATCCTCCTCTCAATATTTGACCCACCTTTTTCCTCTGTCAAGGCTTAATATTAGTTAATTAGTTCAATTGAAATTCTCTCTTCCCCGACCATCTCTAGTACATATGTGTTTGTTACATTTCTAATACGTCAATCAAATTCGCAGAATGGCAACATCTAAAGGTCACCGAGCACCCTAAACTAATATAACTTATCGCATATTGATTCATAATAGTTAGGAGGATAATCTGCAATTGTTCGCATTCAGAATTCAGGAATGGTCGGATAAACATATGTATGTGCGATGTAGCGACGGATCTCCCGTCTGTTCTACATGCTGTTGAATTTCCTGCTCGTGCCACATTCTTGTCACGACTGCCATCGATTCGGGCCCTCCCGCCAGACCTCACAAGAGGAAATCCTCCCTTTAATGACCTCCTCGTGGGATTACTCCTTTCCCGTTAAAATTCGTCAATGTAATCCCTTTAAACAGCGACGTCTCTCATTTCCCGTTCAGATGACCGCAGATATTACCGGCCGTTCGCATTCATGTCTCCCGCACATCGACCTCGCACCTGCCGCCACTCCCTTCTCCCTCCCCTAATCTTTAGCGGCCCAACCTGATCTCATTGCGATCTTTCCTGTCTCCATGGTGAAGAGGGATCACCATGGAAACCACCCTCACTAGGCTTCCCTCCCTCTCCTCAGAAACGCCCATCTCTCCCTCTCTCTCCGTTTTGTCTGCTTTATCACGCCCCTCTTCCGATAAAGTTTTTGTCGGTCTACCCATATTCTTCCCTAACTATCCCTTCGTTCTCTTTCCAACGCAACCATCCGTTTTCTCTCTCCCTTATCTTTCTCACCATTAATTTCTCTCCCCCACTACCTGTTTCTCTGCAGATTACTGTGGCATCAAAGGGCGATTACGAACAGACAATTCAATATGTCCACCATCTCTGAGCTCGTTTACAGCTAACTTGGACCCTAGCCCAATTCGTGGAGGAGGAGAAAACGACTTCCCAAGATTGATAAGTAGGTAGCAACAGTGTCTTACAGCAACTAGTAAACATCGATTTTTACGAGGATTTATCAGTAAACATCTGCTTCGTGAGGGTGATTTTAATACAATACTCAGGAAAGATGTAATTCTACATGAGTAATCAAATTGTAATTTCAAGCGTTAACCCATTCCGTGACGCACCCGAGATATCTCGTAGAAGAGAGTGGTTTAAAATTAAGTTACCCCCGAGCTATCTCGTATTTTGGATTTTCTGCTTTTTGACCATTTTTTACTTTCGAAAAGACATCTCAGTTAAGCTGTCGAGCGTATTGATCTTGTATAGCATGCTTTTTATCTGTGTTCCATTTGTGCGTCTCTGTTGTTTTACCCCGCATGCGGATGTACGTAAACTGATTACAATTCAAGGAAATAAACAGTGAAATGTAATATTAAATAGCTATCCAAAGGGAAAAGACTTTCTCCTCGTTCTTAGTTAAGTATGAGTACGCAAATCAATAAATTAAAAAAAAGCCATTTCCAAGTACAACTTATACAAAACATTTGTCACCAAATCGCTTTTGTTGACACGCCGATGGTTTCTCGGTTGGTTATCTTAATTTTGAATACGAAAATCTTCTCGATTCAGTCTTTACAGCTAAATTTTATCCATAATAATTTCATAATAAAACAATGACGCAAACAGGTACACTGAAACCCTTATCGATCACGCAATACAAATATATGCTCATCTCCAAGTCCCTACGTCAAACTCCAAAGCTCAACTAAACACAAGCTAATACTTTTAAGTTAAAGGGAGAACAGAAAGTCGAGTATCTCTCCCAAACGTATCCCAGTTGCCCAGTTAGTACACCTTTCAGCTTCGCCTTAAATTTACGCAAAAGCTGAGAGAAAGGTTCGAATAATTCTACAGGAAATGTGTTTCATTACCATGCGGTTTTATTAACACATGAACATTTAGTCGTATTAGTTCTTTGAGAAGAACCTATGCAGCAAGTGTACTCAGCAAATAGGGCCCGCCAATATATCAAACGTCACATATTAAATGTCTCCGGATGGCTCAATGTCTACTTGGGATTTTTTCATCATTGAATTATGATAATTGTCATCCTAAACCCATTTATGTCCTAACGTGTTATGCTTGCACTCACAACGTAACTTTGTCTTGCCAAAGTTACTGCAGCAGTAAAACCGTTTTTGTGAGATCGCTTAAAACATTACTCCCTGCATGTAGGATGTAGACAGCTTTTTCTTGTCACCCAAAGCGCTCATATCCATTCAGTATCCTCCACCGTTCTATCATTTTCTCTCTACTTCCCCACCACTCACACGACAAAACCTCCGAGTCTTTCATATACACTTCCACTGTCATTATATCCTTGTTCGCACTTTCTAAACGCTATCCATCTTCCTCGCTTTTTGTTTTTCTTTTCCTATTCTTCGTATTTCTCTGCTCATAAAAGTCCTTGTATTTTCTCCACGCTAGATCCAGCGAAGCCGCTATTACGGTCGCTTCACGAAAGACTTCTTCTCAACCACTCTCCAACTTCAGGTAAGATGTTTAGAGCCATTACATATTGCCTTTTTACATACTATAATCTAATAGATAGCCACTGTCCATTTCCATAACAACCATTCGATATGTTGAGGATCGGCCTATGCAAATAACTTCCTCATTTTCTGTTTCAATTGTGATTAAAGTAACAAATCTAAGATATTACGCATATTTATAAAAACGCATTTTCTTCCAAATCCTAAAGACCCCATTCCAACGTCAAGTAAATCCGGCATCTACAAAATATCATGTCAAAATTGCGACAAAGTCTGTTATGGACAGACAAGAAGAAAAATAAAAACCAGATTCAAAGATCACGTAATTCACTTGAAACATAATCTAATACAGATCAAGCATCGCTCAACGCATTCAAGAAAATAACCACAAAATTAACAGAGAAAACTTAAAACAAAAAATCAGTAAAGAGAGGACCTTAAAACTTGATTCACATAAAAGCCTGTTCATACACAGAAATCGCCGGAGCATTATGAATAATGACCTGGGACCAATACCGTTTTGTTTTCCCTTATTGACGTCACACCACAAAAGACATAAATATCCCTCTCAACCCCCACCACACTCAATTATTCTTTTCTGCCGAAGATGGCAACGTAGTTGCCGAAATACGAATTGAGAACAATACTTGCAAAGCGTGACCGCTGAGAACCCTGCTGGTTGAACATTTTCAACGGTTAGTTTGCTCGCAAAAAACGGCTTTTTGGAACTTTTCTTGGACTTTAATGTCTTACCACAGTCGCGTTCCTTTTTCTTATAGATTATGTTACGCGTATCCAACGGCAAATGAATACTTTAAATGAGAATAGTGCCCCGTGTTTTCTTTGAGATACTGAGTGGTCTCTCATACGCCTTTTCTATGAACTAAGCGTCATTAAGCACCTTCTATTACGTCATCACTATGGTGGACTATCCTAAAATTTTCGAGGATTAAGGACATGTGAATTTTTCGATTCTTAACGGTTTATAGATGGGAGGAGGCGTAACTCTCAACGTTATCGTGAACGTTTTAATTTGATTGATATCCTAAAATTCCATTGACAGATCAAGACGTATATGTGTTCAATTAAAGAGAGGGAGAAAAGAGAAGAAGAAAGTAACGAAAAGTAAAAGAATAGACGCGAAAGTCGTCGGCGGGATCGATTGGTACAGACAAATAAGCGGATGCTAAACACGTATTCCGAGAGTCAAACCTCCGTCGTCAATTGCCGAAGAAATCTGAGTTTGGGAGAGAATATTAAGTAGGCCCGTACAAAATTGGCGTGCCCTGATTTGAACGGAGTTAGAAAACTATTACATGCTGGAGAACTTTCGGCATACGAAACTGCGACGGCGCTGTCTTTGTTACTTATTTTCAATTAAATTATTTAAATTCGAAATCAATGAGTGTATAGCATCCCATTGATTAGCGATAGTTTTCTATGTGCAATAATATCTGAGCATTAATGAACTTATGGGTTGGTTCTCAAGCAATAAAGGAAATGATTTCAGTATAAATTATTAATGAACCTGTTGAGGAAATAAGATTCGTACTGTAAATTAAGTCCGATACAAAATAAAGTACGATAACCCCCTTCAAGGAAGAGTTATCGTGGAAGTTTCAAGAGAAAGAGCGGATTTTTTTAGAATTCTCAGTTTCGCGACGAAATATACACCATATATGCCACAAGTCTTTAACTTCTCATCTACTTTGATTAATATTAAAGAAATAGATGCGAGAACGAGTCGCTTAAGGGAATCATTCATTTCGCGAACGACATGCGACAAAAATAAGCTAAAGAGGTAACTCCAATGCTCTTAGAGGTGTAAACCTCCTGCCACACGCCCAAAGATGGTTTACAGGATAGATATTTATGTAGAAATGGAGCCCACCATTGCCTCTAAAACATGAGTAATGTGAGGCTGTGGTTGGCACAAAGATCTCTTATTTCATTTTCCGAAACATGGCATACTGAATATATATTAACGAACCTTTACGTCATCAAAGGCTCGTTATCTCTGAATTGAAAAATCTGGGGAATTTTAAGGGGCATCTTTGGTTAGTTTTCAATCAAAATTGTGGATGAATATTGCGTGAGGAAGCACACAGAAGTTTACAAGGAGAAGAATCGAATTTGGGGACGATATTACTCTTCCGGACCCTTTTATCAAACTCCTTATTTAACGAATTTATCGATGATTCATGGCTATAGGACAGCAGTTACTTTAAGAATGAGTAAATTAATATATATATAATTAATTGTTCAAGTTTCTTAAANGGTTTATTTTTTCCTTTAAAATAAAATTGAATAAATTACATGTACCTTACTTAATGACACTTAAATGCTTTTTATCCGCATATTTGACGTGTCGTATGGTAGTGGGAAATAGAGCCTTGGATAAGGACGGGTTTGGTTAAAGACAATCTTGAAACAGATTAGCGGCGTCAACCAAGATCATCGTAATTCATAGTTTAAGCTGGAAATATTTTAACTCTTGTAAACTTACAATCCAATGCTAATTGCATTCTGCCGTCAAAGACTGGAGACTCACAAGAAATACGTAAAAAAACACGCGTAAACATTAAAAAATTAAATACTCGCGTCTTCCTTGTTTTGTTTGTTAGCGTCTACTGTTTAAGTCAGAACTAAATTCGACGCTTGTACACAATCTCCAGCTCATTGAAATATTAAACACATTTTCGGAAGACCCATCTCCCTAAATAATGAATGTTAATCGATACAAGGCTTTCGTTCGGTTGCGTGAGTTAAATACCAGCGCTGTTTTCCATGTAAATGCAACGAGGAACACTCCTCTCGGATGTTATAATCAATGCTGCCGGAGTGCAGTTAATGAAGACGAAACCAGAATAAACAACATACGGAGCATTGGAGGGAAATATTCGTCGGAATTCCGGGGAAAGTCGAGTTGGAAATTTGAATATCGAAGGCGTTTCTGTAAACGCATTATGTACCGAATAAATGCAAAAATGGATATCTAATATTACTAAGGTATTATCATATCCTCAGTCCATATCCAGTCTGTATAGCGTTCAGTTCGGAGACCGGTTTAAACCTAATCTTCACCATTAGCTACCAAGAGCCACGGGAAAAAGGAGCTTACTTGGAATAATGAGGAGTGAGGTAACTTGCCCTCTTTTTCCTCACTAATCCAAAATGCTACGCGCAAGTAGAAAAGGTAAATGTATCACAATGTCCCTATGAAATAATGACCATTATCTATAAGATAATCTTACTTTTGCGAATTGGTCATGTTCTTAAAATTAATCTAGCGAATTAATGTTACTTTTAGATATGTAATTTCATTTTATGACTGTATCTTTTAAACGTCCATTTACTGTATTTTACAGCTTTAATTCGATTTTCATTTTTTTTCTCATTGCCTTAAATATATTGTATGATGTATTGTCTTTATATGCATTTATTACATACATTTACATCATTTTCACCCCCCTTCGCTGTGGGTGTTTTCTTTGCCAACCTTCAGTTGCAAAGATTTTTTCCCACACCACACTATCTTTTAGTTATAATTACATTTTGTACATATCACAGTGACATACGAGGTTAGGTGGAAGAGAGGCCCACATGGGACTAACTTCGCCTATAAAGGGTCTATCTATCCATCTGTCTCTGCGATAATTTAAAAACTAACGTTATTGAGAGTCTCAAGGGCCTAGTCTTATTGAGCCCTTCATATGGATGAGGTCCTCACGTTACGGCTAGTGTATACTCAATTGTAGACCGCCCCTCCATTCATCAGCGTCGCTCACATCTCAATTCCTTCTTTCGGACGTCTGCGACAAAGTTGAATGAAACATTCATTTTTTCCATCCCGTACCAAAAGACAAAAAATCCCATTTATCAAGACACGGTCACGGGGACAATTGCAACTGATCGATGGTTTTATCTTCCACGCAGCTGAACCACGGACATGAGACCGGAAGACCTCAGGACTTCGATGGCGACGAAGAAGACGGCGCTGACGCTGGCCGTCGCGGCGGCGCTTTTGCTAGTTCTCGCCATCACCGATGGCGCTGCCGGGCGCCGACTCCCCCGCGTCGGTGACGAAGTTGAAGAGAGGAGGGCCCGTCACAGGGCCGACGAGAGCGACGTGGGGGAGGGGGATGTGGAGGAACTGCTAGCCGAAGAAGGGGAGGAGGAAAGGGGCGAGGACAGGGGGCNTAAATTTTAAACTAAAGAAAATTATGTCCATAACCTGAAAAAAAGAAAAAAGAAAATTTAAAAATTTTTAAAAACAAAGAATAACATATATAACGGCTTGGAAAATGTTCCACACCATAAAGCATTAAACATTGAAAAACAAAACAGAGGTGAAATATATATGTACTACGAAAATTTATGTTATAGCTACTAAAAACAATAAAACTCCCAAAATGGATCGATAATTGCGTTCAGAAAAATATAATATACAACGGCAAAAAAGCAAGTAATTGTTACTCATATATCAAACAAGAATGAGGGTCATTGTATGGAGCGAATATTTCCACTCTTAACGATTGTATACACGCATTTTTCAATTATTCTAGGTGCTGTGTGGGCATTTAGTACGTATATTGGTGATACCGCTTATCTCTTCTCAATGTCACGTACTAATTCCCTACGTTTATCGAAGGTAAGTATCAGAAACATCCCTGTTTACCCACTTCGAAAGACCATTGAGACTGAAAAACGGCCAGAGATAGAAAAGGGAGCTGTCTGTTTGTTATTCTTCTCGGTCGTCGCAATCAAGGCGGCTCATCGCATTCGCAAAAGAAAACACGAACCGACAACGCTCCCTCGCATTATCTATCCCAACGGTCCAAAGGCGTGATAAGGACACCGCATCGTTCCTCCCTCATCCCTTTTTCCAGATTCCTTTCCCATGACAACTATCGCCGGTGCCTTTCACTTCTCCTTCGGACTCCTCGCTATTACAGAGCTCTCTTTCAAGGCCCTATTCTCTCGATAGGGTGTTTGATTTAAGAGTAACATTTTCAGATCAGCCTCTTTTCGGATGTTATCTCTTTGTATGATTTTCAACCCTTAGTTCGCTTTAACTTTTTCTCCTACGCTCATTGATTGCCTAAAAGTATGAAGAGGAAATGAGGCTTACTAAGCAAGATGTGGAATAAGGTCGTTACCCATTGCTCTTATAGCTGAATCTGATAGAAATGAGAGGGAAACGTGGTACGGATAAATTGAGGTATTTTTGGGTCTTCTTTCTCAAAAATATGCACATCGGATTTCATTATCGGAATTCAATCCATTTGGTTCCTTATAATCAACAGCCTGTACGCAAATGGAATTCTAATCCCCTACACAATTACCTCTAAAAATCCATGGAGTGGATAGGCAATAAAGAGAGTGGGGAAGTTTTCCCTATAATTTACTTTTTTCATCACTAATACCTTAGCGCATGTTATATTATTACAGGTATGAGCAAGACAGAAACATTGAGATGAATTATTCATTTTTTCTGATCTTGTACCAAAGGGCCTGAAATTTATTCCATGCATAAAAAAATGGTGGCAGGATTAAGTACAACTGTTTTCTCTTCAGAAATCTATTTCAATAGGAGGTATTAGTTTATTTTCCTACACTTTTGAAAAAATTATAACTAAATTCGTCTATAAGTAAAGTTTTATCGTCCATCCTGTAGGTATAGTTGACACAAAACATGAAACATGTCGTTGTTCGTAGCCATAATGATCAAGCAATGGAATTTTTCTGTTCCATCAATTTGGTTTCTCCTGGGAAATTAAACGGAATGGTATACATGTTCCTTGCAACGTGAATAATAGTTTGCAAATATAGCTGCTTTTATGAGACTATATACTCGTTATATCTTGGGTGAAACTTTTTCTCATAGTTCATTGATCTAAAGAAGAGGCTCCCTATCTTATAGTGCCCTTGGTCCGCATTATCATTTTAAATCAGGGACTGCAGAAGGTATATTTCAGTATTACCTACAGAAAAATCATTATGTATTCTTGGTGATTTATCTTGAATCTCATAAAAACATTTTGCATTACTTACTCTTTCAATATAAATTCCATACAAATACGTTTAATCCTCATCAGCAATAAATCGTAAAACGAAAAATGTGTATTAATGGCTAAGGAAAGATTTGATTTCTCGAATGCTAAGGCCCAGAATTTATAGAAGATCCGCATGCGGCTTGCGGGTTGGAGATTCCTGGACTAAAGTAATTCCAATTTCTGTAGTAGAATTTGTTTCAAACTTAACTTGTAAAAAATACTAGAAACGGATGAAAGTGTCTATAAAATATGAACATAAGATATGAGGATCTGTTTTTAATATTTATTTGTCCTCGCATATCATTTAAATTGGTGAATTTAACATATACCTTTTATTTATATCCTATGTTAAATGTAATTGAGATTTGTGGTTTATGTATCGATATCATTAGGTGTTATTGTTCCTTGTGCAATGACTTATTAGCTTCAGCAATAATTCATAATCAATCTATGACTATTTNGTTTGACTTGAGCAAGCATACTCATACCCACATCATACACACAAATACTCTGCTCAGTTAGTCAACTTGGAGGTAATTGGTTAAATGAAGTCACTGAGACATTTTTAATAAAAAGATAATCGAAAATATCAATAAGCAAAAACGTGCTTATATTTTCTGTTGGTATCTCTAGAGCGTGGGTTATATTTTCTGTTGGTATCTCTCTTTGAAGTAATTGGTGAAATTGAATCTGAAATATATATTTTTCGAAAACTGATGATTATATTATAAAACTAAAAACATTTAGCAGGAGCCCAAACTTTCATCTTCTTTCGACACTGTATTTGTTTCTCTTTCATAAACGACTTCCAAAATCTTAATATAAAAGAATCTATCCGTTGAAAAGATAGAGAATGTGCAAAGAATTTCCATCCGTGGATATTATGTATCATAAACAACACAGTTACTTTAGATTGTCTTCAGTGATGCTCCTTTAAGCGAGATCGTTTTCTGATCAAAAAGCCCTACAGGAGAAATATTAATTAATTCTGCAAATGCGGACGCCCGACGAAAAACCGTAATGTAGCGCATTTTTATTTCCAGTACGGAATTTCGAAACAAAAAGACCACATTGAATGCCTTTTCGATTTCTCTCGTCCGCTTTGTGACTCCTTTGTCTTCAGCTTTGCAATAATCTGAAGCGGACTTCCGCGGGCCTTAATTAAAATTTGATAATCAAAGTCATAATTGAATGAGCTTATCTCATTATCGCTCTTTTCGTCATTTCAAACCTTACGCAGTGGATAAATTGGCGGCTATCTTTAATTGGATTTAAATCCCAGTCAAAGAGGAAAAAATATGCTATGAGTTAACCTTTAGGTACGCCATCACGCGTGACGATGCAAGTGTGTTGAATATCATTTTCATACCCCACTAGTCAGTATATTTATTACCTCTGTGTTTTCGTGGTTTTTTTCGCGTGGGTATTTTCCTGCATCGTGGGTTTTTCTATATAAACCTTGAGTTAAGCAGTTTTTCCCCACAACCCAAATCTTTCTTTTTATACGTATTTTATCTGGTTATATGTGTTGTTTTTTACTTATCAACGTGTCTACATATCAATCTGTATCTACTGTTTGTACCAATTTTCTTGTATCTACGATATTTGTTATCTTGTGTCTCGTATATTTGCTGGATTGATTAGATATATTGATTTATTTTTCTACATTTAAGTTCATTCTAGTCACTTTTTCTTTATTAATGTAATATTATTATCGTGTAGTATCTCCAGATGCCTGGGGAAGAAGAGGCCATTTTGGCCTAAGCTCGCCGTAAAATTGAAATAATAATATACTTAAAGTTGTAACTTCCATCCAACTCGTACTAATAATAGTTATCTCAACTTTCGACAGGCTTTTGTTTCTAAATCTTATCGTAAACGATATGATACACGTTGATACCGAGTCCTCAATTGTTCCTCGATTATTCGTTTCTTTTCAGATCCTCTCGATGAACTCTTTCTATTCTTTCGATGATCACATATTTGCGGAAATCTTCAACAGCCCATTACTTTCCCACGCTCCAGCTTCCCTTCAATCGCTTTGATCCTGCACTCTCTTCTCAAATAATGACACGCCCAATTCTTTTCCTCACATCCTCCCCGTCGTTTTCCTCTCGCCTAATCTTCTCAGTATCGGTTACCAGTAACTGTTGTTTCCCACTTTTCTTTTGTCAATGAGGGCAATGTGGCCAGGACCAGATGAGCATACAAGCTTATGCCTTTGGATCAATAAAGTACATAAGTCTAGTAAGAGAAAGTAACCAATAGCTTAACGCAATCGCTAAGAAATCAGACAATTGTGATACAAGGAAATTTGTGTGAAAGAATAACGAAACGAATAACTGCTGTAGAATTCTCTTATGAAACGTTTGCGTAAGTTTTCTTATTCGCGAAACTTTTCTTCAAAAGCAGAGTTAAGGCGATTACATAGCATATTAAAACAAAGCTGAAATATTCTCATCCTTTAAATATTTATCAACAACTAGAGAAAACACGCTGGTATTTCGGCCATGCAATCAGTGTCACTTAAAAAATATATGAGCTAATTAATCTTCGGAATTCAATCCGCTCTATTCGCGTCCGGATTTACAATTCGGGAATCGCACTCACTCGCATTTCTTAAAGTTTTTATTCCGTCGGCGTGGAAAAATGAAACTCCTGGCGATCAATTTTTTTAAAGCGAATATATCGAATGCAGTTTGAAATCGCGGATTTAAATTTTTAGGGCATCGCTGGATTGGCCGCGTCGCAAATTCACTTTTATATTAAGTCCGTATTATTTCATATCATCTGCCTCGGAATTGGCTTCCGCGCAAAGCAATATTCCCAAATTAAATTGGACTCGCTCTATTTACGATATTTTCCAATTAGAAAAGGTTGGTTTCCCTCTCGAATATATTTATATTTATTAAATGCTCCATGGAAGCTGCACGGAATAGTTCATAAAAAAATTTGCCATAAACAAATATGGAGCATGAAATTAACAGGTGAATCGTTCGAATTAAATAGCTTTCTGCACACCCCTTCATCATATTAAGTTAAAATTGACTTCATCGTATATTTTGAGTTTGCCGCATATTTGAATTAACTCAATCGCATATTTTACGTTTGTTACCTGAAAATCTGCTCAATTTACTTTTAAGTTAATTAATTTATAATTATTTATTTTAAGCCATTATCGTTTAATCCAACAGATTGGTGAGCGCAAATCAAATCAGGACGCGGGATGTAGAGTTTCTTGATGATACAAAACAAAGAATTTACTTAACAAGTTTAGAGAAGGTACATTCTTGGAAGATGTAGCTAATATCATGTGTCCTCCCCGTTACATAAGCCGTTTTTACACAGAGAGAAAAATCAGAGAAATAGAGGGAGAGAGATTTTGAGATTTTTATTATTTATTGAAACTAGTCGTTTCAAAATTTCATTTATCCGCGGACGATACGCAAAAGTCATCGATTAGGGAGTCATGGTGTATGCACCACCTGCCACATGCCGAAAGGCGGCTTTCTGGGTACAAATGTAGATTATATCTATATAGGCATTGAATGTGGGAATTTTTAAATGTGAAACTTGCGACATTTATACCGCTAAAGAAAATCACGTGGTTTACGAAACACCTTTCATTACTTTCTGGGAAACACCTTCACTTGAGGGCCATCGGTAATGAACTGTGTAAAACTGACATGATATGTGGAAATGATACAGGACTACTTTAAGCAATCATCGATGGAAATGACGAATTTGTAATAATGTTAACAAAGGTATAATTATTTCATTTCAAACCCATAAATAATTCTTTTATTATTAGGGCAATAAACAGGAACGTTGGAATATAGGAATAGTGTTGAGGTTGTTATTTATTAAGTTACGTTTATGTCAAGTTTTTTGCGTTACGTTAACATTTGCACTGGTCACTATTCAGTCTTTTGAGGCTATTATCGTATATATATATATATCGGTGACCGTTTACACTGTTCGCGATATATCAAAATCATTGCGAAACAACTGCGATGTTTTTATTGACTCAATACCTCTTGTGCATTAAAGATGAGTACGTATATTTCTAAGAGTGAGATACGATACCATTTCATGAGATACGATATCTTTAAGAGATACAATGTTAAGAATATTTTTTGTTAACCCGAACGATTAAACAGTACGAGGAAATGGTGAAAAGTTCTCGGCCTGACAATGAAAGACGGCGGATTTCAGTTAAAAAATTATTTTATTTTTCTACATAATCTCCATTGACTTCAACACACTTACATAACAACATACAACATAATCTACGAGAATTAAGGACGCATTTTGGCTGCATAATAATTAGTTACTTCTTCTTCTTCTTCTTTGTGTAGAATTGAATTATGCTGTTGTATTTTTATTATTTATTACGCTTCTATGTTGTTTGTATAGAATTTACAGCGTCGCCGGCTGTTGTTTATTACCTTGTTAAGTTTCTTGTATAGAATGTACAGCGTTGCTACCTGGCAAAGAACCCAAATTGCACCGTACTTTCAAATAAATAAAGACACCCAAACATGAGTTTCCAGAACAAGGGAAACTTATTCCTTCTAGAGAGTCTCTATCCCTTTATGAACATGAACACGGCGTTGTTTCCCAAATTTCTAAACATCGTGACTGCAGGCTTTGATAATATCTCATACAAATTAGAGGCACCCCAGTTATTGCTGAGCCTGAGGCCGAGACCCTTAAATTTCCGCAATCTTGGTTTAATACACGCACCGTAATTTCTCAAAGGAGCGGGGATTGTTCAGTCGGAAACTTGACCCCAATAACGGTCTGTGCAATCGAACTCTCTCAGCCTTACTTCAATCTTGGGATAACGCTCTGTCGTCATCGTCGCCTTCCCACGCGCGGTGTAAATAAAATGTTAAATCTCCATTCGACGAAAAACTATTGACCCTCCGTACCCAAGGGGAAGAACGAATGAGAGACAGGTTTTATTGCTACTTATCCACCGAATTTCAACGGTCTGGGACCTGCGGGTGCGTATCCTTTGCTACCGAAGGGATCTCTCCTGGATCTGGGGCACAATCAGTCCTCAGACGAGGGTATCAATGTCCTGACGCCCTGGATCGAAGGCAAACAGAGTCGTAATGTGGGAATTTAGGTGTACGCAGTCGAGCCGATATAATAGCCCCGACGCCATGTTGTGAAAGGCGTAGAAAAAGACAGCGACTTAATGTCCCGTGGTGATCATTCGCGGGAGAGAGAATATAATGAAGGCCGCTTTTCTTGCGGATCTGGCATCGATGAGGACGAATCGCAGTTGGAGGGTTAAAACTCGAACAATGCCAGTACTATAGAGAAAGGCAGCAGTATGGAGTTTAAAAAAAAAAGCAAACTGAACTTTGAAGTTTTATAATTGATTTACATAATAATTTATTTTATTTGAACCTATCAAATATTTTACTAGTATTTAAACTAATCGAAGATTTTATCATCATTTTACTTTATTACATATTTTATTGTTATTTTAAGTCTATCGAATGCTTAATCATTATTTTAATTTATTAAATAT
>KZ309484.1:83593-104415 GCA_000376725.2 Ladona fulva
AGGTATTTATTGTTATTTAAATTTATTAAATACATAATTATGATCAAAATTTATGAAATATTTGTCATTATTTCAATTCATTGAATAGTTAATTAATATTTACATACGAAAACGAAATAAAAATTCCTTAACCCAAATTTCTTCGTCAAAAACTTGATTTCCTCGAACTAACGACCTTCAATAATGATAAGCACACTAGTTTTCTACTAACTCCAAAGCCTCGGATTCAAACCCTATTACCCCGGGTTTTCTTAGCTAGGGCATGGAGGCTTATCAGTATGTTGTGTCTCTCCGTATTCATTAAAACGGATATTACGTGGGATATATGTTTCTAATAAGGAAATTAATATTGTCATTAGATCATTACGTCCCAGTAGTGCGCCGAAGGACAATGTATAAAATGTAATTAGCTTGTAATCCCGAGGATTATAAACTCCAATTCCGGCAGTATAGAACAGGAAACGTTAGAAACTTTGATGAGTACTGATAATGGGGCGAAAATTTGAGTTGGCAAATGAGATGGAATGGAGGATGTTATTAAAGGATATTACCGGTTGCAAATACAGAGCTCGATCGATGAAAGAGTAACAAATGTCGTAGCGGCAGAATGGTTTGCGAGATATGAATTGACAATTATCACCAAAAGCGTCTTCATCAATCCATAGCGTTAAATATTACATAACCGGAGATAGAGGCGCGTCCTTCCCAGATTACTACCACGGAATGAATTTTGAGCCAGATTCGAAAAGATTATTTGGAACTTTCCCTTGCAAGTTTTCTTGCCTAACTTTTAAATGAAATGTTATCTGCAGCCACTCCTTTTTTACATCTAAAATCACAAACGAAAGAAACAACTAATTTTGCATTCCGCACGAAATTGAACAACTTTAACTCAACTCTCATAAAATTATGGAAAAGTTGTTCTTAATGCCGTTTCTCCTGTAACTGAAGCGTTCCGCGAACTCCCTATGGTAAATGTCAACATCTGAAAAAAAATATATTCTCACTAAATAAACCCTTTTCAGAAACCAAGAGCGATATTAATCAAATAGCATTTTAAAGACATCCCGCGAGACCGGGATAAAGTGACCACATGTATAAAACTTCTGCTGGTATACATCCACAACAAATTCATAAACGTTTTTCCAGAATATCATTTAAATAGATACTTTAATTAGTCACACATCTTATGATGTACTATTATTAAATTAATTCTATGAAGTGAAAAAATTAACCTCTAAACCTTACCACAGAATTTCATTTTATGGCAAATAAAAAATATAATGTGTTACCTACTTTGTATGTATAATTCGCTATCTTCATTTCTCTTTATTCGGAGGAATCATTTAGGATAACGAGCAGTCTCTTTGTCATTGCCACTAGTAAATATTGTTCACTTATTCTCATCTTTAATTACATTCTAAGAATTCTATGTAAATGCAAAGACTATTCGGTACATAATCAATAAAATCTTAGTAATACAGAATACATGAAGCAGTTTTTAGGTAGATGTGGATGTAATTTCAACGCAAAATATATGAATCAGGAAATACAAGCGTGTAAATACCTCTTTAAGGTTGTTAAATTTCTGAGGATCAAATGAAGTTTGAAATAGAAAGCCGTATACAAGTGGTGATTACAACCCAACAAAATCGAACGGAACCAAAGATGCCTGTAGAATTGAAGGGGTGTCCTTTTTTATAAAAACTACTTATTAAACACCTATAAAACATCGTAAATTGAACGTATTTCGGTAGGTAGGCTGCCATCTTGAATGGTGAGCGAAGTAGGTGAATGGTTAACTAAATTACCTGAAGAAATTTCTAAGCCTATCCATAAGTGAAGAAAGAGTTTAATTAAAAAATCGGATTCGCAACCTGATGATTAAACTTGCTGAATAGATTGTTCGAACATTGATTGGTTATGAATGATGGGGACTACGTATACACCAGGACCGTAATAATAGCCGTATGCATATAAGAACTACAAAAAATATCGCATGATCAGAATGTAGTTGCCACTCTATATTCTGATGATGCTGAGGTTTGGTTTCATGTGTAGCTCTTACTTAGCTTAATATCGGACACGTAACTCTGTTTTTAACTGCAGCATTAGAATAACGATGATGAAGTATTAAATCATTTAATTGACCCAATGATCATGCGTTTTTTGTCGCTTATTTAAAATGTAAGCGACAAAAAAACGCATGGTTTATATGCTTGATTTTAGATTTAGAAGAAATGAAAGAGAAAAACGTCTGCCTACCTAATAAAAAAAACTTAACATAAAGTTAAATTAAATGAATAAAAGGGAAAAATTCTGCCGTAGTGAGGAATCGAACGGTGCGTATCCTTTGCTACCGAAGGGATCTCTCCTGGATCTGGGGCACAATCAGTCCTCAGATGAGGGTATCAATGTCCTGACGCCCTGGATCGAAGGCAAACAGAGTCGTAATGTGGGAATTTAGGTGTACGCAGTCGAGCCGATATAATAGCCCCGACGCCATGTTGTGAAAGGCGTAGAAAAAGACAGCGACTTAATGTCCCGTGGTGATCATTCGCGGGAGAGAGAATATAATGAAGGCCGCTTTTCTTGCGGATCTGGCATCGATGAGGACGAATCGCAGTTGGAGGGTTAAAACTCGAACAATGCCAGTACTATAGAGAAAGGCAGCAGTATGGAGTTTAAAAAAAAAAGCAAACTGAACTTTGAAGTTTTATAATTGATTTACATAATAATTTATTTTATTTGAACCTATCAAATATTTTACTAGTATTTAAACTAATCGAAGATTTTATCATCATTTTACTTTATTACATATTTTATTGTTATTTTAAGTCTATCGAATGCTTAATCATTATTTTAATTTATTAAATATTTTCTTGTAATTTAAATTTATCGAATGTATCACAATTTAAATTTATCAAATATTTTATCATCATNGTCATCGAGTTTCGAGTGCAGCCTTTTCCTCGCTCTGCTTCTTGACTGCGGCCTACAATCAGTGAAAAGCGTTTCCTCCGTCTCAGGAAGAGACAGGGGATTATTAACGGTGAAATAGAATGTTTTTATTCACTTACTCTTTTCGTCAATGGCCGGAGAGAGTCGCAGCGTAATGGCAATTAGAAGGACGGCTGTGATGAAAATGCCTGCAGCGAAGACGCTGATCACTAGCACCATTTTCCGGCGCTCCCCACCTTCCCTGTTGAGAAAAATAATGGAAAGGTTGTTTTCAGATGCACCAGATTCTATTGATCATTCTTAATGAATATTGTAGCATAAATTATCATTTATCTCTTTATTGAAATCTCTTATGCAGGAGCGAGCAAATGCACTTTTTTACATTAAAAAAAGACATGCACACAGTCCGGGAAAGATATACCTATCAGATGAGCTAAAATTATACATTTTGTGTTCTATAATCAACTAAGATAGCTAATATAGCGGTACCTTGGTTAACGACGGTCTTAATGAAAGACGTACTTGGTTAACGACGAGTGGCTGTGGTCAGGAAATGTCTACTACCTACAAAAGCTCACCAAAAATGCAAAAATGTTATTTTTTTAACTTTGAAGAAAAAATGAAAGTATGTTTTATTTTGAACTTTGAAACTTCGCGTGGCTACTTCTAAATAAATTTTGCATAATAATATGGAGGTCATTTACGTTAAATCATAGGCATCAAAATTATAGACGGGGTCAAACTTAACCAAATTTTGCCAAAATTTGCCGGTCTTCGATTTTTCGCGAAATTCTTCAACTTCAAGCCGATGCTGGGTAAAATGTAATACCATGCAATAAATCTGATCTTTATCCTTTATTGTAGTCGATTGTAATGGCCAGGTTGAATACTTGCATACTTTATGTAACAAAATGGTTAAGTTACTTAACTTTGACACGCTTAACGGAATGTTTGCTTGTTTCCGAATAAAACATACATCGAAGAAGTGACACAAGTAAAGAATCCTTCTTTTTCATTTATTCATCTCTCATATCTATCACATTTATACAATTTATATCCGATGTTCCTTCCGATAGGTTTCCTAAATTTGGATATCTTATCATTGCTATATTTTCATCCTTTGCATATTCGTTATTTATACTTCGTAAAGAGCTTCGACAGCTGAGGTCATTTCGCTCATGAGTTCTTACCGAAAATCGAACTTAGGACCGCTTCCACCGAGAGCGAACGCGTTACCCACACGGCTATCGAAAGCCTATTTTTGTAATCATTCGTTTAATTTATTCTTTTTCCCTTTGTGTCAGTTTTAGGCATCCCTAGAAGAATTAGCTTACCGTCATGTCAACATTGATATACCGACAACGAAGCACTGCATTAACAACGACGAGACTTTTTCATTACTAATCTTTAAAATCCATATTTTATCTTTTCTTGTTCACCAAGTTGCTGGGCTCTCCTTCCAAATTGTATCCCTTCCTATTACTATTAAATTGTACTCACTTTAACTATAAACTTCGTTCGTAATCTTTAATGCCGCAAATAATTTATGGCTCTATAAAACTGTCTTGGTAATTTTCCCATTTACATCTTGAGCTCGATCTAATTTTCCCATTTGGCTAGCGGATCCGCCATAAACCGGTTTTATTTTGCATTTCGTCTAAAGTCCACAAGAGGCTACCGAAAATTGTCGTCTGAGTCTCCTAATTCAGTCTTTACAGCTATGAATTCATTGGACCTTAACGTGGGAACCTACTTCTTCCTCCGCGACGAAGTTCTGCAGAAAGTCTCCGCTATTATGTTATCTTCTAAACGACTCAATTAAGCGAAATGTTCCATCGCCTCCCAGACTCGGAGCCTGCTCCGGCATCTTTCGCAGCCTCTATTAAGCGATAATTATTTCTATTTAAAGTGGTGGAAATGCGGGTGCTTTATTTCCGACGACCGGAAATTTTTTCTAGAACTTTACCTCGACGGAGTTTGCTAATTAAGTTGCCATAGTCTGTATTTCTTCTCTCGGTTCCCAGCGGAGGTCCTCTGTGGTTTTCAGATCAGGGATCTTATTTATGAATTTTCTCGCGTAAATGCAATGAATTGCCGTAATTATTTTATTCTTTATAACTAGGAGAGATATATTAATTTCATCATCCTTTTTAAATGAAAATTGTTAGCAGCAAATATGTTTTCTTTCCTCTAACAAGAATCTGATTTCTGTTTTTTGTTTATAATGTTAATAACTCTTGTTTTCTCAAATGAGCTTAATTTAAGAAAATGAGTTTCTAGAAGGTACATAAGCTTCCAAATCTGAATTTGCGTTGCTAAAGACATAATTTCCAATTAAATATGGACCAAAACGTGACGTAAAAATCTACGCGTTTGCAAACCTGCGCCAAAAAACCTGTAAAGATCTCTAAAATTCTATGAAACTAGACGCTGAGGACGTGGAATTATTATCGATGACATATGCATGTATTTAATTTGCCGATATTTATGTCTATGTAAGTACCCTGCAAGCAGCCTTTCGGTGTATGGCAGGGGGTGCATGTACCATGACTATATTTCCCTTATCGATCACATTCGCGTATCGTTCACGGAAAAATGAATTCTTAAATCGATTCGCCCTAGCAGCCATTTCCCTGATCTTTCTCGCGGTATCAAAAAGGCCTATACAACATGGAGGATGCATTATATCGGCTACAGAATTAGTGAAAGTGATTTCTATATTTATTATGACGATATTTACTTNTGCAAAGAATTGAAATTCTTACAAGAAGGATAAAAAGTTTCATTGAATTTGGCAGATACATTTAGAGACGAAAGACGTATTAGTATATATACATCTACATAATTACCCTGCAAGCCGCCTTCCGGCGTGTGGCAAGGGGTGCAAGCACCATGTGCAAGGGGTGCAAGCACCATGTGCAAGGGGTGCAAGCACCATACTTCACTAATCGATTGCTTTCCCGTATCGTACGCAAAAAAAATGAATTTTTGAAACGACTTGTTTCAGCATCTATTTCTCGGATTTTCCTCGCGGTATCAGAACGGCCTATATAACATGGGGGATGCATTATGTCAGCTACATCATCTGTGAACGTGCTTTCTCTAAATTTATTTAGTAGATTTATCCTTTGTTTAAGCTTTATATCTTCTAAAGATTCCCAACCCGCGTACTGAAGCATTTGCGTAACACTCACTGACTTGTCGCAACAATTCTTACAAAACGTACAACGTATAAGTGACATGTTGGCATCTACGTACCTTAAAACATTTCTATGGAACTCTGTAAATTCATTCAAAGTTTCTGGAATCGTGTACCCAAAAAAATCCATAATTTTCGAATCAACATGAAGTACCTTCAAATGTTTAGGATGTTTATTCAGTTTTTCCACCTGTTATTGGTTTTTCCTCCACAAACACCACCCTTTCTTTACATGAATCCTATGTTTTTGGCCTCTTCATGCACTTAGCTCATAGCCTCAGTCTCTCATGTTAATTTTTTAATGTATTTTATTATGGGTTAAGTGGCAGATGGGACTTTTATGCCAATTTTGCTCGTCATTTTTATGGTAATGTTTGTGTTGTTATAGGCAATCCCCACAACCACCTCACCAACCTTAAAAGCATAAGTGCGAGCGAAATTAATACCAACCATACATAGAAACTTACATCACAAAATACTAATGTAACGGAGGAGCTCGCTTATAAAAACGTAGATACTTGGAAACTAGGATACGAAGTTCTTTGAGTTAAGCCGATGAGACGTACGAACTCACGCAATTAGAGCTATACCAGAAAACAACCTTCTCATATTCATTCCTTGAGTTTACGACATCCGCTTCAAGTTAACCAAGAAAGTAGCATGATATTTCATGTCCCTCTTCCTCTCAAACTTATCCCATATCGATGGAGTAGGAGTTTCTTCTTTTATTCTCCGCCTCCATAGAGATCTCCGTCTGAAGCCTCTTCTTTTCTTCTGCCTTTCTCTTTTGTATGTTCTGCCATCTTGTTCTTCCATCCCGTCTTTGGTCTTCTCTTCTTCCTCTTCCAACTAAGTTGCAGTTTCTCAACTCTTTTCTCAACAGTCCTCAGCCCTTCTCTGTGCATCTCCATAGCACCATAGTCTACTTTCTTGTATCTTCATGCCCATGGGTTCCACTTTTACCGTTCCTCTTTTACACTTACTTTTCATATTTTCTTTTGTGTTACATGACACATACAACGCAGCATCCTCATTTCAGCCACTTGTGGCTTTCTTTCCTGTACCTTTGCAATCGACCATACTCCCTCACCGTACAACATATCAGGCCTCTTTCAGTATTTAATGACAAAACTTTAACTGACGTTAGTGACAAAACAAACCCACAAAATTTTTAGCACACGCTTAACGGTTTCGGCGCGAGTTCACGCCATCATCAGAACTGACAGGAACCAGGAGCAATGCCTTGCGTCATTTCTAAATCAACATTATGTAGCTCTCTATGTTACAAAAACCATTGTGAATTGCCTCAGGAAATGTTAACGTCATTTTTGTATACACGGGATTGAAGTGCATGTATAGATGCTACCGCTGGATCTAATATAAACCGATCTATCGCAATTTAACATCGATGATTTCGATATGATAAGTTCTTGCTCATCTTTAGTCATGCAGAATTATTCTCATGTCTCAAAAAGACTGTTTAACCAAATGTTGGCAGTGCAACCGATTGCGGACACATCATGGAATTGCACAACGAAGGATTACGTAACTTTAAAAAATTCAACGCTTTAATAACGTATTCCAACCCCTTTCGATGTCTCCGCGTCATCATTGACTAAGATACGTTAACGAATCGTGCAGTTTTTACAAAGTAAATTTTTTCTCCTACGAACGCCGACCGTCTTTCCTCTGGGCCGCTCCCACTCTTTCCTCTCTCAAGACATCGCTCCTAAGCGTCATCGGCGACTTCCTCTGTTCTCTTCCTCTTCTCCCCGAACATCTCTCCGCACTTCTTAAAGCGTCTTCCGCGGACCTGCCGAGGAAACCAGGAACCTCTCCGTCCGTTCCTCATAAATCAGCATTTGAGCAATCTCGGGCACTTTCGATTCTCTCTCGAGGCGTTATATAGCCGTCGTTTTGCCTCAATTATAGCCCTTCTTCATCCTCTCTCGCGGCGTTTCGCACCGCATCTTTTGAACGATAGCGGAACTGGGCCATGCGGTGGGGAAGGTCGATCTGTTAACGACGCCACCTTCCGGCAGTAAAAAAACGTTGAAGCGGGTCGTAAATGGCGGGAGCTAATGCAGATGCTTGAACTCCATGATCTCTCTTTCTTCCGATCGCCGCGCTCCTTAACCTTCTTCTTCCATTCAATTCAGAATATCTCTTACCAACTGCTTCAACATGTCACACGCCTCCACACCATTCTTCAAATTGCTACCCTTACAACGGGGGTGCCCAACCAGTCGATCGCGATCTAACGTACCCTGCAAGCAGCCTTTCGGTGTATGGCAGGGGGTGCATGTACCATGACTATATTTCCCTTATCGATCACATTCGCGTATCGTTCACGGAAAAATGAATTCTTAAATCGATTCGCCCTAGCAGCCATTTCCCTGATCTTTCTCGCGGTATCAAAAAGGCCTATACAACATGGAGGATGCATTATATCGGCTACAGAATTAGTGAAAGTGATTTCTATATTTATTATGACGATATTTACTTCATTTACAATAAAAAAATTTATTTTAAAATNAGTGGTGCTTCTTGGTAGTCTTCACTCACTGAATTTAGAGGCTCCACGAGACAGAAACACAAAACCGTAGCAACGTTAAATATCCTGGAAAATCAATGGCAAAACTATCACGTCGTGGTATCTAAAAAATGAAGAAATATTATATCAGTGTTGACTCTTTACAGTCCTCATAATAATTTCTTTTCAATTTAAATTCCAAGCTCTTAAATAAGGCTCCAAATTAAATTATTAAAATAAGAGAAATGACAGAGCCTTAATTCCGCAAGAAATATTTCAATGGACTACTGGTTACAATGTCTAATAATTATCATCATGCCCGAAGATATACTATTAATAACATGAAACCGGTCGCCAATTAAAACATTTCCTGTGAAAGAAAATATTCTTTTATTTCTCTCGTAACCTTGACGGAGTTCCAGTAACGGCTGCATCATTTTCATAATTCTTAAAATTTTCAGAGGGGAACTTTTTGTCATTCGTTTCAATAATAATTCTAATAATTTCATGAAAACGGGTAAGAGTGATTTTGCACAAGATGGTGCGCACCCAGGAAAAATCCCAAGGAAGAATGGACTTGAAAAAAGTCTGACGGGACCGGGAATCTAACCCGGGTCTTCCAATTGCCGGTCGGGTGCTCTGTCCGTTGAGCTATCCCGGCAGAACATACAGATCAAGCACCCGACCGCTTCTATGAAGCCGAGACCGCGAACGATGCTACCATGTGGACGAACTCGCAACGTCCTTGACCACAAAGTCTCCCGAATGGCTTGGAGAAATGCTCTGCCGGGATAGCTCAACGGACAGAGCACCCGACCGGCAATTGGGAGACCCGGGTCAGGTCCCGTCTAACTTTTTTTTCAAGTCCATTCTTCCTTGGGATTTCTAATAAATTGTTCTCCTAATACTACTAAATAGTATAAATTAAGATCACTCATTTATTTCCGCGTTAATTTAATTTAATTATTTTTCCCTCTATCACATGTGCATACTTAAAAGTTTTTTAGGAAAGGTACGAGGATATTTTGACTTTGAAATTACAAATTAACCTGAAAGACTTAGTGAATGAAATGGAATGGAAATGAAAAAGTTGAAATGGAGTGAAAATCTGAAAGATTCTCTCAGGAAAGGAATTCGAAGTTAAAAATTAAATTGAACGAAGGAATATTGGAAGAGATCCAGTATTCGAGTATTGTCCTTACTTGGTATGAGAGACTGATAGACGAAATTGAAGAAAGTTCAACAAATGGTGCAGCTTCCTCATGAAAAGCAAAGGCGAGGGGTCTTGAGAGAGATAACTGGGGAGGTTGGCAAAATTCATACTTAGAAGCGCGGTGTTTAAAGAGTGAGAAAGAAAGTGCTTATTCTAGTTGTGAAAGGAGTACACTATTTACTTGAATACTAGCGTTAGTGTCAAATCGTTCCTGATCGATTTCAAATTCCAATCCCTTATATATAAATATTTAAATGAATATTGTCTAGTAACTGACATTCACACTCATTCGAACTAACTATGCCTGAGTATAGCTTCTCCACTGAAATTGTAAATGAATAACAATATACGTATTGAGCCGCGCGAAATGTTGCACCTATCTAGCCTACAGTCATATCAGGTGCACCTTTCACTTCTTTTCTACTTTATTTATACATCAAAAACCATATCAAATTATCCACCGACTCGTTCCCGTGTATCTCGATATGTATCAATCATTTTTTCTCATCCCTAAGAGGAAACATTTCATTTTTACGCCTTAATGTTTCCCCATTCAACTCAGCCTTCTTTCTTCGTAATTACGTTTGGCTTAAATAATTCCACAAAANCTACATAAATACCCTGCAAGCCACCTTTAGGCGTGTGGCAGGGGGTGACTCTACTTCACTAATCGATTGGTTTCGCGTATCGTTCGAGTAAAAAATGAATTTTTGACACGACTTGTTCTAGCATCATTTCTTTGATTTTCCTCGCGGTATCAGAACGGCCTATATAACATGGGGGACGCATTATGTCAGCTACATCATCTGTGAACGTGCTTTCTCTAAATTTATTTAGTAGATTTATCCTTTGTTTAAGCTTTATATCTTCTAAAGATTCCCAACCCGCGTACTGAAGCATTTGCGTAACACTCACTGACTTGTCGCAACAATTCTTACAAAACGTACAACGTATAAGTGACATGTTGGCATCTACGTACCTTAAAACATTTCTATGGAACTCTGTAAATTCATTCAAAGTTTCTGGAATCGTGTACCCAAAAAAATCCATAATTTTCGAATCAACATGAAGTACCTTCAAATGTTTAGGATGTTTATTCAGTTTTTCCACCTGTTATTGGTTTTTCCTCCACAAACACCACCCTTTCTTTACATGAATCCTATGTTTTTGGCCTCTTCATGCACTTAGCTCATAGCCTCAGTCTCTCATGTTAATTTTTTAATGTATTTTATTATGGGTTAAGTGGCAGATGGGACTTTTATGCCAATTTTGCTCGTCATTTTTATGGTAATGTTTGTGTTGTTATAGGCAATCCCCACAACCACCTCACCAACCTTAAAAACATAAGTGCGAGCGAAATTAATACCAACCATACATAGAAACTTACATCACAAAATACTAATGTAACGGAGGAGCTCGCTTATAAAAACGTAGATACTTGGAAACTAGGATACGAAGTTCTTTGAGTTAAGCCGATGAGACGTACGAACTCACGCAATTAGAGCTATACCAGAAAACAACCTTCTCATATTCATTCCTTGAGTTTACGACATCCGCTTCAAGTTAACCAAGAAAGTAGCATGATATTTCATGTCCCTCTTCCTCTCAAACTTATCCCATATCGATGGAGTAGGAGTTTCTTCTTTTATTCTCCGCCTCCATAGAGATCTCCGTCTGAAGCCTCTTCTTTTCTTCTGCCTTTCTCTTTTGTATGTTCTGCCATCTTGTTCTTCCATCCCGTCTTTGGTCTTCTCTTCTTCCTCTTCCAACTAAGTTGCAGTTTCTCAACTCTTTTCTCAACAGTCCTCAGCCCTTCTCTGTGCATCTCCATAGCACCATAGTCTACTTTCTTGTATCTTCATGCCCATGGGTTCCACTTTTACCGTTCCTCTTTTACACTTACTTTTCATATTTTCTTTTGTGTTACATGACACATACAACGCAGCATCCTCATTTCAGCCACTTGTGGCTTTCTTTCCTGTACCTTTGCAATCGACCATACTCCCTCACCGTACAACATAACAGGCCTCTTTCAGTATTTAATGACAAAACTTTAACTGACGTTAGTGACAAAACAAACCCACAAAATTTTTAGCACACGCTTAACGGTTTCGGCGCGAGTTCACGCCATCATCAGAACTGACAGGAACCAGGAGCAATGCCTTGCGTCATTTCTAAATCAACATTATGTAGCTCTCTATGTTACAAAAACCATTGTGAATTGCCTCAGGAAATGTTAACGTCATTTTTGTATACACGGGATTGAAGTACATGTATAGATGCTACCGCTGGATCTAATATAAACCGATCTATCGCAATTTAACATCGATGATTTCGATATGATAAGTTCTTGCTCATATTTAGTCATGCAGAATTATTCTCATGTCTCAAAAAGACTGTTTAACCAATTGTTGGCAGTGCAACCGATTGCGGACACATCATGGAATTGCACAACGAAGGATTACGTAACTTTAAAAAATTCAACGCTTTAATAACGTATTCCAACCCCTTTCGATGTCTCCGCGTCATCATTGACTAAGATACGTTAACGAATCGTGCAGTTTTTACAAAGTAAATTTTTTTCTCCTTCGAACGCCGACCGTCTTTCCTCTGGGCCGCTCCCACTCTTTCCTCTCTCAATACATCGCTCCTAAGCGTCATCGGCGACTTCCTCTGTTCTCTTCCTCTTCTCCCCGGACATCTCTCCGCACTTCTTAAAGCGTCTTCCGCGGACCTGCCGAGGAAACCAGGAACCTCTCCGTCCGTTCCTCATAAATCAGCATTTGAGCAATCTCGGGCACTTTCGATTCTCTCTCGAGGCGTTATATAGCCGTCGTTTTGCCTCAATTATAGCCCTTCTTCATCCTCTCTCGCGGCGTTTCGCACCGCATCTTTTGAACGATAGCGGAACTGGGCCATGCGGTGGGGAAGGTCGATCTGTTAACGACGCCACCTTCCGGCAGTAAAAAAACGTTGAAGCGGGTCGTAAATGGCGGGAGCTAATGCAGATGCTTGAACTCCATGATCTCTCTTTCTTCCGATCGCCGCGCTCCTTAACCTTCTTCTTCCATTCAATTCAGAATATCTCTTACCAACTGCTTCAACATGTCACACGCCTCCACACCATTCTTCAAATTGCTACCCTTACAACGAGGGCGCCCAACCAGTCGATCGCGATCTAACGGTCGATTGAGTGGTGCTTCTTGGTAGTCTTCACTCACTGAATTTAGAGGCTCCACGAGACAGAAACACAAAACCGTAGCAACGTTAAATATCCTGGAAAATCAATGGCAAAACTATCACGTCGTGGTATCTAAAAAATGAAGAAATATTATATCAGTGTTGACTCTTTACAGTCCTCATAATAATTTCTTTTCAATTTAAATTCCAAGCTCTTAAATAAGGCTCCAAATTAAATTATTAAAATAAGAGAAATGACAGAGCCTTAATTCCGCAAGAAATATTTCAATGGACTACTGGTTACAATGTCTAATAATTATCATCATGCCCGAAGATATACTATTAATAACATGAAACCGGTCGCCAATTAAAACATTTCCTGTGAAAGAAAATATTCTTTTATTTCTCTCGTAACCTTGACGGAGTTCCAGTAACGGCTGCATCATTTTCATAATTCTTAAAATTTTCAGAGGGGAACTTTTTGTCATTCGTTTCAATAATAATTCTAATAATTTCATGAAAACGGGTAAGAGTGATTTTGCACAAGATGGTGCGCACCCAGGAAAAATCCCAAGGAAGAATGGACTTGAAAAAAGTCTGACGGGACCGGGAATCTAACCCGGGTCTTCCAATTGCCGGTCGGGTGCTCTGTCCGTTGAGCTATCCCGGCAGAACATACAGATCAAGCACCCGACCGCTTCTATGAAGCCGAGACCGCGAACGATGCTACCATGTGGACGAACTCGCAACGTCCTTGACCACAAAGTCTCCCGAATGGCTTGGAGAAATGCTCTGCCGGGATAGCTCAACGGACAGAGCACCCGACCGGCAATTGGGAGACCCGGGTCAGGTCCCGTCTAACTTTTTTTTCAAGTCCATTCTTCCTTGGGATTTCTAATAAATTGTTCTCCTAATACTACTAAATAGTATAAATTAAGATCACTCATTTATTTCCGCGTTAATTTAATTTAATTATTTTTCCCTCTATCACATGTGCATACTTAAAAGTTTTTTAGGAAAGGTACGAGGATATTTTGACTTTGAAATTACAAATTAACCTGAAAGACTTAGTGAATGAAATGGAATGGAAATGAAAAAGTTGAAATGGAGTGAAAATCTGAAAGATTCTCTCAGGAAAGGAATTCGAAGTTAAAAATTAAATTGAACGAAGGAATATTGGAAGAGATCCAGTATTCGAGTATTGTCCTTACTTGGTATGAGAGACTGATAGACGAAATTGAAGAAAGTTCAACAAATGGTGCAGCTTCCTCATGAAAAGCAAAGGCGAGGGGTCTTGAGAGAGATAACTGGGGAGGTTGGCAAAATTCATACTTAGAAGCGCGGTGTTTAAAGAGTGAGAAAGAAAGTGCTTATTCTAGTTGTGAAAGGAGTACACTATTTACTTATCTTAATTATCCACCGACTCGTTCCCGTGTATCTCGATATGTATCAATCATTTTTTCTCATCCCTAAGAGGAAACATTTCATTTTTACGCCTTAATGTTTCCCCATTCAACTCAGCCTTCTTTCTTCGTAATTACGTTTGGCTTAAATAATTCCACAAAAAGGTGGCACAGATACGTCCAATGACATATATTGACTTTACGAGGAAGCCAGTAATCGTGGTTGATTTCCGCAGACGGTCAACTCATATTCATTGTCGTAGGAAAAATGTTCTTGCTAAAAAAATGATGTCGTAAAATACGCCATGGACTGTTTTTAAAAGAATGGGTACGTACCATCAAATAATAAGGAGCAGAATAATCTGGAAAGCAAAATTCAAACTTACGACTTATTAACGAAATCCTTCTCCTATATTTTCCAGCAAAGACGGTCAAGGTTCCGAGCCACCGATACGGAAGATAAAGGCCGATATTCAGGTCACAATTTTGCGTGATAATAAAATATTCTGAAAATGAAATTCTTCCAGACTACTTGTAAGAGGCTGCATTTCATGATACTGTACCCTCGGATGAAATGGTGCGTTAGATATTTTCTTATGAAAATGTGTCGATTGAGTCTATGCTCACGTTTGATTCTAGGTTTTTCGGTCTGTACGTTGAACTATTTATTATCTCTATTAGATTATGGTCATGTGACTCAACATTCTCTCTAATGATAGGGTTGGATGTAAGAAGAGACTTACTAGTCTCAATCTCGCCCTGAACAAAATTCGTTTATTGTTATTATTATTTTTTGGCACTTCCCAGCACGGAGGCTGGGAAACATTCACCTATCCCAGAAGTAAACCACCAAACGAATTGGTCTCATCTATTGCTTATTTAATATCCATTGAAAAATCTTCTTACAATGGAGCAAGTGCTAATTATTGTGGTTTATTGTAGCTGCATAATAATTTTGTCTTCTATTCCAATTGTTTCTATGCTTTTACGTAGATTTTTACGCATTACACCGGTTGCTGATATTATTATTGAATAAATGTTGACAGATTTTAGTTTCCAGAAATCTTTCATCTCTTCGGATATCAAAATTATTAATATTATTAATATTTTGGGTATATTTGTCTTTGTTTGATGTCTATGTTACCTGTATTCGGAATAGACGTCTATAAGATATGTCAATTTTTATATGAAGAGTTGTATCCGGTCTATTGTTTGGTCCTAATCGGATGTTTCTAAATATATTTACTACAATATTGTAGTAAATCTTGACTAAATCATTTTCCATTAAAGGTGATGGTGTCATTTGGAATCATGGTATGTTTTCAAGTGATGCATTTCACTTTCTTATTAGTCCGAGATATATTTGTTTGCATAATTTATCATGTATATATTTTCCTTGTATACGTTAGCATCTCGTTCTTATTATTATAATTATAGATGTATAATTTTTGGAGTCTAATTACATTACAACACCTTTCGATATTTCGAAGGGTTGATTCGAGCAAACAGTTTTTTAAGTTACAATTAAGGAGACGCGTACTCAAGTGTTAAAAAATTGGAAGCTTTTCTGAAGTGAGATTGCGTATAATAGAGATTTGGATTGTTAGATAAGTTAATTTTACGCTACTGTTAAAAGTGCTTCGACAGCTGAGGTCATTTCGCACCAAGAATCGAACCTGGGATCGCTTTCATTGAAGTTAAACGCATTGTCCACTGGGCTATCCGGATAAATAAAATTTAATACCTAGCCTTATCGTTCGCACAAGAGATTTATAGTGAGCCAAAGGATTCTTTTTAATGCAGTGATACCTCTACTAACGAATAGTATTCGTTCCACGATCGATTTCTTCAAACAAAATAACATTTCCAATGACAAGTAAAGTTCCTAATGCCATTCCTAATACCGCTTTCATCGAAGTCGAACGCGATGCCCACCTGACTATCCAGGAGCCCAGAAAGGTAATGAAAAAGAGATATATTGAGTAGTGAGAGGATGGTGTTCTATCGAAGAAAATAAACGGAACCAGAAAGAGCGAATAGGTCAGATGCTAAAGTGGGAAGGGCTGCAGGAAGAATTGATTGAATAGGGGCGATAGCAAAAAGGCCAAGTAGAAGACACAAAGTGTTGGATGGCATGAAGGCAGAGGTTAGTAATTAGACGGCAAAGGAAATGTCGTAGAATTGGGAATATTGACTCACTTGACCCTACCGAAAGGTAGAAGACATGAAGGCATTTGCCTCTTAAAATTTCACGCATAACTTCATTTGCATTGATGAAGGGAAATTAATGAATAGAAATGCGAGCAAGATATGGACCCGATTAAACGGGCTCTTTTCCTCCGTAATGAAATTCCACATAATTGATGGTGAGCTAAACTTGAAATTAAACTTGATATGGAATCCTCTACGGTTGAGTTACTAATGCTTCTTTCTCAACTTTTGGGATAATTATATTCCCATTAGAGGAAGTCTTTGTATGGAGATATTACATTTGAGCTGAACTGCTGACATATAGTCAAGTTTTCTCAAAGAGCCTCATGTCTTTAAACTCAAGCGAACCTCCTGCCGGCTTATTTCTTCCTCATTTATTTCCGCGTTAATTTAATTTAATTATTTTTCCCTCTATCACATGTGCATACTTAAAAGTTTTTTAGGAAAGGTACGAGGATATTTTGACTTTGAAATTACAAATTAACCTGAAAGACTTAGTGAATGAAATGGAATGGAAATGAAAAAGTTGAAATGGAGTGAAAATCTGAAAGATTCTCTCAGGAAAGGAATTCGAAGTTAAAAATTAAATTNTATTGATTCTCGCGGGGGAAAATTGAGAATTGAGATAGAATTAAATATAGTAGTCCTATTTTTAAAAACGATAAACTAACATCTCTCATCGGATCTCAACTTCTAATGTATTTCTAATATGAATTGGAATCAACAGTGGAATGTCTCATCAGGAGGACGGTTTGTTAGCAACCTTAAAAGTTTAGAAAAGTTTCGTTATCAAAATTCTCGCAGTTTTGAACAAAAACAATAGTCGACGACCAAAGTAAAAATCTTTATTCAGTTTCCCTTCTCTTGATGCTTGTCTCGATTTCATGCAATTTTTTTCTATTTTTATATTACAAAAGAAAGAAACCCTGCAAGCGATAAAAGTGAAATAAAATGCATCAGCTCGGATTTAACAATTGGCTTGTCCATCAGGGGGACCGATTGTTTACACCCACAAAGTTTCACAAAATGTTCAGGTATTTTATTAAAATTCTCACAATTTTGAATCAAAAACAATGTTCTACGACCGAAGTAAGAATTTTGTTATAATTTACCTTCTTTTGGTGGTTGTCTTGAATCTTTCTAATTTGATTTTGCAAATGAAATGATCCATGCAAGCGATAAAAGTGAGTTTTACGTGCATTTATTATGTAAAAAGCTCTAAATGTCTGGAGTCAAACCTGGGATAGTTCAGTGAATAAAAAGTAGCCCATTTTCTAATCTAATTGTAAGATATTAATAAACCTCGAAAGTTTGAAAGTCGTGCGAGTTCTGGTTCTTGAGTTTTAGGCGGACAAACATACATACATACATACCCATAAACACTTCTTTATAAGATAAAAAGTTTCGTTGTGTCTTGAGAGAGATAACTGGGGAGGTTGGCAAAATTCATACTTAGAAGCGCGGTGTTTAAAGAGTGAGAAAGAAAGTGCTTATTCTAGTTGTGAAAGGAGTACACTATTTACTTATCTTAATTATCCACCGACTCGTTCCCGTGTATCTCGATATGTATCAATCATTTTTTNGTCAAAAACTTGAACGAAAAACCTGAAGTTCTAAATTGAATTTTTATTCTACCCAACAAAAATTAACATTTTTCAACATATATTAATATCGTTATTGTGGATAAAAACTCAATTATGAACGAAATCTAGAAAATTGCTCCAATGTTTGGTCTACCGGTTCCACCGAATCCCTACCTTTATAACGATTTGATATTTCTTTACGGAAAAGTTCCATGACTCTCATTCAGGTATATTTTGATTAAAGAGTAAACTATTTCATTCGTCGAAATTTGTAAATGTTGACGGATTACCATTCTTATTTTGCTTCCGATTTCAGCTTCTCCTCTCACTCGTTCGAAAGTTTTTCCCTGTAGATCCAAGTTTTCTAAATTATCAGAACCTCTAACACCGATGACTTCCTAATTTAAACTCGACCTGAGGTATAAGAATGGAATTCTATTTTTGTATATGTATCTGAGAACAGGTGCATTGAACGATAAATTTCTGTTCAACTTCCACGAACACATTTCCAACATCGAAAAAGTTTCACTAATTAGTCTCCCGCATACACGTTTCCGTAAATTAGACTAATTAAACTAAATTTGTAATTTACATCACAAAAAATGTCGAATTCACAGCATTGTATATGGTCTTTCATACGATGATCAAGAAGTGAGTAGTTTGATATATATTACAAGTATGACTATGCCAGTGTACAAAGCACTGCTTTATTTATATGGATGATTAAAACACGGGAATGCAAACTCGGCTAATGGTTGGGTCGATTGCTTGGTGGCTGAGGTTTCTAAGGGAATACTTTCTATTGCTTATTGTGATTGTTACTCTGTAAAGTATTCAGCCTGAAGGCCGGTTGGGTCTCATTCTCTCTACCATTTCTACTTCGGGTATTATGTATTTCTTATGTATCCTATAGAAAGAGGGCATTTTTATGCCCGTTTATTAAATCTATTCTAAATCTATTCTATTCTATTAGCTAGGAGAGAGAACTGAGACTTACCAGGCAAGATAACCAGTGAGGTAGTTTTACTACCTCACTGGTAAGCATTCCTTATCAAGCCAAAATACTATAACCAGAACAAGTATTCATAAGTGAAGCACAATGAATCTACAAGTAATACTTTTCATAGCATTTCATTAGGAGAATCCATGCCATTATTCAACATCACTCATACCTCAGTAACTTTCTTATCATCACAGCCATGAACAAGACTGAGACAAAAGTAAATGGAAGATACATGTTCCTCTATCCCGTACCAAAAAATTAATGAAACATTTGTTAGTGTTTATTTTTAAAACTGACATATTTATGCGTAATGAATATAAAAATGAATATAATCCAACTATTATTTAGTGTATGTGGATAAAATTTATTTAGAGGATAGTTATACGTCGGTAATCATATAACTTGGAAAATAAAATACTCCCACTGTACGCCTAAAAGTTATTGTAAGAGGAGGAAAATTCCACGCTCTGCAAATGGAAAAATATAATCATCCCAATTTTAATTGCACGTCCTCAAGTATTTATCGAATTTCGATCAAAAATCCCTAACAGAGTAATTATTTCGGGGAAATTTGTTGTTCGGCCACCACTTCACCTCGTCGTTAGTTTAACAAATGCACTCCAATCTACCTAATCATTACTTAAAACAAAACAGCAGGAATAAATAGAAATTTAAGCCATGTGTGTCGTTATAAATGTATTTAGCCAAGCACAAGTGATGTAAGACTGTCTAACGGTTTCGCGTAGTCGTGACCCTTATTGCATCCCGGAATCGGAAATCTCAATACACATTTGATTTCGTTCATCAAGAGCAATCCATTCGTAAGTTCAAAAGCTGTTTTATCCTTTGACTCTAAAATTAATTTTTACAAGGGAATATATAAATCATCATAAGTAAGCCAATGACTGAGGGTTATTTTTCCCAGAGGCCGTGATATGGTCTCCTTAGAAAATACCGCGCCGTCTGTGATTCGTTGGATCGCATTAAGCATGCATGAGGAAGTCAGTCACGGTCGCTGGAGGAAAAACGAAAATGTCAAGCACCATTTTGCGCCCGTTTCAAGGTTGTTTTAGAGCTCCCATAACTTAAGAGCACACTACACACCACCTAACTTCTAGAACAGCCAAAAGCAAGTTATTAATTAAGTAAATAGGATTTGATAGGAAATACAGCCACAAGCATAGTGTTCTTGTTATAGAACTTTTTAGTATTTATTTTAATAATTATAAGAAATAGGGAAAGCTGTTTTCTTCAAGCAGTATCTTAGTAGAAATTCTCTTTACACTGCCGAGAGTGGACACTTTATGCCTTCATTAGCTGAGTATATTCATTAAAGGTTAACACCAGATCATTTTCATGGATTCGGTCCTCAATGACCCTTGGATCGTATGGCCTGTCTTGCGCTGTTAAAGAAGTGACATGACAGGCTGGTTGACATTTCGGTACGTCGGTTAAGTTAATGAGCAAACAAACCTGGTTAAAACACATTTATTTCCCTTTCTTTCTCTTTGATAATTATTTAGTTTTAATTTATAT
>KZ309484.1:104427-118631 GCA_000376725.2 Ladona fulva
TATAATTATGCAAAATTTTATCATCATTATTATTATCATCATCATCATTTAATTGTATCTTTCCCTTTAGTATATTCTTTCCTTTCTTTCTTTCCTTATCATACAACATTTTAAATCTAATAGCAACATAGCGGGAAAAAGTGACATTGCATTTTTATAGATTCAATATACATTTTAACCACGCATTTAAGATATCTGTTTGATATTTAAATGTACGCTTTGTAAAGGAATGTGATTTATCGTGTATCTGGTTAGTTTTATTTTTGGATTTTTAATGGAAACAAAAGATTTGTCAAGTTTATTTTTTTTAATTGATTTAATGGAAAGATAATTTAGTAGCGTACATAGATTAGGATTAGTTTAGTTTAGTGGAATAATTAGTTTTGTTGGTACCTTGATGATTATTCATCGGTGGGATTCTGTCGTGAAGGTCCGATTGAGAAAGTTGCAAAATTCCCAAAATGAAACTATGTAAACATTCCAAGTCATCGTTCACATTTGTATGTTATTTATAAATATTTATTCATTAAACAGGGTTTATATAAAAACGAAAAATTGTCCTTAGACATAATAATATTCACAATCGTATTAACAGTAGTCAACTGCCTTTCGGCGGTTATAAAATCTAAGGTATTTAACGAATCACCAGTTTGATTCAAATGTATACTCGAACACCTATAGTATATGGCATATGGTATATTAGTCTATGGAGTCCTAAGATCCAAAAATATCGGTACTTTAAAACCGTTCAAATACTTTGAGCGAAGTTCTTTGGTCATCCCGCAGCCTTCTTCGAACTTGATGCTTTTTAATTAATGATGTTTATTATTTTACTTAAAGCCCTACAACTTAAAGAGCCGATTTTAGAAAATTATCAATTATAGACACTTTCTTCTGTACAAACCCTAACCCCTGGTGGTTGGAATTTCTTAACGGTTGGTTTGCTTGCAAACTGCGACGTTTTTGAACTTTTCTCAAAACTTAAATGTATTAACATAGCCGTGCTCCTTTTTATTTTGGATTCGACTCCTGTGGTAATAGTTAACAACAGTTCTACTGTTTACAAAGCATGAACCTTTGGAAACATTAATTAGACATCACATTGAAGAAAAGGTTATGCGTAAGAACTTATGACGATGTTAAAGTTTAATCAACAGAAATCTCAAAACACCTAAAATTCATCAATTAGTTCATATTGAGTATTTTTGTCATTTTAGGCAAAATCGGAATCTCGCGGGAATATCTTCATTAATTTTTTTTCTTCTTTAGCTTTTTTTTACCAGTTCTCGCGCATGGGGTCGATTGATGACAATGGAGGTGATATTTTGTTTTACGATGATGTTTGGTTTTGACATTAAATTTTAGGTCCATATGCCCCTCATACCGGCAGACCCTCTCGAGAAAATTTGGCTCCCCATGGGACTGGACCCGGGACCGTTTCCACTCGAGGTGATTGCACTACTAACTAAGGCAGAAATTTCTAATCGATAATTAAATTGGCCCCTTGGGATACGGACGGCTTGCGTGGGAAGCACTATGAATCCTTGGAAGTACATTATGCTATGAAATTAGTAGTTGTTTTTATGTAATTACTGTTTCATATTCTTTCCATGCTCTTCTATGATCGTAGAGTGGTTAACCTTAAGGATTAATTACCGTGGTTAATAGAAGATGGGGTTATTCTAAAATCCAAGGGAGAAATCAAAAAGATTGAAAACCCCTGATCTAGGCTAATCGTTAGACTGTTTTGAGAATTAGGAGATAAGACAACCTTTAACCATAAAAATTATGACGTTAGAGATCGCGCACCCGAATAACCGTGTTTAGTAATATGTGCAAAGTGATCACACAATTTGAAAAACATTCTTTTTCTATGTTACAGGATATGGTTTTTGTATTATGTTATTTTGTGCTATATTATGTTATATTGTGTCATATTGGGTTATTTTGTGTGACTTACAAGGGTGTTACTGACAGCTTCATTATTTTGAAGTAGTATTTGTAAGTGGGAGAGTGTGTTTAATTCTTGCCACCGGAACATTGTCCCACTTTTAAGGCTTGTGCATATAATAATATTAATAATAATAAACATTTTAAACGAAAAATAAAGCATTATTTAAATATTTTTTGGAATTTGTATTTAAGTATTTGAGAACAATACTTGCTAAGCGCGACCACGGAGAACCCCAACCCCCGCTGGTGGGAATTCTTCAACGGTTAGTTTGCTCGCAAAAAACAGCTATTTGGAGCTTTTATCTAACTTTGATGTCTTACAACAGCCGTGTTCCTTTTCCTTATAGACTTTTCTTCGTAGTGAACATTAGCGCAGTCTAGACAAGTCTTTACAGTGTCCTCCTCGCAAATATATTACGAATATGCACAGAACGCTCAGCTTTTATTGTTATCTTCTGTCCAACTTCCTGAGCCCATTTATTTCGGTCCTTCTCTTTCTTAATTGGGCGGTCATGTTAACTTCTTATTTTGTACTCAATGCTTCGGAGTAGATTCTCTTTCGTTACCGTGATTTCCCAATAACCTATGCAATGTTCATCTACATCTACATAAATACCCTGCAAACCGCCTCTTGGCGTGTAGCAGGGGGACAATTCACTATATTTTTAATTTCGTTATATTCATCAAACTCCCTGCGTTACTTTGGAATATAATAAATGCAATGATTCCAGCTATATCCATTAACACAAAAAAACAGTCAATACCCAAAATCAGCTTTTCCTCGCTACTGAAAACCACCTTTACTGCCGATCCTAAGTATCTATCCCAAGTTTTTTTGTAACTATTTCCGGCTTCTTTGAAATTCCTTTTTATCTGCCTTTTTGCATCATCATGTATTAACCACAACGGCATTACTACCTTGTTCTTTTTTGCTATATTATTTCTATGAAATGGACTCAATACATCTGCCAAGTATAGAAGGCTAAGTAAGCCTTTTATTTCAGGTATATCAAAGCCAATAGCATCCCTCTGAATATATTTAAATAATTTTGTCGATTTTTTTGCGATGCATATGTTAGTGCATATCATAATTTCTTCGATTATTGTGTCAGTGGAAAATAATATCTAAGATCCAATCGTGGATTTGGCACTATGCGCACTCTCTTTACCCCTAGAGAACTTCAAACAATTCTAGTGCGTATTGTTTGCATTGGGTTTAGCGCACACCATTTACTAGCTCCGCTTTTTCTGGTATAATACACTTACGTCAAAAATACTTTAATCCGCAGATTCTTCGCTACATGTATCGTGTCACTCTCCTACAAGTATTCCTCATCCTTTTCGCCGCCAGCAATTATGTCCTCCCTGTCGTTATCACTTTCCAGAGGTAGCATAATCCTCGAGTCCTAATTAATCCTGATTCGAAGCAGGGATAATTGCATTAATATCGTTGAAATGATCATTTCCGTAATAAATTACATTAATGTAGTAGTTGTGAACGAGAAAACAATGTGATTCCATACGATTATTAGCATTCGTAATGCTTACCAGAAACCTTCAACTTCCTCCACAAGACAATCGGTATTTCAATACGACACTGGGAAGACTAGCGTAACAACCACGAAATCTTTTTTTTTGCTCGTGAGCTTCAAAAGACTAAGAATGTCTTTTTTAGCTGTATTACAGACATACAGGCACCACATTCTTGCAGAATTGTAATCACTAGAGAGTGTATGATTATACGGATAAAAAGAGAAAACATGCGAGTGATATGTAATCCCGGTCTCATAGACCGTGTGCGAATCCTTGAAAAATTTGCACGATAATAAGAAGCATAATCAAGTAAGCCTTGTTCGGGCAGTGCTTATACGTTCGCATACGATACAAAATACTTCATTGATAAGATAGACGCGTGTCCTGAGAGGGAATAGTGATACAAATTGTTTAAGTCGTGAATTTTGTAGTCATCCGGTATTTTAGACCGTGCACGACCCCTTAAAAGTTAAGCAATAAAATTTTACGTTTAAGTAACCGAACTTCAGTGGCGCGGATCTTCCTCCTAAATGACGCTCATAGATTAGGGTGAGGACACAGAAAGCTATTAATTTCTACTGCAGCAAGCAAGGCGAATGGTTATTGAGAAACTCTCCACGCTATCGACTTAGAGCCGACGTTTTTATCTGTGTTACGACCCATAAATGCTCACTTTTACTATCTCAGATCAAGTTGCCATTAGTTTATCAATTCTAAGGCCCAATCTGATTGATCCGAAATCTACTCAGTTGGGGTTTCAGAAACCTCAGTTATCGGAGGGTCTAGGATTTACGTTCATGACCGAATCGGTTCCCTACACTTCTACTAGAGTTATATTCGAATAACGTTAGAGTTTGATAATACCATTGTGCTTGTTTACCACGAGAAGACGTTAAAACAATCATATCCTCCGGTCTGTTTGATTAAGGAACAAAATCTCTTAGACCGGCTGACTCCATTCTCCATCAGTATTAACCTTTTGTGAAATCCTGTCTCTTCCTTGAAAGCCGTAACTTAACCAGCTAAATTAATTTCCGCTCCGCTTTTTTCTTTGCTCTTTTGATCTCTCGTATGTCATAGTTTTTTCCTTTCTTTTGACATTCACCCTTATTTCTTGTGCCTATTTTGGCTTCGAATCAAAGCAACGAATGTGTAAGTGTTGAAGGCGGACAACTCCTTTGCTCTCACCACCCAGAGGGAAATTATTTTCGTGAAAGTGTTACATTATGAGCTTTACTTCAAGTATTTTAAGCTCAAAATTCGATTCACTCTGAAAATTTGCCAACGAGAAGTTAACAAAGTCAACTCAACATAGATTTTACATTCGCTTAAGAGATATCGATCATATAATTTAAGTAAATATTTAAGTAATGTACAAATATGATGAAACGGATAAATAAATAAGGGAGAAAGGCATTCTTTTAATTGGTTTGTTATTCAGACTTCTAATTTAAAATGTAATTTGGCTCTTTTTCTGACGTTTCTCAATGTCTAGCATTAATTTCAATAGAAACAAGTTTGAAGTTAACGAAAAAAATATCCAATAAAAACTCAACACTACCCAATTTTAAGTTAATTTGCCACTAAACGGCGTTGTTCATTTCTCAACTACACTTTTATACCGCAAATTACAATTATAGAGGTAATCTTTTGGGCCACCGAATACCAATTATAGCTGGTATGTATTTTTAGGACTTGAATTGACAGAAAACCTAGGCATTATTTATAAGTCTGATATTTACCTCTAAGTTTCCCAAGAGCTTATGTACGACTCTTATTGAATGATAAGAGATATACTAATTGTTAATATCCATATGCTTACCAGCATTTAAACTTATTTAGTTTATTAGCGAACGGTATAACCTTAATGGTTATCGAAATTCCGGGAGCATGTAAACTGGGTCACTTCCAGGTGTATGCCGTTGATCGGAATGCTTTTCAGATTTACTGAGATTACTGACCATTTTGCCCTGAAGTCAATTTTCACTGGCTGCATTATCCCCATAATGGACTATTGCATTCCAATATGGCAATATGCTGTCCCTTCCACCTTGAAAAGCCTACACAGTCCCTTAAACTTTATCTTAAGGGGATTGGATATCGTTTAAACTAGCCGTTTCAGAACCTCAGAAAAGATACTTTCTTCTGAATCCCTTTCTTCCGTTATGATGGTCGTGTGTGAGGAGAGGAAGAAGGGAAGTGGTAGAACCTAGGCCGAAGATTTTTCGATCTATTTGCTGCGCAATGCGCTGGATATGTTGCTCAAATTATACGATTTACACAATCATGGCGATGTTATTGACAACAACCTGCAAACGGATATTAAGGCCTTGTATCCATTGGCCTTAATACACCCTCTTGGCCGCTCTTGTGATCACATTCTTTCCTCCCTTGGTATTTCTTCTCTTCCTCATCTCCACAAATCCTTTGACATTAAATTCCTACATGCAATTTTCAACGGCAGATGCAGGTCTAACTGCATCCTCTCCTGCTTCACCCTTCGTGTCGCTTCTCGCCCTACCCGCAATTCAAACCTCCTTTACAAATATCGGTTCCAACTTTCCATCTCTCAAAGGTCAATTTTCTATAGCATCCCAAAACTTTTTAATTCCCTTTTGTCTCTCAACCCTTCTCTCGAATTGTTTTCCCCTATAAATTCACTCCTTTTTTCTATTAATTAATCTTTACCTTATTTAGTCTTCTTGTTTATTTGTTGCATCACCATGTTTTCTTGTTAATATTTATATATTTTGTTATGTTCATTGTAATTGGTCAAATTACCTATTTTTTAATCACATTAAATAAATATAAGATGATGTTGACATAATATTTAATAGGTGACTGTTTATTTCGGCTACTGCATCTCGATGAATGGAAGATATCTCATCTATCTCCTGGTACAGATAGATGGGATTCTATCTTTGATTTACTTAAGTACCTGCCATATCCATGAATTTAACAATATGAAAGTTACTTAGGATTGAGGGATACCTAAGTAGTAACGGAATTCATTTGTTCAGCTCTCACTGAAAATATATGAAAAGCACCATTCACAAAAGTGTCGTTCACACATGCACTTACATGGACCTTGTCCACTTTTATAGCATTCAGAAAATTACAGCTATCAAAAAATTCTTAACTTGCCTATTCGCCTAACCAACTAATGAATCTTTGGTAAGTAATGGTGGAGGGTTTGAGGATCACACTTGCTTCAGGGCTGATTTATATAGAGACAAAAGAATATTTTACTTCTTATTAGCACGTTTACTCTTATTTATCTAAACGATCACCACTGCGCAACCTCGTTGATACATATTGGCCTACATGATGAACTGTCACATCTTTACATCAACATAGATAAAATTCTCTCATTCAAATCTTACCTTCCACGGGTAACAACTATTTAAATTATGGTTCGTCCATAACCTAATAATCACACACGACAACTTATCCGATTTCAATTACAATCGTTTTCATATAAGTCTTTCAACAAAGTTGTTTACTCTTGAGCCTCAAAGACTAGACGAACAGCATAAATTCGTTCAGACATTTACTAGGTGTGTACATCTACATCGGCGACACAAAAACTCTTCCAAAGGACTCTAATCACCGAAACTTTCGTCAGAGTTTTTATTTAGAGACGTAAACTCGAAGGTTGACTCCGTCAAGTTATTTTATGATGTCTACTGTTCGAACTGAAAGAGAGAGGATGGTGATATAAGTTCGCGAGGGCACAGTCTCCAGGCGTGACAAATTCTGAGAACTTTTTTTCATAAAGTGCCCAACGTTTCTGGAGCTCGACAGCCCTCTCTCCGTATTAAATCATCCGAAAGGCGCACCTGCTTCCACTCCTGACTTCGCTGTCATCCATTCCCCTTCCTGTATTCATACTTCTACCCTCCCCCTCTAACCATTCTGTCCCTCCTCCTCAACCCATTCTGTCCCTCCTCCTCAACCCATTCTGTCCCTCCACATTTACCCACCCTGTCCCTCTCCCTCCACCCATTCTGGCCCTCCACCAGTTCTGCTCTTCCCCCTCCATTCATCACCCATTCTGTCCTTCCCTCTGTACCCCTCTGATCCTCTCACCCACGCAAACCGTCTCTCCTCCTCACGTTCCCTATGAATGGAGCTCATTAAGAAGGATAAGGATTGGGAGGGTGGGATTCAACGAGAGAATAGGAGTGGGGAAGGATTAAAAACAGTGCCGTTGAAAACTAGGACAGCGAGAGTATCCAAAACTAAACAGATTCGAAATCGTTCTCCCAATTTTTTTCCGGCCCCTCCAGACTCGTCGCCCTCGATCTTTGGGGATTAATTTTTAAGGTGCGGTGCGACACTGTTTGAAGTTTCCGCTCCGATAAGCTCCGAGCCCTTAATTGTATAATTCCTCCGGGACGATGTGACGTGTCGTCGTACTAACGTCGTCCGCAATTTTCTTGGTTCTTTCCTTTCAGGCGTGACTCGTCATTGGAGAATGAGTTTGCTCTCGAGGGTCGTTTTATTTCGGACGGAAGATTGAAGGAAATAATTCCACCGTAAAGCGACGGACTTTTTTTACTTTCTTTCGGTTAAAATCCACTGGGGAAGCTTTAATTGGATTGAAGAAACGTCAAATTCTTCGCAATTCCAAGTTTTGACAATACCGGCTTCGTATTCTTGGCCGCCCTGAGGCAAACAATGCAACGATTTCCGCTTTCTTAATCGTCGATTTTTCTCTCCATCCCATTCGGAAGATTTTAACGCAACGTTCATTGCGATTCAAATTCCCTGAATCATTCAATCTTTCTTGCTTGCTTCGCATATAATTAATCTCAGATTGAATCACAGTTTGCAAAGACCATTTTTGTTCATTGATTTATTCCTTTCAAGTGCAAAATTATTAGGATAAACGGACATGATAAAAGTCTGACGGGATCGGGACTCGAACCTGGGTCTTCCAATTTCCGGTTGGCTGCTTCGGTTGGATGTCAGCCGAAACCACGCGCCCTTGCGTACAAAGTCTTTCAAACTGCATGGCCGGATAGAACAACCAATCGGACATTGGGAGTCACGAGTTCGAGTCCCGGTAACGTTAGACTTTTTTCATGTCCGTTTCTCCTTGGGATTTTTCCTTGGTGCACGCCTTTACTTGCCAAGTTATCTTAACCCTTTTCCTTGTGCAGAATTATTATTAGTTCCATTTTTATTTACTCCATGTTTATTCATTCCATAATTATTTATTCCATATTCAATTACTATATATTCACTTCACAAACATCCGATCCTCGACAATGATGAGGATGGAAAACAAGAAAAATGGTCTAACAAAAACAAATCATGCCCTGATCAGACAGAAAATGATTATCCCGGGATTAAACGTGGGAATTAAGCGTTGGTAGGGACTTTCTCACCATTCTGCAACCGATGTCAACAAATAACATTTAATAACTGATTACATCTGTATCAAGTAAAGTATCATTAAATATATATAGTATCAATAAAATATCATTGCTACGTGAAAAATTAGTTTTACCATTCAGTTTTCTTACAGGCATTCGTAAAACTTGTCAATATTCGTGGACCTTTTCGTGGAAGTTTCGAATCTTTGCTCACTGTCTTTTGTCTAAAAGTCATCCTTTAATACTTTTGTCGAAATTATTTCGAATATATTTAAGGAAATCTTTTTTAAAGAGTATAAGGCTTAGGGAAATCAAATTAATTTATTTAGCTTAGTGCTCATTGAAGAGTTTGGCATAATAGTAAGGGTATTTAATCCTCTTTCTCAACTATTATGAAAGCAGAATTGTCCCATGTGACATGCATTTAGATGCAGATGATTAGAATTACCTTCACCGTTGAGAAAGTATATAAAAGTATCAAATGGAGCGTCTAAAAGATACTATTCCGTTGAAAACTGTATAATTTTATAATTGAATGTAACGAGAAAAAATTATGCGCATGTAACAGAAACCTGATCTAAGAGGAGACGATATTTGAGTTACACGAATGTGATAAATGAGATAAGAAGGGAGATTTGTATTAAAAACGCGTCTTAAATTATACTTTCTACGAGTTATTAAATGTACTGCAAACTTTGTATTCAACGCATATAATCAATCGTTAATCAAAATAAATATAATTCTATATTCCTTCCGTGGCATTTTTCACAACACTGATATAAGTAATAGGAATTATATGGTAGAGATATCTAACCAAGGCATCTGAAAATCGGCATTTTTTTGCGAGCTATAAAATTCGGTTGCAAATAAATCTTGCTACGTACGCCAACGCGCTTTTTCTCCAGAGTTACGTATAACTTGTTTCAGTGAGATTAAGCTTTTAAATTTTTTCGAGTATCAATGATTATAGTTTTATCAATCGACGTAAAATTTAAAAAGCTATCTCTGAGTTGAGGTTTAGTTTATGGATAACTTACTTGTCCCTTCTCACGAATCATCATATCAAAATATTTTCAAGTAGTATTTTACAAACATTTCAATTCTTTAATCACGTACATATAATTTTTCAATTAATAATATCAGAAAATCGTCTATCACGAAAAACTGCCTGACTCAGAAATTGCTAGCTTTTAAAGTTTTCCCTCATCTTCGATTCATCATAAAAAAATAATTATTCTATCGATTCTTTCAATTATCGCTTCCGAATGTGATGTGAGGAAGGCGAAATCAATCAAAAGAAAGCAGAAGTATCACATTTATTATTTAAAACTGTTAGGAAAATTTGAAAAATCGGTAAATTTTAGTTTTATTAAATCGAAATTCATGTATTTGTCGGGAAACGGAAGGTGTAAAATTTTTATGTAGTTCTTCCTGATATTCAAAAGTTAATTAATTCTCATTCAATATTCTATAAAAACGAACAACATCAGTCGGGAGAGGTTTTCGTAAACATCCATTCCTAAAACGTTTTCTATCACATTGTACTTGGATTGAAGATTAATCTAAAAAATGTAACTTAAAGAAGAGAAGAAACAGCATGGTTAATTTTGAAACCGATGAAAAGTTGAAAGTTTTTTTACTATTGAAGAAGGATAAGTAATATTTTGAAAAATATTTCACAAAAATTGCATTCATTTAATAAAGCTCTTCTTCTGATGGATTGAGTTTTCTTACTCCAATACTTATAATTAGAAGCAATACAACCGCAGGAAAATTTTTTAAAATCGACAAGTAGCGTGTGAATACAGTCATAATTCCTAAGCAAACTGTATATTGACATCCGGATTGTGAGTCGATGATTTTCATTATAATGGTACGTTAACTCTTTCGAATAACTCCAAATAAGGTGAACTGGAATTGGTGTATATACTCCTGATTGTGAGAATTAAAGAAGGCACTTCGTAGTTTCCACACTAAATGTTTTATTTAAAAACGACCGGTTTCGGCTAACGCCATTATGACCTGATGATGGCGTTAGCCGAAACCGGTCGTTTTTAAATAAAACATTTAGTGTGAAAACTACGAAGTGCCTTCTTTACTTCTCATTATGGCTTTCCACGAAGTCCGGCCTAATACTATAGAATTTACTCCTTATTGTGTTCATTAATGAAACAGGAAGTAAAGGTTTTGTTCCGCGGTGCTTACGAAAATTGTGAAGCGTATATTTCCAATGAGACTCGAAGATAGTATTAAGTATATTCAGAGCAATATCCCTCAACGCTCCCTAATTTAGTTATCCCTACTCTCCGGTCTGGTTCCAAAGATGCATCCGTATTCGCCCCGCGTCCCAATAAAGCCGAAAACTGCACCGCAACTTTCTTATCGCTCTCGGAGAGTGAACCGTTCAGCTTTATTAGCCCGTGAGCAAAGTGAGGCAACTCTCCTGTTGTATTATTCAACACGGTATCCCTATAACCTCGTATGCTTGATTGTTCTGGATAATATTTTCTTAACGTACCTTCGTCTAGATAGGAGGGCCGCTGATGTATTTTTGAAAGCTTCACTCCGCCTCGCCTGCAATTATCAAATCGCTTTAATTTATAAAGAGATGATAACACCTCATCTTAACTCTTTTAGGCCCAGTACTACAATGTATGCCTGAAATGGACTGTAATTACTGTTCACTTTACGGCCCGATATTATAATAGTTTGGTATGTCGTTGTATAAGTAAGTATACTGCAGGGAGTTTGCTAATTAAGTTGCCATAGTCTGGGTTTCTTCTCTTGGTTCCCGGCAGAAGTCCTTAGGGGGTTTTAGAGGATCAGGGATCTCATTTATGAATTTTCTCGCGTAAATGCAATGAATTGCCGTGATGATTTTATTCTTTTTAACTTGGAGAGATATATTAATTCTATTTTAAATGAAAATTGTTAGCAGCAAATATATTTTCTTTCGTCTAACAAGAACCTGATTTCTGTTTTTGTTTGTAATGTTAGTAACTCTTGTTTTCTCAAATGAGCTTAATTTATGAAAATGAGTTTCTAGAAGGTACATAAGCTTCCAAATCTGAATTTGCGTTGCTAAAGACATAATTTCCAATTAAATATGGACCAGAACGTGACGCGTATCTAAAATCTACGCGTATTCGTAAACCTGCGCCAAAAACCTGTAAAGCTCTCTAAAATTCTATGAAACTAGATGCTGAGGACGTGGAATTATCGATCGATATGGAATCGATGACATATGCATGTATTTAAGCCGTTGGATTTTGTGATAATTTGCCGATATTTATGTCTATGTAGGTACCCTGCAAGCAGCCTTTCGGTGTATGGCAGGGGGTGCATGTACCATGACTATATTTCCCTTATCGATCACTTTCGCGTATCGTTCACGGAAAAATGAATTCTTCAATCGATTCGCCCTAGCAGCTTTTTCCCTGATCTTTCTCGCAGTATCAGAAAGGCCTATACAACATGGAGGATGCATTATATCAGCTACATCATTCGTGAAAGTGCTTTCTATATTTATTATGACGATATTTACTTCATTTACATTTACATTTTATGGTCTATGTAACACGGTGGACGCATTATATCGGCTACATCTTCTGTACGTGTTTTCTCTAAATTAGTCCAGTAAATTTCACAGATTTTAAGTGAAGATTATAGGGAATATCCATGCTAACTCACCACATATTTAGGATATTCATTATAATCTTCCCTTAAACTCTAAAAAACCATTATAATATTAGGTACTAGAGTGAACATTAGTTGCAGTCCATTTCAAGTACACATTATAATAAGGGTCCTTTAATCAAAGTTTTAATTTACAGTCAGATTAAAATTACCTCTTTATTCCCATACTCTTGTTTTAGTGTTTTGATGATCCTTTCGGCGACTGCAGTTGGGAAGCTACCGCGTTTTGTAGGGTGACCTATATTACGCTTATTTCAAGAGTCAGTCCCTTATTTTAATTCTCATTTCTTTAAGTCTTTCAGATTACAGGAACATTTTATAGCTCTTCCAGTTCCTTGTGATACTTGTTGTTTTTATCAAGTAATTAATTATAAGATTCTGTCTTTTAAAGGTTCTTGGAGCGTTTCCTATCTCTAACTCANTTGGGACATCAACTAGATTTGCTGTATTTTCATGGGATAGTTAGTAAAGGCGCCATTTCTGTGACTGCATATGAAGTATTTGTAATAAATGATCAGTGTGAGCGTTGATGTCTCATTTCTTTAAGTCTTTCAGATTACAGGAACATTTTATAGCTCTTCCAGTTCCTTGTGATACTTGTTGTTTTTATCAAGTAATTAATTATAAGATTCTGTCTTTTAAAGGTTCTTGGAGCGTTTCCTATCTCTAACTCATTAACAGCCGAGTTCCATTTCTTTCCTGTCTGTTGACAGGGACCCTTTTGATTTATTCCCTTTTAAAACAGCGAAATAATCTACTTGTGTACATATTGCAACCTTTGCAAAATTCTGGTCTAAATTAGAATGGTCCAAATTTCTACTGTACATCAACTAAAATAATGATTTCCTAAAAAATGCATCCGTTCCGTAAAATAAACCTCATAAACCACTACGAAATTAATATTATGCATTATCTAATATACTTAAGAACCAATCTTTGGCAAATTCTTCACTGTCTTCAATTCCTCTAAACTCTTTCATATTTGTACTTTTTACCTAATACCGTAATAGGTATATACTAAGATAAAACAGAGTAGATAACGGCAAAGGACAACATACATCCGAGACGTAGCTTGTATCCGAAACCAAACACATGAAAAGCTTCTTCTTTAAAAGTACCTTTAAAGTAGGTCATAGTTATTTTTTCTGGAATGGATTTTATTTCCAAAAGTTCTCCAAGCTTCTATAAGGTTTTAGTGATGATAGAACAAAGAGAAGAAACTTAGTTACTGAGATTTAAATATTAATATTAATAAGATTATTCTTGATTGCAAAATATCATAAGTATTATAGTATTTTGAACATAAAGCTACAAATAAATAGCAATACAACCGCAGGAAAATTTTTTAAAATCGACAAGTAGCGTGTGAATACAGTCATAATTCCTAAGCAAACTGTATATTGACATCCGGATTGTGAGTCGATGATTTTCATTATAATGGTACGTTAACTCTTTCGAATAACTCCAAATAAGGTGAACTGGAATTGGTGTATATACTCCTGATTGTGAGAATTAAAGAAGGCACTTCGTAGTTTCCACACTAAATGTTTTATTTAAAAACGACCGGTTTCGGCTAACGCCATTATGACCTGATGATGGCGTTAGCCGAAACCGGTCGTTTTTAAATAAAACACATTTACC
>KZ309484.1:119155-134482 GCA_000376725.2 Ladona fulva
ACCCGTCAAACGAGTAATTCACGAGTTACTGGTTCGAATCCGTGGTTAGAATCCAGAATCTTACTGACGTTCGAGACGTACCTCGAAAGTCATAGGATGGCGTATCTGCTAATTGGGTCGGTAATACTTAAATGCAGCCGCGTGGCTTGAGATCCTAATATGTGACTCATTACCTATTCAGATCAGGTAAGGCAAAAGGTACCTCGGTTTATCGATGCAAGTTTCATATTCAACAGCAGTGTTACATTTACATTAATACCCTGAGAGCCGCGGTATGGCTTGTGGCAGGAAGAATTTTTGAGATATAAAAGAAGCTTTTTGACGCATTTTCAAAGCTTAGGAATGTGGGGGAAGCTTCAAAACTAATTCGCAACGAGCGGCTTAAAAGCTTATGACTGAGAGTTGCTTATTCCTGTTAGAGAGAATAGATGGAGATTTACAGGCTTAGTCAACGTAACGTTGTGGGGAGAATCAACAGCGGGTATGATAGAGAAACGATGAATTATGTAGGTTGTTAATATTCATGGACAAGGAATTGGGTTAAAGCGTACTTCCGTTAAAGGACATATTCTTTGATAATTTCTGGGGAAAGTTTTATTCTGAAAGCTATTATTTCAGAACTGGTAGCTGACATCTTTTGGTTTGCTTGGAAACAGAATAGACTTTTATTATCGTAGACAAAAAATTTGGGACATCAACTAGATTTGCTGTATTTTCATGGGATAGTTAGTAAAGGCGCCATTTCTGTGACTGCATATGAAGTATTTGTAATAAATGATCAGTGTGAGCGTTGATGAAAGAGATGGTTGGTTTCAACGCAGCGTACATTTTTAGGAGTATGTTTCCTGCATTTACCCAACTATTCGCCAGTGGACTGCGGCAGCGAAAAATCAACACAAACGAGAAATTAATTAACCAAATAAAAAGTAATTTTTGAAAAGTGATTTCTAAGTTTTGGCAACACAAAATTATATTATTTAATTCGGGAACCTCCTCGCCTCATCTCATTTCTTTTAGGAACGACTCCGGAAGCAAATCTCTTAGATTTGGCAACAGAAACAACTGTATGCCACAGGCGGCTCATGAAGTACGTTTTCAGATACTTATAAATATTTATCCTGCTCCATTAATATAACATACAGGAGTCTCTTTACAATAAAAAGTAGTATAATAAAACTTGTAGTATTGGACTGAATTTTTGGTAGGTTCTACACTTTTGCACAATCGCAGAAAGGGATGAAACCGCCAAGGGGGACAGGGTTCAAAGTCAAATCATGCTGCTTTCATGACTTCGCCTGGGTAGTAGGACGAGGGTTACTGTGAAAATGTCTAAACCCCTCACCGATAGATAGTGGCGTAGAAAATGAATGTCTTTCCTTACACAATTTCGTGTTTAATCCGTAATACAGGCAGAGATGAATGGTGAAGGTAGAAAATTAAATTTGAAATATTTTTGCGTGAATACTTTTCCTTAGTTGCTTAAAGTATTTTGATAAAGATGTATTGCATACACGTCAGGGAAAGGGTTAGTAGTAGTAGTATTAGTATTGTTGAAAGTGCTTCGACAACTACGGTCATTTCGCACATCAGCCCCCACCGGGAATGGAACCCGGACCCGATTTCACCGAAGTCGAACGCATTGCACATTTGGCTATCCGGGAGCACCAGGGAAATGGAAACCATTATCTATCGCCGGAGGTTAATTTGCTATAAGAAAACCGGAAGCTGATATTCCAGTGAATCCGTTACTGAGAATATGCTACCAAGCATTTCGAATATACATATTTTTACTTAATGTAACCATGTTAGGTCTCGATCTTCTCATAAATTTTTGTGTTGACAACACCCTCGTATAAAGTTGGTAAATTTCATGGTAGGATTCCTATGGTATGCGCAGTAATTTTTATGTGATTATAGATTCTATAAATCAATTATGCAGCATTTTAAGATGCAAAATTACGCCGTGAAGGAGGATTTTCAGCTAAGAAAAACGTAATTTAAAAGAAAGAACGCTTCCACAGCAAATAAGAAGTAATGTGAGTTAGAAAGTTACGAAGTGACTTCTTTAAAAGTGTGAGTGAAAATTCCCCGAAGTCACGCTCGGCCATATTAATTTAAATTTACAAAGATGTCTGCAAGCTGTTCAGCTATTAACAATCAAATTCAATTTTACTACTTGTGTTTCAAAACTAAAGGTGCGAAAAGACAAATGCCTGGATCGTTCTGCTCACTATGAGGAAAGATGAGACATTGAAATCAATTCCTTCGCTCTAATTGTCTGTAAATGTACTATTTCGGCGAAATAAATATGACGAAAGACTTTAGTTCGCCAACCTGTAAAGACTCTTTAAAGGCTAGTTCGCTGGCGAAGCGTGGCAGAATGAAATTTTCTATGAAAGTGTGCGAAGAAGTTATCCCCTCTCACTGAAAGGTTTCGTTTACTTTCTCTATGCACCCGTCGTGTTCTCTGTCTATCCACTTGAAAATGAATCACGGCTTTCCAATTCATCTCTTTTCCGACACTTCCCATCTCTCGTTCGGGGATGGCGATTTGTTGAATTACGAAGGGCGAGGGAAACACGAACGATCCTCTTAGTGTCTGCAGCGTTTCCATGGATTACTTAGCCGCTCGATCCATGCCATGTTGAAATCGCAAGTTTAACTCTACGACCTTTGACGGCCGGGTAAATATTCCGATGACACGGGAACGCTGAAATATCGAAAGGATTTAGCATGATGGCGTTGGACAGGTCGGATGCTGTGAGGTAGTTGATTGCTCCAGTGACTCCTTTTGGGATTGTGTTCCACGTGATCTTATTCGGCGCCACAAAGCAAACTGGCCACCTGCTCTCCTCAACACACACACACACACGTCTGGTCGGACATATATTTGGTATACCTATTTCGCGTCAGGAAGGCACTCACTCAGTAGCCTACTGCGCAGATGGGACTGGTCCAAGTCAGAAAATAGTGGAGGCAGTGCTTCCTGGGCAGGAAAAAGGATTACGTATAGTGGGAATTACCTCTCAAAAGGCCCTCATCATCTCCTCTACTTTTTTCCCCTCTCTCGGGACACCGAATGCCTTCCCAACGCGAATTAGGTGTACATGAGTTGTAAGCTGTTTTAAATGCTCCCGTTCTTTTCCTCATTCCGTAATGAAAATGAATTCATCCTCCCCATATTTGAACTCTTTCTGGAACTATTAAAAAGCTTTAATGCGTAAAACAGTAGATATATCCTACTTGATGTTATTTACTGCGAATTTAGATTAACAATTAAATTATCCAATAAAATTCTATGTTCCCTAAGAAGTTTGCCGGCATATAGCTGAAGCAGGACATTAGCAAAATGTTTATTGTACTATAGAAAGCACTACGATATATATTTTCAGTGTAATCTAATCTTACGTCCTGTAATAGTTTTGAAATTAGATACACATTACTATTATAAGTAAGCGGTTAGGCCATATGCCGGGTGGCAGTCTTCTGCCAACATAATTACACGATACACACTCAATAAATACAAGATAAAAAGGTAATATACACTCACTATCTACGTGCTGATTGCATACGTCTATTTATGTAGATGTAGATACATATTCATAAACATTAAATACATTATACATACGTGACACAAAATAATAATTCATGACAGGGTAGTCTGTTTCTGTAAGTTGATGTATGTTTCTCTTCGACAATTATTACGTAGCGGAGAAGCACATCATATAGTAGTAGAATTATTTTTAAAAGTGCTTCGACTGTTAAGGTCATTCCGCCTGGACCGCTCTCACCCAAGTCGAACCCATTACTCACTTGGCTACCCGGGAGCTCGTCTATTACATAGACTGCAAAATAGATTTGCCAATATTTTTCCACTCATTGATCACATTCGTATATTCATTCAATCTATATTAACGAATGTTACACGATTTTACTTTGAAAAGAATAGTTGAAAAGATAAAAGAAACAAATTTAATAAATAGAATAAAAAGAGAGATTAATGAATATTCCAATTTTCCTTTTCCATTATGGATATCCATAAAACTTCGCCGCGCCTCATTAAGAATAATAATTAAAATTTCACAAGTACGCAAACTGCTTGATCGAAAATTAGCGATTTCAGAAACGATGAATAATGTTCTACAATATCATGTGTATAGGAAGTTTCGGTTTAATTTTGATTTCAATTATGTTCTGTTTTATAAATTTATGTGACTATGATAATAATTCGAAGACATTACGTGCACTGATGCTTTGCTACAAACATAAAATGTCTCAGTGAAAGATTTATTTCAGCATAATTTTATCTTGCATCATACTAATTAAATAAATACAAGTTTTCTATCAAATTGACACAATTTACGATGATAAAAATTGAATAACGCAAAATATAACTCAGGAACCAACTTTTCGAAAGAAAACTATAACCTAAAAGACTATAGTGTTTATGAACTTTGAAATTTCCACGGATAAAGTTTATAAAAAGCTAATAATTATGCTCTTATGGTTGTTTTAAAACATTGGTATGTAAGTCAAAAACTCAGGCTCTAGTAGTGGTTGTCAAAGATTAATCCTGTCCTTTTCTTCTGTCTTGGACTCCATAAAGTCAGCCCCTCTTCAGTTAAGTTGGTGGCATAACATGAGGTAATTACAAAATATAATAGTTTATTCCAAAATTAAAGATCTACTTTTATATTATTCTATTCAACGAGAGAAAAGTTTCAGGAATAATTACCTTAGTGTAATTGATAATGTCTTTACATAACTTATCCCTTAATGCGATAGTTAGGCTCATAGGGGAGGAGGGAAACTTAACAAAAATCCCTGTTCATTTTCTATGCTAATAAATGAGTATATTGGTCAACACATGTCTAAGCCTGTTCCTCAACGTATTAATAGCGTTCGCATTCACGTAATCATCTTCTTACGCTTATTCATACATACAATCTTTCTAGTTTCCGCAGTTTCAAGTCTATCCATCCATAAATATATGGACTATTTGTCCTTGACCATTCCATTAACTTTAATCAAATTTCTCATAGTTGACCTCGCTCAAGACTGTAAGTTTCCAGTATTTAATATACGGGGTTTGACGACAGATCGTTGGGGTAGGAGTCATAAAAATTTGTCTAATTTTCATTTCTTGCAGGCTTTTCTTCTTTTACAAAATTAAATTATAAATAACGGTGCAAAGAAAGGGAAACGATTTCTAAAATTAAGAAAATTAAATGAAGATTCTTCATTTCATCGTGCAATATTGCTTTCTTTTGCTTGAATCGCAATATTTGGATATTATCAACATACGACAAACGCGATTATTGAAGACGAGCATTATCTGATAAGAATACATGAGGAATTCAGGCCAAGTAGAATCAAAGGAGATAAACTAATATAATAAACGCTTTCCTAACGTAGTATGCTTTCGGAGATTGGATAACAATATGAGTTTATTTCAGTAAATATCTGGACACCTTGTTAACGATAAATCTAATATTTATCCTTAATCAGATGTTGATATATTTTGCGTATTCACTGTTTGAGATTTTTAACTTCTATTTATTCTTTATACTGAATGTACTGCCGGAAGGGATGTAGCCAGAATTTGGCCATGGGAGGGTTTAGAGCCATGAAACAAACACTGCATTACCTACAATCCAATGGGCAGGAATACTTCCGCCAAAAATCTATTGAAAATAGAAACTGATTTATTTTAACTTGTAAACCTGCAAATCTCCAGCGGTATTTATGTGAAATTATTGCGAGAGACCATTTTCCCTCATGCTTTCGTTTATTGTTGGCTCTGTTTTCATGGGGGAGGGGGTTGAACCCCCAAAACCACCCCCTTGGCTAAGCGTCTGACTGTAAGCGATTTTACTGAGTAAGTAACCAATATCTTTCAAATCTAAGGTATACCATTATCTCAAGTATAGAAATATTGAATTCCAGTATCGAATAGGCTATACATTCAATTATTATAGCCCTACAGTCCAATTTTAATATACCTCCGTCAAGCTTGACGAGTAGTTTTCCGATATATACGAAGTAATGAACAACATTATCGTGCAAAACCTATTAAACGGAAACTAATAGCAATCATTCCATTCGTTAAGTGTTTTAATTAAATAATCTGGATATCCCAGAAATGGAATGCATCTCCTGACGTTGCTCTTTTAATCTTAAACGTTTCAATGCAAATTACATAAGACGGCGAGGCTTCAATTACTTGTCTCCATCTCATCAACAGGGGTGTTTCATTTAGTTTCCTCGTGGAGACAGACAATTTAAACCACGCCTGCGGACATGAAGAGTTTTCAATGTGTCGAGAGGAACGTAAAGGCGGATTGAATAGGGAATCGCAGATTCAGAAACCACTGAAGGATACGAGAAGCGTATCGAGTTAATTAACCGCCCGACGGGAAAACACAGAGATCTGCGCTACCAACTCCTAAAACAACAGGAAAACGTCCTTTTGCGCGTTTCAAAGAGCGAGAGACGTTTTTCCCTCATTCTTTACATTGACTGTGTGAACCGCTCCTAAAGACGCCTATTATTTTCAATTCTCGTTTTTTAACCTCGGTTGCTTCCGTAACGATTCCAAAGCACACTTAAAGACTTCAAAAGTTTGCGGGATCTGCTCTTATATTCGGTTCGTAACATAAAACTCTTCTCGAGTTCTTTATGTGGAAGTCCTCGTTTTCTTTCCCCTGCATTGATCTCCCCTGTTCTCAAGTGATTAATGGCTCATTCTCCCATCCCTGAATGGAAACCCTCTACTGAAACGATAATAGTCCAGCTAAAAGAAATTTCCGTCGCAAAAGTTCGAGGTTTCCCTTAAACAGCTTTCGGCTCCTATCATGATAATAGTGTGGTTCGACTACAAAGACATTCAATAGCGATTTGCCTACCATTGAAATTTTTTCAATGCAAGTTCAAGTACTTGCTTATTAATGGACAGATGTTATCGGATAAGCTATTAGTCAATAAGAAATACGTCCCATGTATAATAAAGATAATTACCCCTAATAATATCGTGTAGTTAATGACTACATACAATCAGCCGTTTATTTACCTACTTAAAATTATCTGAAACATCGATCTTCAGATTACACTGCCGAAGATGCTTAAACCTTAATTAGCAAAATATATTTATGGCAAAAGCCATCCTTCATGACTTAATAAATGCTATCGCCATATGAAACAAATTTTATGGCGTAAAACAATCGCGAAAGCTATACATTTTGCCGAAAGAGGTTTTAAAAGAAAAAATAAGCTTGGAGTAAAACAATCTTAATTCATATGAATTTTGCCAATTTTCCAGTAAGCTTTTATAAAAGAGGCCTAAAAGTTAATATTAAGCGAACGATACTTAATTGCATGTAGCTAATTGCTTGAATTATGATGAAAATACTCCAGTTAATTTAATAATAAGAGAACCATATTTAATTAAATATAGTGATTTGATTAAATTATGGTGGAAATACCCCATTGTGAAAGAAGTGACACTTGCCAGGCCCTAATCCAAGTTGTCATGTTTGTTTAAAAATCTTATTTTTCATCTACTAAATGTACGTTAGTTGTGCGGAAGTCGTTGACAAGGGATTCATTAATTTTCCGAGCCAAGTTCTTGGAAAAATAGGTAACCTTATTCAACTTATCAAAAAATAAGCCCATCGCAAACAAATATCGAAAGATATAAATTTGAAAATCGATAGTTAATTTGTGAATGCTTTTCGTGGACGATACAGGACCTTTTTCTCTAGAGAAGGCTACAAAGGAAGATTGTATTTAATTATCGAGGAATGTGCTACAGGTAATACGGATAAGTCGCACTATGTTGCAGTGGATTTTCAGATTTCCTTCTGATCATATCCGACCCCTTAGGAACCCCGGTGAAGCTGTTCCCACAAAGAGCGCTTTTCAATTCCGAAATCTTCTACTTCTGAATCGAGATATCGGTTTCGTGCTTCGAACTCAGTAGGAGAATCGATTTCAGTTTATCAACGGCAGAATTCGTTCATAATGGGGGAAGTTCTCCAATATCTAGATGGCATCGGCTGTAAAGTGGCAACAAATCTCATTTCTGTGGAGTATAGACACAAAGGCATATGGTTAGGCTCTACTCTTCGATTTATCGTAATCTCATCAATTGCTTTCTGGGACGCATATTCCTCTCACAGCATTGCAATCGCATTTCCGCTGTCGAAGAAAGGCTGATTTTGCGCGGGAAATTTGGCGCCAATTTGTTTTTGGCGGGATTCGATGTACCCTGCGATCCGTTCCATGCAAGTCGCGACAGAACAAATTAACATCAGTGGCTGAATGATGGAAAGGCATAGAAAACCCCTTTAAAGAACAATGAGGGATATTTATGCGTCCTCTTCCTGATTAACAACGGTAAAATACCTATTTTATTTTGCTCAAATAAATATGCGACGGTTGTCACCCTATAACCTGCAGCCGGGTTATATATTTTACATATTCTTCTATTGAAATAATTTAATTGTAAATTAAGTGAACGGTTAATTAAAAATCTCTCATGATTTTCTTCTTGTAAAGTGGAATAACAACAGCTTCTGACTCCTATAGCGCAAGAAAGAGCTTAAGAGCTTCGACTTAATAAGTGCTATGTGTTTATTGTCCTATATTTAAATGTAATTTGCTAATAATCATAAAATAAAATAAAAATAGAAAACTTTATTGATACAAAAACTTGCAGCGTTAACAGAAAAAAGGAAAATCTGTTATCAAGTTGGTATCTCGTCTGTTCAAAACTTATGGTTACATTATTCTCATTTAAAATTACAGTTTTTACATACCAAGTTTATAAATTTGAAAACATACTTAAAATAATACACAGAAGTATCATGGTACATAGATGTGACATACATGGTATGTACATTTTATATGAAATAAAAATACATAATTTAGCATAGTGATTACCATTTGTGCAGGACCACACATCATATTATATATTTATATCAACAAAGCATTCTCTTATTGGATAGCATTTAATATGACAATTAATATAATTTGTTAATTAGAAAGTTTTTTTATTTTTTTTAAGAATAAATCATGGTTTGTGTACAGTTTTTGTCTCATGACAACTGTTAATGTGTTATAAACTCTTCCTCCCATATACCAGGGACTGTTTTCAAACAATTTAAATCTATACTTGGGATACCACAGCATATTCTTTTCTCTTGTATCATATATGTGGTCCAACTGCTCAGTTTTCACAGTTTCAAGATTTGCACATACATAACACATAATTTCAAATGAGTAAGTGCGTTGTAATGTGAGTGTGCCATTTTCTTTGAATGTTTGCTTTCAAGACTCTCTATACCCCAAATTATTCATAAATCTTACTTAATTATTCATTATTAATAGTACTTCGTTGATGTTCTGAATATTGTCTTCCAATCTGGGGCATTTCCCCAGAGGATGACAGACAGAAACTTAAGACTTAAGACTTAAGACAGAACGGAAATAAGCATAATGCACCATTAACCTTGTTGGCGTACTACTGACTGGACATTTGCGTGATATACTTAAGCCTGCCTTGTTCAGTTTTGACAACACACTGATTAATTGTTCTTTCCAAGTTAAATTTTAATCATAGGCAGTCTAAATGCAGAAGAATAAATAAATAAATAATTAATACTGCATGCATACAGAGTACTCCAAAAATATGTACACGTATTTCAGGAAAAGAAAGTTTGCAAAAAGGTTACTATACTGTTATTGGTATAAAAGGTTGCTATGCTATACCTACATACTAAATTTATTTGGCATCATAAAATAACATTCGTTTAAACAACATACAATGGAGCACAAAGTTATCGTAATTTTTCTCAAACTTAAAATAAATTAAAAACGCCTGAGGTAAAATCGCAATGAACACTTTAACGAAGGTCGCTTAAGCAGCACTTTGCCCTACCACTAAATGGCCACCACTCAAAGCAACTCTTGTATTGATAGAGGTCAAAGGCAAGGAGAAGGTAATCTATTACTCTCTCCATTTCCCTATAAAGTTAGCGTTGAGTTGTTATGTAAGCTTTCCTTTTCAGAGCGAGTGTGTACATACATTGTTTTGGCAGAATCTTTTGACGTGAAAACAACGGCTCTACGGTCCACGCCATGGTTGGCACACAAGTCTCTTTTCTAATAAAATATAAAGCTATCTCTACAATAGATTAGCCAATCCCATCATATATCTGTCTTATTCCTCGCGTTCCCCCTATGGACGACAGCTGGCTACGCTACCGACACAAATAACCGTTCCGCCGGAATTATTAGGGCTCGTGCGCTCGGCTGTTTAATTGATCTGATTCCTCGACGATGCTCCGACCGCGTCGGAATGGAATTTCCTCGGCGACCTTCGCCCTTTCCGTCTTTTCTCGGAAAATCCCTCGTCGGAGTCCGTCTTCTAACCGCCCGCGTTCCATCACACTTGAGAGCTCTCCTCTGTTCCCAAGGCAACGACAGTGTATGTGCAGAGATAAGGACGGAGGGGGAGGTAAAGACAGGGCGCAGGGTCCAAACACACAGGCACACCTCGGCATCCTCTCCTTCCGTCTCAGAGGAAATCAATATTCCTCTCCGACAAGTGGAGTGGAGACACGAAACCGACGGCGGATGGATATGAGTTCTGGGACTGCATCGCGGGACGTGTGTTTATGGACATGTACCGGCGAAGAGGATGTGGAAAAAGGGACGTCAGCTTTCTTTCGCGTAAAAGCGTCGCTCCTCGTCGCATCCAGATGTGGAGCGAGAAGGCCCGTTCCTTGAGTTGAATGCGAACCTTCGTACTCTTGGTCGCCGAGCGGAACCGAATTATGGAGAGAAGAATATGTGATCCATTTAGGGAAGAAGCTTCGAGGTACTTCATTTTTTAAAGGAGTATGCGTCGGATGGACCCCATATCACGGGATGTTCCTACCGATAGCCTGTGAGGGTAGGTCGCGAGAACCTTCAAGTTTTCCATCAAAGGGGTCATCACGACCTATTTTTTTATAATTTGAGGTATAATAAGTAACTGGCTGCCGATGACTGAAGTATCAGAATACGGAAAAAATATCCGAAAGCCATCAAAAGTAACTTACAGTTGCTTGTATGCATATTTCGCCTCCCACGGGGCCATCTTCAGAGCATGAAAGCCGGCAGAGAACTATATGAGTGAGTGAAGTGAGTTACTTTTGATGGTTTTTACATATTTATTTCGTACTCTGTAATTTGAGGGCTTAAATATTCGAAACAGTACTGCCAACTTAGCCCTTTCTCCTTTAGGGCTGACGAAACTTATTCGGACATTAGCAAATAATTGTCACTCAGCGAATTTCGGTAACTTTAGTGAGAAATTATCTAAATAGATCTATTTTTTCCGTGCAAATTAATCGTCCAAAAGTCTGGCTGGATTATCATCTCCTCCACCAATAGCTGCCAAGGTATTGGAAAGGAAACTCCTATGCAAAATGAGAAAAGAGGTAGTTTGAAGGAAAATGAGAGATGAGATCTTGTTTCTCACTGAACCAGTAGGCTGACATCGAAAACGTGCAGCACCATGTCCCTAAGGATAACATTCCATAGTCATAGTGTTTAATTAGGGATGGTCGAACGAATCTCACCCTTCGGCACTATTAATTGATAACGTACTAGATTTCATTTTATCACAGCCATCAATAAGGCTGAGACAAAATAAAATAAGCATACATAACCCTCTATTTTTTAGTAAAATATGAATTGTTAATTAATTCTGATTTGGATGCACATATATGGAAGTTTGTTTACCTTACCTTGTTATCATCTCATGTTATTGCATAAATCACTATCATCACGATCATTTGTACTTGTATAATTGTTTGAATCGGGCAAAATTTAAGACAACACTCTGTAATCTCGGTTTCATCCTGTATGTTGTCGTATGTTTTAAATTTTCTATGAATAAGTAGGATGCAGGTTATTTCTCCACCTAACAGACCATGTTGTCAAATTGTTGATAAAGATCACACTTAACCGGTTAAAGGTCGGGTTTTTTTTACACATATGATTTTAAAAAATAATCAGGTTTTTTATTTCATAAAACTATAACCCCATGAAAAGTACTTATGTTGACATCAGTTAATTTTTTTAATATTAATTAAGCCATAATTGTAAAGAAAATCTAGATGTATGAAACCCGCACGTCAAAATAAATCCTATAGACGAACAAGTCTTTCTACAAATAATTGATTTGAATATGTGAACAAATATATTAATGATATCATCATGTTTAATTCAGCATATTTTGACCTAAAGGGAACATTGCCCAATGAATAGCAATAGCAATGAATAGAATGTAAAAGTAAAATCCCATCGATAACTTGCAGAAGCAGGTCTCAACGTCACTATTTTATCCTCAAGATAGGCACTTAAGCAGGACGAAATATAAAAGTGTTATTCAAAGTTATAATATACTGGCATAAAAATAGAAAATCAGGTGCCAATAGAACAGCAGCGAAGGATGAAAACAAAAATCAAAATTCAAATTTTTGTCGATTTCATATAAGGATTTCAACCGAAGGAAGTCCAGAAATTAAAGAAAACTTAAGTTTCATTAGCCCACAATAAATCCAGGTTGATTTCGGAGGAAAGTAATTTACTTGAATGTAATGATATAAATCGTATGTGAGGAAATAGAAAGGGAGGAGAAAATTTCGAGAGCTTACCGCGGAGAGTACTCTTCACCGTCGCACTCATAATGAAAGTTTTAAAATTTAGGAAAGTGTGTTCAGCAATTCATGGCCGCGGAAAATAAAAGCCCTTCTCCAAGGATTTTCTCCAAATGGAAAAAGTTCAGACGGTCGCTTTTCTATATTTTCTTTGGGGATCCCCTTTAAGCGAGAAGGCAGCGAGAATGAATCCCACCAATTGCCTTGATTAAAAGTTTAAAATCGGGGAATGGAATTTTACAATTCCAACGAGCTTCTTCTTTCGGCATATTTAATCGCTTTTGTGTTTGACTTCGTTTTCGTTTTTCCCTAATTTCCGCAGAACATCACCTCATTTCCAGGATTAAACTGACAATGCACGCGATGGAGCATCATGAGCTATGCAACAACAATCGCTTAAGCTATGGATCAAAGTGTATGCACGATTTTCGGGACGGTTCCACAGGTTAATTATTTGCGATGAATTCGAAATATCGTTTCCTGAAATGGTCGAATTGTAACCAGAAAACTACAAATAGCACTAATACATAATTTTGAAGCTGACTTTCAATTTTTGCCGCGTTAATAATCTGGATTTAATAAAATGATAATAATTGGAATGCTATTTCCTGAAACAGGAGTATTCATGATAGCAATTCAGGACCAAGTAATAAACACCAGAATTTACTGAAAGCACATCCTAAATTAAATTTACCGACGGATAAATACAGATGATGTGCAGTAAAAACTGAACACATCATGAGAGGATGATCTACAATTTCCAGCCACTACTACACTACCAGACGCGTGGCAAAGTTTATCCACCAAAGGCTTTCAGTTTCTAAATATCTGATAGCTGACAATACGCAATATTACAAATACAAACCGATTAACATATTAGAAAATAAAAAATGCAAATTTTAATTGGATAGAGAAATCACGACAGACTTCACCAATAAAGCCAATAGACCGAATATAATTCAAATTGATAAAATTAATCAAGGAGGTTTAATAACTGACCTAGCAGTTACTCTCAACTCTAATCTTGAAATCACTTACTCAAGAAAATTAACCAAGTACTCCGAGTTAGCAATAGAGATTAAAAAACAATGGAGGTTAAAAGGTATAACTATAGTTCCCATAATTATATTCCTCACAGGGGTAGTACCAAAAACACTGTCAGCCTGTTTGGAAAAAAATAAATGCTGAAATTAACTTATATTTAATTCAAAAGTCTGTGATTCTGGATACCTGCCACTTAATTAGATCATTTTTGAGTGAAGATAAGTAATCATTGTAATCGTATGGAACTTGACATCAGTCCGTTCCCATAATGCCGTCACCTTGTGGCAATAACAAAGTATAAAATATTAAATCGTCTTTATTTGTGAGATATTGAGACTAAAAGTCTCCTCTTCCATCTAACCCGTAGTCATATTCATCATCATACAGTTATGAATGTAAAAGAAAAATGAGACGATACGTGGAAATGAAAAATCTAAGAAATTCTTAGGAAAATGTTCTCCACTCCAAGAAAACAACCACTACGAAGAAGGGTATAAAAAACCTGAGCAAACCTACCGATAGTAATAGCTGAAAGACGCGAAATTGAGAGAAAATTTAATGGTCCTGGCACACGTTAATTTGTTACTGCTATCACATGATTATGAATGAAATATTTGTCAATTCTCTAGCAATAGAACAGAGGAAAATGTACGTGGGTCACTCGGGAAACCCTACCCGTTTACAGCTATGGGAAAAAAGTCGTACAAAAGATTAGAATTTATTTTATACGATAGGTACAGAATATCTTGGATCATTCTCAACAGTTTTAGATTCTATCGTGTCTTACAATGTTTCGTATGCCTTCATCGTTGAAGTTTGCCGCCAGCATATTAAACCTCTTTTTACTCCTTCGTGTGGTTTCTCGTCACTATAAAATCTTCTTCCAAAAATTCCTTTAGATGAGTAATCAAGAGAAACTTTCAAGGGTGCCACATCCAGGCTTAACGGAGGATGAAAGAAAACTGCCCATCCATAATGTTGAGGCAGAATCTGTCTATTGGTAGCAGTTGCGGGGAGAGTCCGCGTCTAGAGACGCGTCACATCAGTTGCCAGTTAAACCAGCCCTTTCCGTACCATTATGAAATCTGAAGATAAATGTCACTGGCACAAACATTCTGTGCATTAAGAAAGCGAATCACTTCACACTGTCCACACGTGGTGGCAACTTAACTTGCGACCCTTTTTCACGCGCACCAGCAACGGCACAAATACTGTAAATAAGTCAGAACTTGTTCGTAACACGGTGATGATTAAAGCTGTCTCTTTCAAATGATAATTGTGGATTTGCGCGATCTATGAGCAAACAAGTGGTGCTTTCTGAATAACTCACCTATTTTCCACTCACTTTTGTCTTCATTTGCTAGCCTTGTTCGTGAAGGCGGCTAGATACGTTAGCGGAAAGCATAAGAAGGATGAGAGTGTCGGTAAAATGTTAGATGAGTTAGGATGGGAATCATTATCATCGAGAAGGAGGACATTTAGATTAGCGGGTGTATATAATGCGTGGAACTGTAAAGATGGTTGGGAGGAATTACGAGCGAGGTTTGATACTCCTAACTATAGAGGACGTGGCGAT
>KZ309484.1:134981-157920 GCA_000376725.2 Ladona fulva
ATGGCATTCATTTAGGTTTCTCCTTATTGAATGCTATGTAAAGTATTATTTATTATACGATTATACTATACTTTTGCAGACTCCCAATTTACGGTTCTCTTAATTTACTGTATTCTTTTATTTTTTATAATTAATACCTATACATATAATAATTACATACGAAGTAAGGTGGAATATAGGCCCATTTGGGCTTAACCTCGCCAATAATGGGTCTATATGTCTATCTCTGACTCCATGAGGATAGGTAAAGCAAACTATCTCACTCCTCATCTAACCTAATGAGCCTCATTCCCTATAGAGAGCATTTGATGGCTTAATAGCGGGGAGCTTGAGGTTAAAACAGGCCTTTGGGCTGGATATTGCAGAGGCGGACACAATGAATAATTCATTACTATATTAGTTTATTATCTTCTCTCCCAAGAATGCAGATTCAAATAGCAAAGAACTAGTAAGGATGTTTCTTAACCAAGTAATTAGAAGTTTCTCCATTTCTTCATTACTTGCGATGATTTACCATACACCATGAGTATATATTAAGAAATACTTCATATTCTTCTCCACAAAACATTTTGGTTTGTATTTAATGCTATTCTAAACTTACTGATGGCTATATTAAATCACCGGTTAGAATCCAAGTCCAAATTCTTAAGTTTTGAGAGATATGTGACACCCATCCCGCCTTAGAGATCTGCTCAGGAATTCTTGGACTCCAGCCAAAGTCTGTATTACTCTTCTCTTAGTGTGTAGCCAAACTATTAATAAAGTTTTCTTATTCAAAACGGGCATAGAATCTACGCGAGAGCTTCTGGACCAGACGGATTTCCCTCCCGGACCGCCTAAGGTGAAATGCAGGGAAAGATAAACTAGATGGTGAGTTGCAGTGGATGGTTTACTCCTGTACATTCTGTGATACATTTATGAGAACCATACCAATCGATTATCATTGCCTCTGCACTTCTAAGAACTATTTTTTCTCATTTCTCTGTGGCCATAAACCAAGGTTGCTAATCGCCACTCAACACATTTTCACTAGAACTTCAAATCTTACAGACTAAATAAAAGGAAACTCAAGGAGCATCCTACATCCTTTCTCTCGCCCTGTACCTTGTCTGCTAATTAATTTTATCATTCAACGAAGATTTTCCCCAGTATTTCAAACACATTTTGCATATAGAAATGTTAAACTTGTGATTCTGAATTATGAAGCCGGAATAAGCATACTTCCAATAACTTCATTCATATGTTCTCGAATTCCCCGAAGAGAAAATGAGGATTCTGATGAAGACAAAATTTATTTGCTGATGTATTTATACCTGTATTAGAGTGAAAAATGCCAGAAATGCTTTATAATTACATGATGACTGATGATGAAAAGAAAGATTGAATTTAGAAAAGTTTCTGATGTGGAAACTAAAGAAAATGAGGAAGTAAATGAAGAGGAAGTACACAGATGATAATAAGAATGTCTGGAGAAGTACCATAGTTAAACGAACATACCTTGTTAATGAAAACCTCCTGTTTTTAAAAAGATAAAGAGAAAAGGTTGTGGAAAATTATTGTTGTTTATTTTCTTATGACTTTCAAATTTATTTTCCCCAGAGATCAAACTGCAACCATGTAACAGTTATAGGATGCATACTGTTCTAGAAGTGTGCCTAAAGAAATGTACTCTCTCAAACATTCATAAAAGGAAAATGTTGTCGGAGAATTTACATACATTCTAAACGCTAGACATTAAAAGAAACGTTTGAAATCAATATACCATAAAAATGAACATGGACATAGTACATGAGTAACAAGCTATTCAGTACACAAATTAATGATGTTTTCATTGAGACGAGGATAATTTTAACGAATTATCGTAAAAGGCTTTCAAAGAGCTCCACTTGTTATGATGAGGAAATGAAGGAGTAAACATCTGCCGTAGCCGGGAATCGAACCCGGGTCCCTCACTTTACGGGCAGGTGCTCTTTTTCTTTTTAATGTCTTCATCGAAATTCAGTATGTGTACCATTCGGCAGATTTTTTCTCTTTCATTTCTTGATCGAAATTCAAGGACGTATGTGTACCATGCGTGTCTCCTTGCTTATATTAATTTGGTATTCCTAAGATTTCCGAGATCGGCATTCAGTTTAACTACGGGTAACTTCGGAAATACTGGCTTAAAACCTTCAGCGAACCACACTCAAGCCCATGGGCAGCGTGTTTGACAACCCTGATCTAGACTACGTCATTTATATCAACGACAATTTTATTTCATCAAAAAAATTTTATCTCAGTATACCGATCTTTTCATTTTAACCTTTAACATTTGTTAGTTGTTCATTCTGCCAAAATAAGGTCCCGAAATTCATTTTACCCATTTACATCTCTAACAACCTGAATTCATAAAATCTGCCAGTTGACCTTTGAAAGATATTTTATTTGCCGCTCAAATATGCGTCGCTTAATTTGGGTCAATTTCCACGCCGTAACGCTTAGTCTCTTCGGAACTACAAAAAGAACTGTGCTTTCCATTCGTTATACATTCTATGATTCATTTATTTCCTATACTCTTTTAGAATTAACCATTTTTACGTATATACATACTCAAGTTGTCTTTTCGCTGTCACATTGAGATAACACGGAGAAAGCCTCCGCTGTTCACTATTCTTTTTATATATGCTCTTGACAGAGTTTATATGAATCACTTATGTTTGTAAAACCGTCAATTTTAAAAAGCTTAAGCCTAATAATTTTATCGTGTGATTTCGTGTTTCACCGATGAATGCTTCTCGAGTTTTCAAACGGGTTGTTTTTTTCAAGAATCAATCGGCATTTTTTCGATAAAAATCCCACTTGGAAACCTGAAAAGAACTCAAGCAATATTTATCACGTTTGAAATGTGCTAGAGTTGTGCTAATTTTTATTTCTGTACGTACAGTTTTCCAAAAACCTTATTTGATTTTTGTTCGTTTTCAGAACTCTTAAATTATATATACAGAAGAACGGATTTTTGTTGTCACAGCCCGTATCAAAAGGAATGAAACGCAATGAAGTAAGAGGAAAATTTCGAAAGGAGATTTAATATACCCGGACCTACAGACAAAGTGGTTCATAAACCTGTGACTAAATTTAAAAGAACTGGATCCGAATATGACGAGATGATTAGAAGGCGATCAAGTATGGAGCTTAGCAAAACGGAAAATATTCGACAATTGCTCCAAATTAAACCAACAACTTGGTTAGAGGAGGGCAGCTTGAGACTTGAGAGCATTCTCAGTATAATAGTTCACAGTCATCTAAAAGTCTTATTACATTCAATGTCTACATTCCCTTTGCGAAGTAGACAATGTTATCACTTTAAGCATATCTTAAACAAGATAAGCATTGATAGATCTCAGTTTTTAGTGACCTATTTCATGAAAATAGGTACTTACTTTTGGGACGCCCTGTATTTCTTTTGTTTCAGAAAAATCTGATGTTTATTTATTTTCATCTTCACTGCAATTTGGCCTTTTAGCCAGGTGGCAGTGCTGGAGGGGAGCATAGCATATTAAACATAGGATTGCCTGGCATTTGCCCAGGGACGGTAGGGAAACCCCTCCAAAAACCTCCCGTAGGCAATACATTTCATAAGACACATACAGTACATGCATAAGACACATACAATTAAGTACATACACAGAGTTACATAAAGATATGTTCATTTAGATTTAGCTTATCATAGAAGGTTAAACTTAGATAATGACATGGAAAAAATTATAATAATACAATATAAGGATAATATTGTTAGTGAATAAGCTAGCTTACATGGTAGATAGTCCATATAGTCATGTACATAATATTAAGTTATAATTCAAGATGGCTAATTCTACACGCTATAATGTTACATAAAATTAAATTACAGCTTTAAACTATGGAAGATTAATGATTAGAAATAGATTTAAGCTTATTTTAAAAAAAATTTACATTTTTCGGCATTGGAATGAGAACTTCTCCAGCTAAAGCGTTCCATTCTCTAATACCCCTATTAACGAATGAGTATTTCGCGATATCTGTTTTCTGTTCGCGTTCTTTGATTTTTAATTCACGATTGCCTCGTCCTATATAGCTAGGGAGCTTAAACCTGGATTTTAGTTCGTCCCACTTCTTCCAATTCTGATGGTGAAGGTCAGAATCTCCCATAGAAACGATAATCAACAGCTGGAGGCAGATATAACGACGAGAAAAGAACCTTATCTCGGTTTCGGCCTACCGCTGAACACCACACCATTCCGCTCATTCAGTTCCCTGAGAAATCCATTAAGTCCACTCTGACCATGGCATCGAACCGGAACCGAACCTAAAACCGAAGAAACCGTCACTTTTACCGCTGCTCGAACCGAAAAAAAAAATTAAATTCTTGAACCCTAACCGAAACTGAAAACCGTTGTTTACTTCGCTCCGATTTGCGGTTTCCAACAATTCACATTTTTATTAAGTGTAGTTGAAGAAATTGAAAGATAAAACGTCTGCCGCAGCCGGGAATCGAACCCGAATATCACACTTTCCAACTACACTTTATTTTGTATAGTTAGAAACACTTTATTAAGTGTAGTTGAAGAAAGGCTCACTAAACATGCGTAACTACAACTCGCGACCAAATTTCCATAATTTATCCTTAAATTTAGTGTAACGTGGAGCAGATAAAAAGACCAGAAAAATACCACCAATTCAACGAAAACCCAACATATAGGATATAATTCGCATTACATATACTAAGGTTATCCATGTTAGTAGTATATTATAAGTTCGCGTTTGTAATTTATCGGAATTCCGCTAATAATTTTAGCTTAAAATTTGTCCTGATTTGTATCTATAAAAATAGGGTATGACTAAACTCTAGATTTATTTTATTTTGTGGATATTACTAAGTATGTCTTTGTCATTGTAGGGTATGACTATGTTGCGTATCCAGCTATCGTAATTCCACCTTGCTTGATGGGGGCCTTAACCAAACCAAATTATGGATACCGAGCTAAATTTGTTTTTCTACAAGAATATGTTTGTAATTTAAAAGGAGATGGTACGAGATGATATTATATTTTTTCTTACAAATTTCATAGCTTAAAGTTGAAGTATACAAAAGTTTTGCGAATGTTGACTTCATAATGATAATTGACAAAATAGTCCTTCATGTATTTAATTATGGGGAAATGTTTACCAAATTTATCCCTCATCAATCAAATCAGACCACCTACCATTTAATTACATAATTATACGCTTACAATTGACACTTTATGACTTAGGAAGACCAGATGTATACAGTAACATATATATTTTTAAATAAGTTAGGTTCCGTCGTACTTGACGGAGTTAACAAGTATATTATAATTTATAGTCTCTATGTCATTGCTTAGAAAGCATTGGGATCAAACCAATAGTAATGAATATATGTGATACTTGTAAGGGAAATTACTACACTTGATTTCACTCTCTGGTACTGCTGTGCTACATTTCTGGATAATCAGGGCCGTATCCTTTTATTAATATTTTAGATCATGGGCTTGCAGGATTATCTGTGAGGAATTTAGAACTTCTCGGGAATAAGAAGTTTATGGGAGGTGAGAACAGAGAGTTTACTGTGGAAGAGAAAATTTTAATATCAGGCTCAGTGAAAGTTCCCACAGAGTTATTGGAAGAAACAGGCAAAACAAAATAAAGCACCAAGGAGAATATCAGAAGGAATAAAGAAAATACATGGATGAAGGAAAAGGTGAACGCTGAGTAATAGAAAAGAATGAACAAGACAATAAGCAACGGGCTGAAAAATTAAACAAATGGGGTAGAGGAAATGTAATGAAAGGAATTGAATAAACAGTGTTGTAAATGGAGAGGAGAATGAACATGGAAGGGTTACTCCCTCTATTGCATACATGGGATTAAAATAAACAGTACAGTGGTCTCTATATGGGATATAGGGGAAATTCCTTCCGGTATGCAACGATGGTCAGGGAAGATGGTAATAAAATGCACAGGGATTATATGGGAATGACATACGGATAGAAGGCGAGAAATAAGCGGAAGAAGACGATGTTAGACCTGTAATTACCCTAAGTGAATTTCTTAAAACTTCGATGAATTGCGTACTTCCTTGACTCATTTATTATAAAGACGGGAGAGGATTTGACGAGGACAGTTCCGGTTGCATTATAAAAATAAAGAACAATGGAAAAGGATTTGAAAATCCTAAATAATGAAAATTGACAAGGCAATGTAGTTCGGTAAAGTAATAAACGTCAATAAAATTGAAGTTTCCGAATTTACCAAAAGAAATAAGCCTAAATAAACAATCAGTATGATGGAAAAAGCTGGAAAAGGTGGACCAATTACTCTACTTGGGTAAGAGAAAAGATCGAATTAGTGAATAGTAGAATACTTAAATAAATAATAATAATATACAATAAATAATAATAAAAATGAATAATAATATATAATAGTAGTGAATAGTGAATTTTCTTGGGACGTAAGATACACAGATGAGGTGAAAGAAGGATTGCAGTAAACAAGGAAGTTTCACGGAACGAAAGGAACTGATGACGGAAGTCCGTATGAGCGGATCAGAAAAAGATGATATCTTTGACATCAAGAGTTTTGCTCTATGGAAATGAAACGGGGACCCTCAGAAAGGAGAATATCAAAAGACAGGAGGCCCTCTAGATGTAGATGTGTGCGTTGTAGAGTTGAAAAAGTAAGTTGTGTGCATAGGAAAAGAAACTCTGAAGTACTGGAGATAGTAGGAGAGAAGAGGGCTTAGGTTGAAGTAATAACGTACATCTAAAGAAATGAGTGGGTCAAATATTGGGAGAAGGAGGATTACTGAAGAAAGTAGTTGAAGGTAGGACGCTAGGGAAAAGACAGAGGGAGGACAAGTACAAAAGATATTAGATGATTCGAAAGTGGGATAAGATATCGAGAAAGAAAGGGGCGGATGTGAGTAGGGAATTTTAAGGTTTTTTAACTTACTGTTCTTCCTGCTACCGTACCCTGATGAATAGAATCTTTTTCATACGTATTTTGGTACAGGATAAAGAAAAATGTATCTTTCATTTACTTTTGTCTTATTTTTGTTCATGGCTGTGATAATATGAAAGCTAGTGAGGTATGAGTGATGCTAAATAATGGCTCCTTTTTGAACTCTATGAAAAGTGTCACTTGTAGAGTCATTGTGCTTCACATAGATTGACTTGCTCTGCTTAAAGCATTATTGTCTCGGTGAGGATAACAATGGCAAACTACCTCACTCCTCATTTTGACTAGACACCTCAACCCCTTTTCCGTAGCTGGTGGTGGTGGGGATGAGGTTCAAACCAGCCTTCGTGCTGAAGACTGTACAAACAACTTATTGGTTAGTTGGATGAGTTGAGATAACGAGAATCTTTAACATATCACTAAATCTACATGGTTATACATTACCTCATATTTCGCTACCTCCTAATTTTGTTCCTTTTTACTGCATTCTTTATCATTATGGACAAACAGAAGGAAAAATAGAAACCAGATTTAAAGAACACATGGCTCACATTACAGATAATCAAATAAACAGATCAAGGGTCGCGTAATACATCCAAGAAAATCATTACAAAATTAACGGAAACTGTTAACTCAACTCTTAACTTAAAACTCAAAATATCAACACACAAGGCCTCAAAACTCGACGCATACGAAGCCTTTTCATACACACTAATCGCTAGCGCATTATAAACAATGACCTGGGCCCAATACCTTCTTCCGTTTTGTTCTCTCTCATTGACGTCACATCAAAAAGACAGAAATATCCCTCCTCTACCCCCCCCCACACTCAGTTATTCCTCTTCCCCGAAGATGTCTACGTATTGGCCGAAATACGTATTGAGAAGAATACTTGCAAAGCGCGACCACGGAGACTAGTCCCTGCTGGTTGGAATTTTTCCCACGGTTAGTCTGCTCGCAAACATCGGCTTTTTGGAGCTTTTCTCGAACTCTAATACATCATTTACATTTCTGATAAGTTTGAATACTTCGACAAAAGGTCTCATTTTAACCGTGACTATAATAGCACGAAGAATGTTTATTTTTTCAAACTTCTATGCCGAAACGAGTTTCCGTCTTATGACCCAGAGAATGAGGTGCATGGTATTAATCACAATAAATCTACTAGCTTCTTAAGTTCATTTCTGATACAGATATTTTGTTTTCAAACGTTGTGCACATAATTAAACTGTTACCGCCGTGAAGAAGCGCAATTCATGTTCTTGTAAGGGTAAATATTCTTCCTTTCCAATCACAATGTCAGCAGAGGAACTGAAAAGCGAAAATGTCCTCAGCAGTCGAACGAAGGATGGGCTTAAATAACAAGGATCGATCCCGCGAACGAACCCATGCATTATTCCGCGTTGACAGTCGCTTCGACGAAACCCCATTTTGAAACCGACTGCGGTCTATGTTTTCGCGATCCACTCAATAATCAGACCTTTGACGCGAGATGTGATTAATAACGGAAGCAGTAATGTTTGGATTTGCGCACTCCCACCTTTGAGGGAACATCTAATCAATCAAGTGCTACCCTTCCGATCAAAATTTTTTACAGGGGCTGAAAGCCGAGAATAATGTCTCACTTCATAATTAGATATAGCGTCGAAACAATTTTTCGTGGCAGGTGACAGATTGGTGGTTTTGGTGGTGATGCTTGGTTGGTGGCAAAAATGGAAAGCGTGCATGACGACGCGTCAGCGTATAAAATTTCAGCAAAGCACTCCAGTTCACAAGTCGCCTACGTAAAATGGAGTCCATTCGCTATGGTCTGTTGAAGTTTTGCTTCCTTCCTCAAAAACTAGGCCCCTTAGCGGCTAATCAACCGCACTTCAATCGTTCAAAGTGTTTATGTCACGATCGCAGTGAATGAAACAATTCAAATAAAACGCATTTATTAATCGAGGAATAAATGACTGGACTTCAACTGGACTGGACATAAATTACTGATGCCTCAAGAAGCGCTGAAACCGTTTCCAAAAACAGTGCAAGAATTTATAAATCGAATTCAAATTTTTGTATGGAAATAAAATACCTGTTTTTACTTGCCATTTCAGTCATTACTTCTGTTTATGAAGGATGAGGAAAGGTGTTTTAACTTTGCACGGTAAGCCGTGAGCTTTCCTCACGAAGCATTTCCCAAACAGTGTGAAATAGACGTGGCATGGTAGTTCAGTGGTTAGATTAATCTGCCCAGAAAGTGTCCAGACTTCGGTTCGAGTCCTAGTCATGTCGCTATTTTCACACTTGTTATGAATGAATTCTTCTCAGAAAGCCAGCCGGGTTATAGTAATGATTTCCACCCGGCTGACTTTCCGAGAATAATTCATTCGTAGCATTCACCGGGAAAGAACCATGTATTTCTTCACACTTGTTATTCTTTGGAATTCTGTTTATGCTTGGATAACCGTTATTTGTTAGCAAACCTTAAGAAACTAATGTATTGGATGATTGACAACAGATTTCAATAAAAAACTGTGATATTTCTGACTATTTTAAGACCAATGAATTTTTTATTAAAGCCTCTAAAGGTCTTTAGTACATACTATTATTTAAAAATCATCAAAAAATCAAGTCGAAATTAGAACTTTTCGAATAACTAAGATGAGTTTTTTGGACGGAGAGTTTCCAATACTGGAGAAAATATAAAGAGATATTTATTTCCTTCATTAGTACCGTCCACGTCAAGGATGCGACATGAGTGCCATAATTGATACATTTAATGGATTTTTAGCCTATGTGGTGCCAACCGATAGCGTCAGATGCTGTTATTATTCATTTCTTCAACGATGGGATTAAGATGTAGTACCTGATGTAAATAATGGTTAATCATCATAAAAGAATCTACCATTATGAACTGGAGCTTTATTTTTTGAGTGAAGAATACACAATAAAATTAGTGCAATAACGCGTGTTCCGCATGGCAAAAATAAAGGGTTCGTCACCCTTCGTGCACGAAAGAACTCCACACAATGCGAGAGAGTGAAATATTGGAAATAAAAACGATCAAACTTATCCTACAAAGCACAAGATCGTACTCAACCTGGAAAGGAGTTCTTAAGTTATCATAGGAGCTCAGCCTGCTTTTCTGAGATCCTCTATGGGAAGATATTCCCAATATCTGTTACCGTAAGATGTGAATGTAAATGATTAACTTCATCGAAGTCACTTTTTCATGAGAACACAAGTAGGCTGGCTAACCCAGAGTGATTCGTCTTCCTTCATAGCAATGTTCACAGCCAAGAAGTCTCTATCATGCATAATCTTTCACTACTATTGAAGAAGATTATGGTAAGATCATTGACCTAATACTTCGTTCATAACGGGTGCTACGAAAATTTCAACGTACGATTAACTACCAAACACGGATATCTAGCACCTAATCGATGGCTTATTTATCGTAAATTTAAATTCCAGTTTTCACAAAGCATGTTTCGAACCTATTGTGACAACTTGTGGGACATATGCTTCCATTAAATGAAAACACTTCTGACGGACTACCGATGAAAATTAATATGAAATTTCAATGTTTAATCTCCACCATCTTTCCAGTAATGTCTTACGTTTCTGAGTCACCATCTATCGGGGAGATTTGCAGACATTTTTACCTCCTCGTCCTCGTCCCACTACCCAAGTGTGAATAGGTGCAAATGGAGTCCCATTGACCGTGAAACCTCTTTCCAACCAAGTACCATCCCATTCCCGTGCTTGTTTTTCCTACTAACATACTCATACTACATGTTTCCTTGTTTTTCTGCTTCTAATACAAAGACTCCTACAGGCATGGGTTGTTGTTAGATCTTCCGCGGCACACTGATGAATTATTAGTGTATTCCATCATATTTGGAATTGTGCATGTCATTTTTTGTAACAAGTACTCACAATTTCCTTATACTCTCATCGGTAGAATTCGTTGCAAAAATTTAGAAATTCTACTCCACACATAACGTTCTATTTTTGAGCGGACATCATTTAAACTAACTGAAAAGATTATCGCTGAAGCAGGAGTTTTTAGGATTCTCGCGCCTGTGGAGAATCCAACCTTTCAGTAACAACACTTTAGGTAGTAGGTTAATTAACAATATGTAAGAGAAATTTATGATGTGATTTATAGCTTTTCAGTTTTTGGGCACTCAATTGGCTATGACCGCATCAATTAGGGGCCCTTAGATATTGCGCGGATGCCAGTGCGCTTAACGCACCGCGAATTTTGGGGCAAATTATAAGTGTGTCACAGAGGTAAAAATTTTGGGAAACAGTGTATATAGGAATGATTAAATTAGCTCGAAACGTATAACTGTGTTCAAATCCAAAGAGGCATATTACGGCCAGAGGAGTGATGCAACATGTCGCCTTTAATTTTTGTTAGTTTGTTCTTTTTTTCCTTTTCTATACCCATTATTTATTATAAAAATATCTGACTTTACTGTAACATTTGTATTAATTATGCTATTTTCCTTATATATTTTCTTCTTTTTGATTGCCAATCGAAGTAACCTTTGGTCAAATTGTAAATGTCAAAGTACAGTGTAATTTTTCGCCCACTGCTCTTGTTTTTATTTCAATATTTCTTTGTTCTTAAGTATTTTTCTTCTTTCTCTCCTTGTTTTATTTCTGATGTTCACTATATTCTACTACTTATTTCTTGTAATTCAAATCTATCATCTGTATTCTGATATGAGTGTGCATTTTTATTGTCTATTAGTATTTAAGTAGTGTTGTTGGCACATCCCTTATTTTCACCTTTCTCCTCTTCTTTTTAAATTTTAGTTGATACTGCAAGTAGGTTTTTCACGCCCCTCTTCTCGTGGATCCTTTCCTTGGGGTCTTATTATTTTCCTAAGTGCAGACAGGTTTTTTAACCCGTTTATTTCTTTTTTTATGCTTTTTCCTTTGTGTTACTCCCAAAAGCTCTTTCTGCAAATCTTTCTATGACATAGGGTTAGATAAGTTTAAAAAGAGACTAACTAGTCTCAATCTCGCCCTGAAATAAAGTCGTTTTATTATTATTATTATTCTTTTCCACGTGAGTGAAAATCATCCGGATGAGGATGGGATGTGATAAAATTCTAATATGTCCAAACTCTAATGGTGAAAATATTTTTTTATTTGCGACTAGTTTCGTCTACATTCAGACATCATTAGGCATCGGAAACATTGTTAAAGTGTAGGAGGAGGGAGGAGAAGGAAGTGCTGGGTGTGGGAGGTAGAGTAGGGGTGAGTAAAACCAGGATCAACAATGGAAGAGAATGGAATGGTTTTGGGCGCCTTTTATTTCTTCTGCCAACAAATCTAATCTCCTTCCTTATCCCTCTCATATTATTCCAAAATATACAACGTTATGATATAAAACGTTTAAACTTTTAAAGATAAATTCTTGAACGTTACTTTGACAACCCTTTCGAGGCCTGTCTCGGTAACCACACGTGTAAATGTAAAAATTTTTAGGAAAGATGACGTCAACGATAACGTCATGCAAATCTAGCTAAAGGCTTGAGCACTTTACAAAATGAAGGGCGAAGTCACTCTGCTCTCTGTGGATTTAGGCGAATTCATCACATTCGCCTAAATCCACAGATGAAGATGTGGTCCATTAAGGATACCCTCCGAACGTGAAAATGATAGAAAAAATTCCATAGGGAAGGCGTCAGGGAAAAGAAAATTGCTCCGGAAGGCAGCGTGAAAGGCTTGCGACTTTGAGCAGAACACAATAAAGGCGATTTATGGTCTCGATGGCCAAGTAGTCGTTCTGTCGGACAGGAAATGGGTATTACACACCGCAGAATAACCTGATGGCTGCAGACTTTGTTTTGAATATAGGAGGATGATTTTAATGGGAGGTAAAAAAAAAGAGAATGGCTCTATCCTAAAGTGTCTAGACGACCCTTTTACTTGCCCTTGACTTACCCCTCTCTCCGTATCCAAATGTCACATTCAAACGCCCAAATTTCTTGTTTTCAAACGTTCTACCCAATAATTTTCATCGTCGTTAGTGAATAGCTTATCTTTCTTATCACTGGACGTTTTATAAACGCGAAATCAGCCTCACTTCGTTAGAAGAAAAGGTTAAGCCTAAATGTAATCATTCGAAGGATTTCCTTGGAATACACTCAGGGCCGGTGTTAGAGGATTGACCGCAACAAGGTGAGAGTAACTGTTTCTGTGGTATTTTGAAGTTATTTTTTTATAATAAAATAGGAACTAGGTTCATTTGTGAGAAGTTGTTCCTTTTTATTTCTTCCAAATTTGAGAGTAACTAGCTCAAGGTTGACGTTAATTGTTAACTTTTCTATTTCGACTTAAGGAAATCAATGATGATTATTAATTTCAAAAGTTTTCCTTGTAGTCTCCTCTGAGTTTTTGTTGTTGTTTTGCTGGAAGCAAAAGAGAATCTAAAATAGTAATAAAGAATCTAAAATAATAGAGTAAAATTAATGTCTTCGGCAATATTTGGAGGAACTCTGTTATAGTTGGCTACGCAATTGCTGCAACAATAGTTTACTTTGTTAAGAAGCACACACAGTAATTTCAGGCATCAGCTGATGATACTTTCGCGGAAGCGAAACCGGTCGCGTAAATAAAAGTATTGTGGAAATTACTAAGTGTGCTTCTTTTCATGGCTTTCCACAATGTTACGCTTTCCCACATTAGTTAACTTTGTTTCTGTCGTTTATGAACGGTTGCGGAAAATACTTTGCAAAATATAACTTAGAATAGAATCTCGTTATTATTTCATAACAAATTGAATTAATGGAAAGACACTCAGAAAATGGTACTTTTTCCACAAGTTTTTTTTTATTTAACAAAAAACAGCCCACGATCGGTTTCGACGATTTACGTCATCCTCTGGAGATGACCATAGGATGACGATAATTCGTCGAGACCGGTCGTGGGCTGTTTTTTGTGTTTTGTTAAATTAAAAAAAAAACTTGAGGAAAAAGTACCATTTTCTGAGTGACTTTCCGTTATAGATTTCCATAATACCACGCCTGATTCTGTGAAATTACATTACATTTTAATATTTTGTCTTTATTGTTCAAGGCAAGGCTTATTACTTCAGAAAATCAATCAGGATTAGGGAAAGGTGAATAACTTAGCACGAAAGAGCCGTACGGCTGATAATAATCAATATTTGATAATATAATTATAATATTTGATGATAATCAATCATTAATGATTCATTGATTACTACGCTCAGAGGTTATTGTTTCACTTGCTTACTGCCAGTAGCAGGCCTGGAATTCTAAGAAAGTAGTATTGTATTTAAAGTTCAGAGCAGAGATAGGGAACGTGAGTCCTTCATTATGAGCCTCGCTTATTACATCAAATGAAAATCATATTCAACATTCTCTTTCATATTACTCATCGCTTGAATTCGTTTTCCTAGGAACGATTTTTGTGTAGGATTATTTGAGTGTATGCGATTCTTCACCCAAGTTCGGCCTTACGTTGAATAAGGCCCCTTTTTTTAAAGATGATCCTGCGTAGAGCAGTTTGGTTATTTCGTGGAAATTACAAATTCGACAGCAGTGTTTACTTTTACTTTCGGACTCGCATCAGAAAAGAAGATTTGATTGCCGAAGGAAGATATTAGAAAAATCAATTCGTACAGAGCCCGTCGACGAAGTAAGTGATTTAGTTATTCCATTAATCAGCTAGCGTGAACATGCAAAATCCTCGGCTGTGAATCTCTTTAGGATAGAAGAATCGAGTATAGGCAAAAGCAGTTGCATACATTTTTAAGTACTGATTTTCATGAAAAAACACGCGATATCGTGATTCCCGTACCCAGCGAGCGCGATTTCCGAGACCAGACGACAAAGAGGATTCGGGAGTTTATAGCGAGAACGGGTAGACATTTCTGGTCTCTTTCTCCTGCTAGTATTAGGAATACCAATCAGGTAGCTTATAAGTAGGTTCAGTGTTTCCATATCCCCTACCATTTGTCATATGGCGGCTTGCGGGGTACTACTGTAAATTTAAATTTAAGCTTCGAGAGAAATCGACGAAGCATTAGAAGGAAATATTCGTCAAAGCGGATAGTTCTTCTGGTTCGTCATTTTTTCGAAGTATTACAGAGTCTAGTATAGTAACCAAATAGTAACCAAGGAGGTAAAATAATATAAAGTAGAATTAATGTGCTTTAGTTACACTTAATGGATAGTTTCCTTCTCACCCTTTCCTTTTCCCAAGCCTCGTTCCTTATCCTGGTATAAAGTTGCTCCTGCACATGCTGTCGAAGTATTACTTCCTAAGCTACTAAGGATGGTTTAAACCGCCAAAACCGTAGTTTATAGCGAGTATTTTCTTGTAGAATTGTGCGTTTATCGTTTAATCTAATCATTGAAAGCTTACAGGGATTTGAACTAGATAAGGATTTTGGAATAAATAAAACCCCTACTACATGCCACCACCTAATGTAGGGCAGTGATTCCTAACCGGTGTGCCGTGGTGTAATTGCATGCCGTGTATAAGCTACTGGTGTGCCGCGTAATAGTCAAGGATAACACACTCCAAATTTCATTTTAAATATATGCTTTATTTGGCGAGATATTTTTCGTTTAATAGGAGTCCATAAAGAAAAATCGTTGCCTTTTAAACATCCTGTTCCACATACAATGCATCATCTCCTTAACTTTGAAGTTAGAATGAAACTAATAAATGGGTTGCACAGCGTGTCACGAACCTTGTCTAACATGTAAGTTACTGGCACTGGTGTAGAAAATCAGGCGAAACTTTAGGGAAAGTGACTATTGTTATATTATTAAAAATATTTCAACCCAACCACAAAATATGCATCTGTCCCGGATTTTTACCCCTGTAAACCCCCTTTTACCCCCCCAGGATTTTACCCCTGTCCCGCTTTCACACCAAGTCTCTAGTCAGAGGGGCCCTGCTCACCATCTTTCTTCCCAACCCATTCCATCAAAACCCTTGGCTGCGTTACGCCAGTGGGGCGGAGGGCTCATCACTGATTCATCCCCGGCAAACACCGGGGAGGAGGAGAAGGTGAAGGTCACTCGGTAGGTCGCGGTTGAGGCAGAAATAGAGAGAGGTAATTTTGTAGAAATGTTCTCCTGGTCGCAAGGGAGGGCGAACGAATCATCGGCGATGTTGGAAGTTTGTCTGCGCTTGGGGTCGAGGGTACGCGGAGCATTTTACGAGCCGCGTTCTGGAGGGATGACATAGCTTGTTTATTCATAATTCCGCCGAGGGAGAGGCTCCCAGAGAGTAAGGAGTGGATGTTTACGCAATAACTCGCCGTAGGTGTGCGTGGTACTGAAAAAAATAGAGGATGATTAATTAGAAGTTGTGGGGTCCGCGTGGGATGGCTGACTAAATTTAGAGATAATACGTTCCAGTTCCCGCTACCATGTCTTAATGAATGAACTCTTTTCATTTGTCTTTGGGTCCAGGGTGGAGAGAATGGATCTTTCCTTTACTTGTGTCTCAGTCTCGTTCATGGCCGTGATAATATGAAAGCTACTGAGGTGCGGCTGATGACAAATGGTGGAATCCAACGGGGTCTCTCCTTGTTGAATGATATGGGAAAAGTTATTCATAAGGTTGTTGTGTCACACTAACGTATGCTTATTCCACGATATAATCCTAACTCACTGAGGAAACTAAGGTCCAACTTCCTCAAACCACATCTTGAGAAAGAAGTGTCGTTGGACTCTGAACTTGCCAACGATGTTTCCTTTGTCAACTTTTCCCTTTCCCCTCAAAATTTGCAATAAATTGAAAATATTTTCTGGTGCCTGTACATGATGAGGATTCGAGAGAGTCGAAACCGGTCGAAAGTGAAATTCTTGCGGAAACTAAAAAGTATTTTTCTTTAATAAATGAGACAGCGAACTTCGTATTTTCCACACTTTTGGTATTAACAACCGGTTTCGGCATACAGCCATCATCAGGTACACTCAGGGGAAAACAGTACGTGAAAAAAGTGTGTGGAAAATAAGAAGTTCGCTGTCTCGTTTATTAAGATGGTGTTGCAACAAGTACGGTCAGATCATATTGATTATATTTTTACTTTCTCTACGACGTTCCACCAAGTGAAGCCAGATTTTACTCCACAGCTAACCAAATTGATTCATTCCTTCGCGAAAGATTTTTGTATCTGATAATGGAGGTAGGGATCCAACCAATATTCCAGCTGATGTCTTTAAGGGCAGATCTGAAGCATACGCTATGCATTCTTGAAACAGGTCGATCAAATACCCCGAGAAAAATTTGAGAATTAGATAACAGGAATGCCTAGTCCAGAGATGTGGTACTTGCAGCCATTTTGGGAGATATAACTAAACTTGCAAACCGTAAGGAAATGATAAATATATGGGTCTTTCTCTAAAATTTCCTTGCAGCCAAGTTTGTGTTATTTTTCATCAAATTGGTATATCTGGTAGAATAAACTTGTTGCTATTAGTCTCCTAACTATTTTTCTCTTTCTATGATTATGTAAGCTTATAATAACAATATATTAAATCCATTTCCTTCAGCAAAATGGACGAACATGGATTAATTATACATAAACACATGTATATTTATTTCGGGATAAACTGAGACTTGGTAGTTTCGTTAAGTATTTAATCCATTACTAAGGAATTGAATATTACAATTAAATAAGACGAGTATTAAACGAGAGTAATTGAATAAAACGCGAATAAAGTGTAGAAATATAATGCAACACAAACATAGAAGCATTCAAAAGATAACATTTTGAAAAAAATGAAAAAAGGTGCTTTTTAGATTGAATTTGAAAAAAAATATAAAATGTGTATGTTTAAAAACAAAATTGTGAATGGGACAACACCCGAGTTGCGGTAACTTGGGGAGAATAGGAAAGTTTCAGATATAACGAGAATGTCGCTAATATACGTAATATATTGCACCGAAAATGTTTACGAAAACGCTACAATAAATTAAATATCACGGAAATAATCATTTCATGTTCTCGAATTATTGATCAGAACAGAAATGAGTGTCGCAAAAGCGAAAATAACCCTGTTAAAATGTAAAGGAATATCTAAAGTAAATACGTCCTTGTCGCTAGCAAAAGCTTGATCTTATGAGCAAATATAAGAACACGCAATTAGAATAGGGTATGAGTAAAATAATCACCTACAATAGGAAAATTGGAGGCAATGGAGACAAGAACTACTTCGAAGAGTCTGTAGTTTCTAAAAGGAGAAGAGCAGACGAGACTGACTATAAAGGAAAAGATCTTCCGGATCCCAGAGCAAATCGTGGCCCAGGTGAAAGTTTGCATGAATAAGAAATGCTATGTTCGCCCGAAGGACGACCGTTCTTAAATGGGCAAGACTCCGGGGGATGTGAGCTATAAAAGCGGCTGAGAATAAATATACCTCATTTTACGAACCCTCGCTTTATGAAACCTAGGATTTGCGAATTCATAGCCCGGAAAATCTAAACACATTTTTATCGCAAATCGTCAACATTTATATTCAATGAGCGATGATGAATAAAGCTTAACATCAAAATAGGATGCAAACTTGTTTTTTTTACGATGGAAAATAGCGGTAAAAATTATCTGATGGTTTTCCAACAGTCGTTTGCATTTTTGTAACTTCCAACGAAAATTACGAACGCAATGGCACGTAAGACAGAATTTTATCTGAGATGTTCAGAATACACTCGGGTGGTAATCTGCTCTCGTTTAACGAAAGCAGAAATTCTCCGTATCTTAGGTGGTCCTGACTCCCTTACTACTTTAGTCTACTGCTTTACTTATATATGTCCCTATTATTTCCGTTCGCATTCGGTGCCGGTACGAATTCCTTACTGAATAAGTCCATTCTTTCGTTTCCATTCTCCTTGAAAATCGTGTGCTTCGGTTTAAGAAGTAATTCAAAGCAAATGATAGCTCGTAAAGCGAAAGATCCTAAGTAGATTATCATTTTGGAATAAACTGCGCACCCAAAGAAGTTGTAGTCCATTCAAACTTCACTCTAAATAATGAAAATTACCACGAGTACTTAGATGTTGGAGCATCGCAAAGGTTGCTGAGAAAGAAAATAGCTCGCAAAGTTTAGTCATTTATTTATTTATATCCCAATACCCCCACAAACATCCGTTTACTGGACAATTACAGTGGTGGGCTTCAAACAATAACAAAGGACAAACACACACGACCATTCCCTAACCGGAAAAATCCCGACTTTTCTCGTTAGCCCGGGATTCGAACCCGGGACCTTGAGGTTGGAGTTCTAGTTGTCATTAACGCTTAAGTATGGTATTACGTCGTTAAACGGAGGAAACTGTGCTATTAAACTGCTTATAACATTCAGAACGAGGCTGATGGCTGCTCAGAACTGATGGATTTCGAATGTCTCTTAAAAATAATGGACATTCGGATTGTCGGTTGGGTGCCATTTAAAAAGGTATGTGACTCTTTGCCTTAGAAATCTAGTTCCTGTCTCACAAAAATTCTCTTCATAATCTTTCATAAATTAATAATAAAGCGATAATTAAAGATATTATTAAATTATTGAAAGAGTGAGCTAAAAAATCAATTAATTAAATCATTTTATCTTCCGCTTACCATGAAATGAATGAAAATAAAATTCACGGAGGAAGTCGTCACTTTGTGGAATCTCAACATAAAGATTTTCTGAATAAAACACAGTTTTAACACGACAAAGACAAATTTAATTTTTACATATTCATAATTTATAAATTAGGTCGGTGGCTAGTTTCGGTTAGTAATGGCCAACTTCAAGCCGAGGAAAAAGGAAGGAAGAAGGCTTTCATATTACGTTATCCCTTTTTTGTGTTAAAATTAATTCTTACACCGCAGTTACTCGTTATGAATAGAAATAACTTCACGATAGCAAAAGAAACTAGAAAAAGGAAAGATAGAGCAACAGATGAAGAGTATGAGAAGATTTCGTATTCTTCGTAGTGATACTCCGTAGTAGATGGGACCGACGAAACTCGCGTATGTCGAATCCGCGTAACTCGGGGTAGTACTTTACATATCAACCCACTAAAGTTTATTTAATTGGATGGACTAAAAAAACACAAATAATAATAACAAAAATAATCAAAAAATTGAAGAGATAGGTGATTGTTATTTCGATGTCGATAGCTACACATCTGTCTGGCAACATCTTCGACTTAAAAATCAAACTGCCCGACAAGATTGTCAATTTCACTTATCGTCATTTTCTGGCTTTATTTTTGTCTCTTGTTTGAAAAAGAAAGAAAAATTTTCTTTCGGGAAAGGTTTTAGGCTAACCTTGTCCAATGATTTAGATAACATTATGAAATGGTGCGATGATTGGCAATTAGAGCTAAATGTAGACAAATGTTCAGTAGTTAACTTCTTCGAAAGAAAATCTATCATTAAAGATTACCCGTACAGTCTCCGTGGGATAAACTTATTAACAGTAGAGTCAGTGAAATATCTTGGAGTAACTCTCACGAATAACTTAACATGGAGTACTCACATCCATAATATATGCGGAAAAGCACTTAAAAACTTGGCTTCGTAAAGAGAATAGTCGGTCGGAGCGACGAAAAAGTTTGCGAGCGATGTTATCTTGCGTTAGTCAGACCTCATCTTGAGTATTCGTGTAGTGTATGGGACCCTTCCGATAAGTGTTGTATTGAAGAATTAGAAAAGGTGCAGCGAAAGGCTATACGTTTTGTGAAGAATTGCTACGATAAATCAGTGAGTGTCACTCAGATGCTCCAGGACGCAAAATGGGAATCTTTGGAAGTTAGAAGACTTCAACAAAGGATCAATTTACTGGATAAATTCAGAGAAAGCACGTTCAGAGATGATGTAGCAGATATAATGCGTTCACCATGCTACATAGGCCGTTCCGATAATGCGAGAAAGATCAGAGAAATAGATGCCAGAACCAATAGATTCAAGAACTCATTTTTTCCGTGAACGATACGCGAAAATAATTTATAGAGGAAATAGAGTCATGTTGCATGCACCCCCTGCCACACGCCGAAAGGCGGCTTGCAGGGTACAAACATAGACGTAGACAAAAATAAAGAATCGCGTAACTACGTAAGTGGGAGTTGCGTAAATCGCAGTTTTACTGTGTAAGTGGGCTGCGAGCCCCCACCCACTCTTTGTTGCACACTCTTTACCCTCTACAGTTACCACGCCTTCTTTGATGACGCAGTGTAGGCGCTGTTCTTAGCCTATTGGGTGGGACTCTAGCAGGTTGATGTCGTGCTATTCCATTTGTTTTGCTTCATATTTATCTAATATTTTGCTTAATTCCAAAAACATCTTCCATTCCTAATCATCTGATATTCATCGACAAACTAAATAGTCATAAAATACTAAATTAAACCAATCAGTAAAACAAAGTAATCGCTTACTTTTGGGACTCGGTTGTCTTGAAGTCACATAAAGCGGGACTTAAGACAAGTTGAGTAACACTGCTCTGGAGGATTTCAGTTCGGCCTGACGATGAAGCATACGGTTTTATGAAGAATAATCTCGATAGCTTGCCGTTTACTTTCATCTAATGCACCGAAAAATATGTTCACATTCTACTTCCATGCTCACAGGGATTCATGGCCCCAAATCTGGAGTTGGCTACGGACAATTTTTAATGATTACAGATATCAGTTTTAAAGAGCAAAACGTTATATCCGGGTTTCATATAGCAAGAGTATCATTGTTATCATTTCCACAAAATGACGCTTTTCTCCTTGGATTTACCCTTTCGTGAGTTTCAATTCCTTGGTCTTATTGAAGTTAATTAACCCCAGCCTCAAACCGAAATAATGGCTACAAGCGGAGCAATCGTTCAGAGCAAACAATAAAACTGGAAATTCTTCGAATGATAAACTATATCAAAATTATCGAATCATAATCAATATCAAAATTATCGAATCATAAACTATGTTGAAACTTTGGCATCATAATCAATATCGAAATAATCGAATCATAATATATGTTTATATTATCGAGTATTAAACCATATCAAAATTATCGTAGCATAATCTATGTTGCAATTATCGAATCATAATCTATATCGAATTAATTGAATCATAATATATGTTTAAATTATTGAGTATTAAATAATATAAAAAATATCGAGTGATAATCTATACCGAAATTTCGATGTTGAATGTATCGAAATTATCGTATCATAATCTATGTTGAAATCATCGAATCGAAACAAACACAGTAATTATCGAAACTTTTCCATAATAATAATTTCACTAAAACTCAAATGGAAATAAAGAATCCTTTGCTTAGTTATGGAGATATTAGAAGTCAACTTCCTTTATGGCGCAGCCAAAATGCAGCGCACTTAGGCATTGACGCCTCTCTGAGATTCCTCCAAAGTCGTTTCGTCCCTCACCGCTCTATTGAGCACTCAAACTATCTTTGACTGCTCGCAGATCCGGAAAACCGCATTCTCGGCCCATTTTCAGCGCCGATGACTTGGCACGACCCCATCAGCATCGCGTTTTCGCTCAATTTAACGGCATTTCGCTCGGACTACGTGCTAAATGTCGCAACATCACACTTTTAGGCGCAAATTCGAGATAAATGAAGTTAAAGCCCAACACTGATCTTTTCAGTGGAAGTCATTCCCGCGATGTATTTTGTGTTTTGGAGAATGATTTTGTGCCGTCGTCGCCTAAAAAAGCGGTAGAGTAAAAAGCGGAAGCAGTAAAGAGGCGAAGGAATTAGGGTACAAAACAATTGTGAGGCCGATTTTAGAGTATGCAACTAATGTCTGGGATCCGCACGACAAACTAAATACAAGTAAACTTGAAAAAGTTCAAAGAAAGGCAGCCAGATATGTATTGGGTAGGCACAAGAAGACGGACAGCGTTAAGGAAATGCTAGGAATCCTCGGCTGGGAGACTTTAGAAAAAAGGAGAAAAGTTACAAGATTGG